>JAJGOT010000240.1:637500-760000 GCA_022457155.1 Cladopsammia gracilis | reverse complement strand
GGCGTGTTCTTTGGCTGAAGCTGGGCCGTCGTCGGCGCCGATTTCGCTTTCGTAAACAAGCGATGCCATTTTCAACGGTCGATGCCATCATTAACATTCATTAGTAACCAAGCCTTTTGTAATGGTCGATGCCATTTCTCTTTAGTTTACGCCTGGATTGGGATGAAAGTAGGCTATCATCATTAGATAAAACTGGGTTTAAATAAAGCGATTATTAGATAGACCTAAGCGAGATTCGCGATTAGGTTAGATCTAGGGATAGGGTTAAGGTTATAGAGGTATCATTAAGTAAAGCACCTTTTATAATTAAATTTTTCTTGGGTGTGCCGGATGAACCCAGTGATCTAGTGGTTAAGGAGGGATGTTAGCATGCAGAGGTTCCGTGTTCGATTCTAGGTAATTTATTGCATTTTTCTTTTTCTGACAGAAAAAATAATTCAAAAATTGGTGAAAAATTTTCTAAGTGTTGGTAAAATGGCATCGCTTGTTTACGAAAGGGAAAATTGCGTTGTCGGCACGGACTTACTGGGGAATATTGAGACTCGTTTTTAATACGTTAGAACACATTTTCCAGCACTTTTTGAAGCCTTCGTGAACCATCGAAGACACTGACCGTCTACGGACGAGTTAGTTGCCATTTGTTATAAAGGCGGAACGCACAGCTTAAAGCAAACCGCCAGTTAATGTCTGATGAAAAAGATGACGGTAATCTTCCAAAAAAGGGCTCAATTCGACTTAATCAAGTGTTACCCTTATGAAATAAAGTTGATTATGATTTTGAGGTATGATTGGCAAATCAATGACACCCCATTGGTGGTGTGTCTGCGGGGATTCCTTCGATGTTGACCATGCCATGATATGCAGACGAGGTGGTTTTATTATCCAACGACATAACGAACTCCGTGATCTTGAAGCAAACATGTTGGAAATGGTCTGCCACGACGTCGAAGTAGAACCCGTCTTGCAAGAGATCACTGGCGAAATATTAGCTAGAGGGGCTAACAAAGCCCCTGACGCTCATCTGGATATTCATGCACGTGGCTTCTGGTCAAGGCAAAGTTCTGCATTCTTTGATGTTCGGGTGTGTCACCCCAATGCAGAATCTTATAAAGACCTTACTCCCCAGCAGATATATCGCCAGCACGAAAATGAGAAAAAAACGCATGTATGCCAGCAGAGTAATGGAGGTGGAGCAGGCCACGTTTACCCCGCTAGTATTCATTACAACAGGAGGCATGGCGCAAGAATGTAGACGATACCACAGCCGATCGCGACTCGCAGAGCTTCTTGCAATCAAGAAAGGCGAAGATTATGCTACCACTATTTCCTGGATCAGAACGAAAATCTCCTTCGCAATCTTGAGATCAGCCCTACTACGCCTCAGAGGTTCGCGTTCAAGGAGGAGAGTCGCCATGAACTTACAAAACACGGACTTGCAAGTTGAGAGTGGACGTGCAGAAATTAGCTAGATTTAATTTTTTCCCTTTATTTTTATCTTTCGTCATGGACTTACAAAACACGGACTAGCAAGTGCAGAAATTAGCCACATTTTTTAAAATATGTATATATCTCCCATTTAACTCCAAAATTTTCAGCTATTCTTTAAATAATTGTTTTCTCGAAAAAATGTATATATAGAAGTGTAATTCTTTTTAACTTTCATTCATTTTCAAGTATCAATTTATAGTTATTGTAAGTTATTATTGCTATTTTTAATAAAGATATTTTCTATTTATTATTATTATTATTATTATTATTATTATTATGATAAGTACGAAAAGATAGAGATAACACTTACAAGTAACATATCGTCGGGCAGATAACGTTCTTTGTTCTTCGTTCTTGATTTCCTCTAGAATGACAGTGGTGTTTTCGGCAACATCTTTTGAAAAACTGCTAAGATTATGAGCCTGGAATATAATAAGTAATGTTTACTACATGAGCGGGAGTGTTGTATTGGCCTACACAATCACGAGGCGCAGCCGAGTGAATGTATAGTGCCGATACAACACGGACGCTAATGTAGTAAACAACTTGGGAAATTCACAATCACATGTAAATTAGATACAACCACTAGTGGTTGTATCTAATTTACATATCAGATACACCTCACTAGTGAGTTGTATCTGGATTACAGGGTAACAATGTGATTGGAATGGCTCATTTCTATTTGTTATTACCATTATGAATTATTAATGAATTTTACAATAAATTATACAGAAGATGAAGAGGACTTTCAGATGGTTGGCTCAATAGCCTAGATGTAAGATTAAAGTCATTTATGTAGGATCAGATGTATCATTTCCTACTTGCAATGCGATGTTTATTACTTCATTCTACTCAATATCTCTAATACACATCATCTTCAGGCGACCACTAGCTTGTTCCACTGGTCACTGTCTTGCGGCCAGGGCCTCAATCTTACCATAGTTTAGTGGTTAAAGGATGCAAGATTTCATTCACATAATCACCGTGTCATTAAATGTAACTAACCCTGACAAACAGTTCTGTAAGACTCTCATTTGTATTCGGGATGTTTGAAGCAACAAGATCCTGGAAAACTTGACTTCCAGTCGCTATCCTTGTGTAAAACTGCCTTCTTTCAACCTGAAATTGTAAATCAAATTTTCACTGGCTGACCACCAATCTAATGAAAAACAGTTGTTGGATAATTAATGTGAAGATTCTCAAACCTTAGCTTGTTGTAGTAAACCAGACGTTTCTACCAGTGGTGTATTGAAATATGTCAAATCTTCCAGCGCTTGAATCTTCACTTTAGTCTTATTTGCGTTATTTGTAGTGTCCACGATCGTGTGTCGCAATTTCTGTATACACGGGAAACATTCTGTGAAGGTTAACAAGAGTTAGGAAAGCTAATTCTATTTCTCTTTGGCTACTTTACTCAGTACAGTCCGTAACCTGGCTACGAAGCTAACCAAGTAAAAGAATTCAAAGGTATATTTGTAGAAACATTAATGACTAATGGACTATCTAATCATTGAACAGGTCACATTGTTATCTATGTGACGGGCATATAGTCATTATTAAAGCAGGCCGGCTATGTGTCAGCGCCTCTTTTATAAAATGAGTTTGGGCGAGATTTCGATGGTATGCATAGTGGGCTCACACTAGTCAGTAAGTCCGCGTAAAGTAGACTTAGCGTAAGTTGACGTTAGACTTAGTGTTCTAAAGCGTTCAGATAGATATTTATGGTACAATTATTGTCATGAAAAGTTATTTGGCCTCTTCTATGGACCGTAAGAAATTCAATTACACCCTGCTCTTCATGAAATATTACATCTATGTCAATAAACTGCACAACAAGTCAATCTCCCTTTCAGACTTCGCAACTAAAGTCCTGAATATTTAATAATAATAATAATAATAATAATAATAATAATACAAGGTCTTTAAGAGGTACAAAAATGTCTCCTCCTCCGACAAAATTGTTAGAACTTAAACATTGAATGTGTATTGTGTGATACTGCAACTCAACATATGAACCTGAGTGTTAAATCATAAGCGTGACAAGAGCAAAATAAAAAATAATATGTACTTATTGACTAAGTGGGAGGGCCGGATGGGAAAATATTTGGCTCGAGGTCATGGCGTACGGACCGAGCGCAGCGAGGTCCGTGCGCCATGACCGAGAGCCAAATATTTTCCCATCCGGCCCGACCTAACTTAGTCAATAAGCATTTTATCATATGACCAATTTGGATACAAAATTACTTGAAATTTTAATGCGCGCGGACGTCTGCTTTTGTAGTAGGGCCGTACGCCTTTTTCCGGCCCCGCTCGCGCAAATGCGTACGGCTCTCATACGGGACTTTCATCAATGGTTTTGCAAAGAAAAGGTTCGCAGGGCCGTACGGGTCATATGATAAAATAAATTATTTGCCAATGCGTTTTTCAAAATGCGTGCCGTTTAGTTTTCAGTGAATAGGCCATTTGCACGATGACGTCATTTGACCACTACTACCAGAATCCTTCAGTTTTTTGTTTTGTAGTGCAAACTAGGGCTATTGTTATTTAAACCGCACTGGGATTACGAAATTTAAATAAGAAAGGAAAAACGAAATGAATTCTGGTAGTAGTAGTCAAATGACGTCATCGTGCAAATGGCCTATTGTGCCATCAACACCAAACAACATTAATAATGATATCTACAATTCCTAAAATACACTTTATCTGCTCTCTATTTTGAAAGCACTTAAAAGTGAGAACTTTCTTGAAACATAAGAGCGAACTTACTGTCTAGTGTGAACCCACTATGCTTATCGCCGAAATCTGCCCTGGAAAAACACAATTTATAAAACCGAGCTTGGCATAAAGCCAGCCCAGTTTAGTAAAGATCTTCGCACGTATGCTTGGCAATGTCAACAATCAAGAAGGGACCAAAACTGACACACCTTTTCCATGCCAAACGTACCCGTAATATGTAGAAAATACACTTGTATTATCCCGATATTCACCCGTTAGTTCTATAATATTTTTTTAGTTTTAAGTTACCTGCACAACCGGTATCCGAAAAATTTGTAAAGTATTTCATACACTGATCACATGATCTTCCAGTGACGCCAGGTTTGCATTGACATTGTCCAGCGGTATCATTTGTACAAAGTGTACCGGGAATAGCACCAGTTGTGCTGCAGTTGCATTCTAAAAATTAAAAAAAGAAAATAACCAGAAATAATCGTCGTTAACAATCATTAATCTATAGGATGGAAATGGTTGTTTTTAAATTTTTTCCCAAGTTACTCCAAGTCTATTAGTAAGGACTTGACCATTTGAACTGATGGGGTGCAATCATGCCATTGAACTGATGGGGTGTAATCATACAATACAATACAATATACAATACAATAACTTTATTTAGGCACGGTAAAAAGAATCATCAGGCATAAGAAAAATCATTAATAAACTACTAACTTATGCTAATATCAAACAATACAAAATCTAGATTAAAACAATACTAATAAAACTTTAATTCAGTTAATTCTTAGAAAATGCCTGCTTTCCATGAATACCGTGCAATACAAGGATTATCGTTAATTTTGAAAGAAATCACTGCAGCTGAATTTAAAAGAGCAGAGAGTTTGCGCTTGCCGCAGCTCAACAGGTAGACTATTCCACAGCACCGAACCTCTATAAGTGAAACTGTTTTTGACAAAGTTGGTTCGGGGCAGTGGAGTAGCTAACTTGCCCTCGGAGTTCCTAAGAAAATAATTAGTGATTTCACTTCGATATGTAAACATCGAATGCAAATATTGTGGAGAGAGGCCATTTAGTGACTTGTAAACCATAGCCGCTGTTTGAATATTCCATTGCATTTCTAGTTTTTTCCAACCCAAAGATATAAAAAGATCGTTAGCACTGGTATCATAAGGAGAGAGGGTGAAGATACGGGCGGCACGATTTTGAAGTTTCTGGAGTTTATTAGTTGCAAGGGATTTGTTACAATTTCCCCAAACAATTATCAAAATGAAGTTGCACTAAGGCGTTATAAATAGATAAAAGTATTTCAAATGAAACGAAAGGCCAACTTCTCTTTAAAATACCAATGCCAGAAGCAATCTTTTTTGAGATTTTATCCGCGACGTGAACATTCCAGGACAGATTCTCGTCCACATAAACCCCAAGAGATTTAGTAGATGCAACATGTTTTATAGAGGCAGTATCAATAAAAAGAGACGGGATTGTATTAAATGTCTTTAACCTTTGCCTAGACCCAATCAACATAAACTGCGTTTTCGAATTATTGAGAGTCAAATTATTTGCTATTAGCCACTCGTTGACATTGGATAGGTCCGCGTTAAGAACACTTTCAAGGCGTGCAACGCTATCTCACTAGCAAAAGTTAAGTGCGTATCGTCTGCATACGTCCTATATTGAACATTAGAGAGACGGTTCAGTAAATCGTTTATATAGAGTATAAAGAGAAGAGGACCAAGGATAGTACCTTGAGGAATGCTGCAAGTTAGATATTGACTGTCAGAGAGAGAACCGTTCACAAAACATTTTTGTTTACGACAATCTAAATAGGATTTAAACCAGTCATAAGAAGCGTTTCTAACCCCATAACTTTTTAATTTAGACAAGAGAATGGAATGATCGACAGTGTCGAAAGCCTTTTTTAGGTCAAGGAAAACGACTGCATTCACGTTTTTTTTTTTTTTTTTTTTGCATTCACGTGCCTTTATCGATATTAAAAGCCCAGCTGTCAACAGCTTCTAACAAAGCAGTGGCAGTTGAGTGAAGAGATCGAAACTCTGACTGCTTACTAGAAATTAAATTATTTACCGTTAAATAGACAAATAATCATAGAACTGATTGTAAACGATTCTCTCAAAGACTTTCGCTACAACAGGAATTATAGAGATAGGGCGGTAATTATTCAAGCCGGAACGGTCTTCCTGCTTAAATAGTGGAATAACTTTTGAACAACTTTTGAACATTTCCATTCCACGGGAAAAATACCTGTTACAATGGAACGATTGAAAATAAAACAAAGAGAAGGAGCGATCAAGTCAGCGCACTCACGAAGGTCACGAAGAAGTCGAGATGAGACCTTGTCAAGACCTGTTGCTTTTGATTTGCATAATTTAGACAATAAAGTAAAAACTTTAGAAGATTCAGTAGTTGTAAGATCAAATCTATGTTCGGTCTCCTCAATATAATCCAAATGAGAAGAGCCGTTCACAGGATGGTGAATGTCATTAACAAGTGACAGCCCAATACTTGAAAAATAGTCATTGAAGGTTGAAGACAGCGCATGCGGATCGTAAATACTATTGCTACATACCTGGAGTTTTTATCAATACAACGCGCGCGTTGATTGGTTGATTCAAGGTCACATGATATCTAACAAACGAGCTGTTTCCTGCCAATTGTCCTAAGCGGGCAACATTTGCGAAAGCGGGCAACAATTATGTCGTCAGAGGGAAACATTGCACTGTTGCCCCCTAGCGCACGTTATCAGACCGTGACAAAAGGTGGCATGATTATGATGCGATTGATATTTTCAAATTGTGCTTTTTCCACGACGAAGAAAGCTATGTAACATCGAATCTCGATGTTTCGGGAAACAAAATTCACTGCTTCCCTCGGGACCAGTCATTAAGTGTTTATTATTGTCAAGTTTTATCTCTTTTACGGAAGAGTTGTGGTTTTTCTTGACGTCAATTCATTAATAATTTACCAAGTCTTAGTGGGTCCCCCTCAGTATTTAGAATCGATATATGCCATTGCTTTGGTTTTTATTCATGTGTGGCTTATTTTATTGACCCGAAGTGCCTTCGCAAACGTCTGTAACAAAATATTAATGCCTAAAAGGGTTAATCGATTTAATGTCACAACTGAAGTTTAAACCTTGTGGTGCACTCACTGCAAGAAACTGCAAGGTTAATCACGCTTCCTATGAACCAGATTTAATCTGAGCTGATTTTTATTCAGTTGTAAGAGGGAGCGAAAATAGAAACAAATAGAAAAAATATAATACTAGACATACAAGTACGGAAAACAAACAAACTACAAACAAGAGTCTTTGATCCAAGAACTGGTGAAGCTCCTAAGAAATGAAACGAATCCCAGGTCGCGATAGTATTTCTATTGAGTGAGAGTGCAAACGAAGGCTTGTTTAATGTTTATACATGCGTAGCAAAATGATCTTTGGTTGCTTTTTTAATACAAGAATTGGTGTCATACAATTGTTCCTCGTCGGAAGTCAAACCAGACTCGTTTGAGGGAGTCCGTTGTCATCCTCCACCCAACAGGCATGCACGAAGGAACGCGAGCGCACAAAACAGCTGGAAATTGAGTGTAGAGCCAAACAGGACTAAAATGTCAAACGTTAACATCAGTTTCTACTCCTTCTTACCTCTGCATGACATCAAAGGAAGTCCATAGAACCCAAGAGTGCACTGCGTGCATTTTAATCCCGTCACATTGGCCTGGCATGAGCACTGACCGCTTGAAGAACACTGAAGGCTCGCTGAACCAAAAGGATTACACTCACATTCTCGACATCCGGCAGGACCAAAATCAAAAGTATTATTCTGCGAGAAAGTGAGTACTTTGGATAAGAATACCACCATGAATGAATGGATATCACGGATGATTTCAATATACTACAGGTAAAAACATGTGTAATCGTCACCTGGCACTCACTGCAGTCTCTACCAGTCACTTTTGTTTTACAGCTGCATTGACCGCTGACCCGGTCGCATTGTTGATCCAAGGAACCATTTCCACTGCATGCACAGGCTGAGGAGGCATGAGTAAAACGAAAAACAAGGATGAAAGGACCAAACGTAGCTGTTTATTTGTAGAATATTGCGAAAAGATATCCGAAGTATGGACTTGTCCATTTGAAAAAGCTTCAAGGTTACAAGTCATATGATTGAAGAATGTAATCATCCCACCCGCTTAAAATATGTCTTAAAATAAATTTTTAAAACCTTGGAATGGGAATTATTTGTAGATACTGCATGCACATGGCCATTAATACGCACCAAGAAGGTGGTCTTCATCTTATACATAAATAAATCATACCATTGCACTGTTGAATGCGTGCATCTCCGAACGTCGCGTTGTTGCAATTCTGACAGAAATATCCGGAAGTATTAAACTGGCAGTCAAGACACTCTCCTGATCTCAGGCATTTGTTTGTGTTGTTATTACACTGGCATGGCAGACACGTTCGACCAACTGTGTTCTCAGGACATTCACACATGCCTGTCGTCACATCACAAATATCGTTCAGTCCGCCATTACATCCACAAGCTAAACACAAAATACATTGAAATCATTACATTTTCTTTGTTCAAACGGCTTGAAATGATAAGCTTAACTAGGTTTACAAATGTTTTGCAAATGTTTGTTCCAGGCTCTAATTGTTTGAAACAGGTAAAATTAATCCACTATTAAATATCAACCGGAATTTCATTTAACTCGTTGAAATATTTTCAAAATCTTGTTTAAAGCCAAAGATAAAGAAAAGTTAAAGTAAAAACTGAAGGGCAGAAAACGTTCGAAAATAAATCTTCACTGACGCTAGTCCGCTCGCAGAGGTTTTTAATTCTTTTTTTGGCCCGCGCATCATTTACCCACAATCCTATAATTTAAACAAAACGGCTGTGAATAGACTAGGCTAATTTAATATTAATTTAATCGTTCTTTGAACAATCAAGCTCAGGGTTAGATCTCTGTTGTTACTACAAGGCAAAGTTCTTCTGTCAACAAAACCACGGCAAACTTACGCGTGCATCCGGAAGCCGTGAGATTATAAAAGCCTGGTCTACATCTACCACAGTCACGCCCTTCCACTCCGGGTTTACAGGAACACTGGCCACCATATGACTCACATATTGAGCTGTTAGATCCCAGAGGATGACAGTTACAGGCTGCAATGTAGAAACAAAACAACATGGCTTAAAAAACGAGCAAATATTTACAAGAAGTTTAATTGAATAAATGACAGCTCCAGTATAGTGGACAACAACATAATATAACATCAAATAATTTTTTTTTTAATATGAAATAAATTATAAACTATAAGTATGGGAATCAAAGTATTGATTATCTTTGGCTATGTTTACACTGAACCGGTTCCATTTTGGATTCGTAAGAAAATTATCAAGAAGTTATTATCAAGTCCTTTGTTCAGTTGATTGTAACCGCCATCCCGATAAGCTTCGGACGGCCTATCTGTGTACGTTTTGTACCTACTACAGAAGCAGGTTAGGTCCGTAGCACGCTCTCAAATAAGCACTGAAAAGGCTTGAACACCTTGCTGGTGTCTGCCAAATAGCACTTGACCATGTGAACTTCTTCATAGAACCAAACTGTTTTTGGATCCGTGCAAGTTTAGCGCTAGTACAGTTTGGATCCATGTAAGTTTGGTGTCAGTTTAGTTTGGATCCGTGCAGGTTTTGTGTCAGTTTGGATCCGTGTTATTTTTGTCAGCTCAGTACAAGATACCGTACAAGGTTTTTTTCAGTTGAGTTTGGATCCATGCAAGGTTTGTGTCAGTTGAATTTAGATCCCTACAAGAATTGTGTCAGTCGAGTTTGGATCCCTGCAAGGTTTGTGTCAGTTACGTTTGGATCCGTGCAAGGTTTGTGTCAGTTGTGTAGCATTAGTCAGCGGTTTATATGTATGCACATGCGTAGTAGAATAAAGCGTGTTCTGTACATCCGCCATCTTGTGAGTTGTGTATTTGTCGATAAGAACACTTCATGGTGTCATAGAAGTGGGATGGAGCACCTGAAACCGCCCGAAGCTCTGATATTGAGTGCAGCGACGAATAAAGCCGAGGCATGACGAAGATGGAAAATGTCGTGGGACCTGTACAAAATGGCGAGTGGAAAGGGTGAGAAAATTCAAGTCGCCACGTTGCTCCATGTGCTTGGCAAAGAATGTGTGGAAATTTATTCGAATTTTGTGTGGGACGACGAGGGAGATCGAGAGGAAATCGCAGTAGTGGAGGAGAGCTTCAAAGCTTATTGTGCGCCGTTGACATCACTGCATTTTAATCGTCATTTG
Organism: Cladopsammia gracilis; assembly: GCA_022457155.1. NCBI lineage: Eukaryota > Metazoa > Cnidaria > Anthozoa > Scleractinia > Dendrophylliidae > Cladopsammia > Cladopsammia gracilis. The sequence goes on along the minus strand of JAJGOT010000240.1, from coordinate 749,455 downwards.
TTAATCGAAAGGAAGCAACAAGATGGTGAGACAGTCGACGAATTTTGTAGCACACTGAAAACGCTAGCCAAAAATTGCGACCTCGGAGATAAAGAGGAGTCCTGGATAACGTCTTTGTTAGTGTTGGCCCTTAAGGATCCGCGTTCAAAAGAGAGGTTGATGGAAAGTGATCGGAATCTAGACAAGACGTTACAAGCAGCTGGTATCGCAGAAACAAGCAGCAGCATATGAAAAGCTTAACGGATGAGAACAGCAAAGTTGAGAAGGTGGATTCAGTCGATAGTCAAGGACGCAAGTATCAAGGTGGGACGACTTGTGGGAACTGTGGTATTTTCCATGCACAAAATTCCTGCCCCGCTGCCGGACGACGCTTTCATAAGTGTAAGAGATTGAATCATTATGCAAGGATGTGCCGCGCCGCAGGACAAAGGAAACAGGTGAGCGCTGTTGTCGATGATCATGACTCTAACTCTGAAACTATGTTTATTGGCGCAGTTAAAGCAGGAAATAAAGACTGGGTTGAAACAGTAGATTTTGGAAATGTTAGAGTCTTTTAAGTTAGACACTGGGGACCAATGCAATGTGTTGCCAAAAACGGTGTATGACAAGATCACAACAAAGCCTTTGGAACCATTGTCTGCCATATTAGAGTTATTCAAAAACTTGAATAAAGCCAGTGGGAAAGTGTGAGTTGCCCTGTTGGGTGCGTGGGGAAAGGCATCAAGTCTATTTTCAAGTTGTTGATGGCAATTACATGCCCCTCATGGGACGAGCATCCTGCGAGCAGTTGGGTTTAATTCAGCGCATAAATACTATCAAAAGTGACAGTATCATAGATGAATTCCCGGAGGTATTTCAAGGGCTTGGATGCCTACCCGGAAAATACCACATAAGCATTGACCCCTCGGTTACCCCAGTGGTTCACCCACGCAGGAGAGTTCCTCACTCAAAGCGAGACCCATTAAAGAAGAAGCTAGATCGCATGGAAAATGTTGATATCATAGAAAGAGTCTCCTTAAATGAACCAGCTGATTGGGTCAGCAGCCTTGTGTGTGTTGATAAACCAGATGGGTCCATTCGCGTGTGTTTGGACCCGAGGGACCTTAATTGTGCGATCAAACGGGAAGACTATCCTTTGCCATTAGTGGATGACATTAAAGCCAGTTGTGCAGGAGCCACAGAGTTTCCAACCTTGGATGCTGAAAAGCCTTTTATCAGATACAGCTTGATGAGGAGAGCAGCAAACTTCTGACATTCAACACCTCATTTGGGAGGTATCGTTATCTCAGGATGCCAATGGGTATAAAATTGGCAGCGGAAGTTTACCAACAAAGAATGGAACAAGTATTTGAAGGGTTGCCGGGTGTAAAAGTCATCATGGACGACATAATTACACATGGAAGCAACCAAGAGGAACACGACAGTTGTTTGAGATCAGTTTTGCAACGGGTCCGTGACAACAATCTCCAATTAAAGAAGTCTAAGTGCCATATTCAGCAGGAAGAGGTGAAGTTCCATGGTCATGTTTTTATGAAGGGTGGTCTGAAACCAGACCCAGAAAAAGTTAGAGCTGTAGAAGAGATGCCTAGGCCTAACGACAAAGCTAGTGTTCAAAGACCGCTTGGCATGGTGACAGTATGTAGAGTGGTACTGGGAGGAACGTGGGCGGCACGGTGGTCTAGTGGTTAGCGCGTCGGATTTCAACCTGAAGGTCGGTGGTTCGGTGCCTGGTCTCTGCCGTCGTGTTGTTTCCTTAGACAAGAAACTTTACTCCACACTGTCTCTCTCCACCCAGATGTATAAATGGGTACCGGCGACAAAATGCTGGGGGTAAGCCTGCGATGGACTAGCATCCCATCCAGGGGGAGTAGCAATATTCCTAGTTGCTTCATGCAACGGAAACCGGATTAAGCTCCGGCCGTGTGGGCCATTGTGGCCCGAGTGCGTCTTTACCTACTGGGAGGAACAGCAGGAGGCTAGTTTCAAGGAAGTGAAGAAAGCACTCGCCCGCTCGCCAGTGTTAGGGTACTATGATGTAAAGAAAGCGTTAACACTACAAGTGGATGCTAGTTCAACAGGTCTGGGTGCAGCACTGATTCAAGAAGGTCAGCCAGTGGCCTACGCTTCAAAGGCACTAACGCCCACACAGCAGAAATATTCGCAAATTGAAAAAGAGTTATTGGCTGTGGTTTTTGGTTGTGCCAAATTTGATGAGTATATTGTGGGTCGGGAAATTGCGGTCGAAACCGACCACAAACCGTTGGAGTCGATCATCAGAAAGCCTTTACACGCGGCACCTTTACGTCTGCAAAGAATGCTGGTCCAACTCCAACGTTACCCAGGAATCAACTTAGTGTACAAGCGTGGTATAAGTCTGCATTTAGCAGATGCTCTGTCTCGAGCCCATTTGGAGGAACAGCTGACGAATGTTGAACAGTTAGACAGAAACTTAGTGGAACACATGATCTCAGATCCACAATTGGCCAGGTTCGCAGAGGCGACTAAAGAAGACGACGTCCCGTCTGAGCTGAAAGGAGTAATTTTGTCAGGTTGGCGAGAGTGTAGAGGTCAGCTTCCAGCAAAGGTACTGGAGTTCTGGAACTATAGGGATGAACTCACTGTTGCTCACGGACTGATTTTGATCTGGGTATCAACAAGACATTAATGAAAGCACGAGAAGTTTTGTTCTGGCCAGGTACGTATGAGTACAGAAATAACAGAGAACATCAAGAAGTGTTCTGTGTGTCTGGAGAATCGGCCGAATCAGCAGCCTGAACCACTAAAGTCACACGAGATTCCACCCCTCCCCTGGGCTAAGGTTGGCACAGACATATTGCACAAGAATGGTCGTAACTACCTCATTACGGTTGACTATTATGCCAAGTGGCCAGAACTGACTTTGCTCAACTCAATGAACAGCACTGCCGTAATCATCGCCGTGAAGTCCCAGTTTGCGAGATATGGCTCCCCATCAATCGTAATTTCTGACAATGGCCTATGTTATAATTCAGAGCAATTTAGGCAGTTTTCACAAGACTGGTGTTTCCAGCACGTCACTTCAAGTCCTACCTTCCCGCAGTCAAATAGACAAGCTGAGGAAACGGTCCACGCCTTCAAAGACATGCTGGAGAAAGCTGATGGTCCATACCAAGCCCTGCTTTCATAGCGAAATACCCCACTGGAAGAAGTAGACTTGTCACCATCTCAGATGCTAATGGCAAGACGTTTGAGAACCTCCATTCCGGTGACTAAGGACATGCAGAAACCCCAACTTCATGACCCTGAAGAGGTCCTCCCGAAACTAAAGGAAAGGCAAAGAAAGCAACAGATACAACATGACAGAACCGCAAAGGAATTGCCGCCATTGAAGGAAGGTGAAGTTATAAGTGTAAAGGAAGGCAGCAAGTGGAAACCTTCCAGAGTCATACAAGTTCTCCCTCAACCAAGATCCTACAAGGTCGAAACAGAGTATGGGGAGTACCGAAGAAATCGCAGGCATCTGTTAAGGACTGACGAGTCACAAACAGAGGAGGTCGCGCGTCATGACTTATGATGACCTGCCAGAAACAGCAGCTGAACCAACTTCTGTTGCAGTTACCCCTGAGCATGCTGAAACACAGCCAGATGAACCGTCGGCCCATTGTACCACTCGGTCTGGTAGGACCATCAGAGTACCACAGAGATTTAAAGACTATATAAAGTACTAGAGACGGTGTGGACTCTTTGTTGACTGTGCTCAGCTATAACTTGGTTTCAGTTGTAACTCAGCCGTTGAGATTCATTTTGTCATTGTGGTTCAAATTCAGTAATTACTTGGGCGTAGCGACCAAGTATAAAAATGCAGTTTGGTCGTCCACAAATGTGCAGTATTGCGCAACTCTGGGGACGGCGGGATTGTTCAAACCTTTACCGCGGTCACACGTCCGAGGCGTTTTTCGTTTTATTTGGTGGGTTTCATTTAGTATTAAGTGGAAACGTGGGCAAGGATGTATAAAATAATTAGTTTATGTAACTATCTTTTCATCTTTCCGGCTCAAAATAATGAGCTTCTTTTCGATTCGTTGAAAACTGATCAAAACGCTTCGTGCCTGAGCAAAAGGCGCCGACAGTTCTGTGGTTCATAGTTTTCAAACGCTTAGAACTTTTTTTTAGTAAACTTTCAAAACGTTTAGTGAGTTGACAGTGTATTGTTAATATATGAAACTTTTAATAAACAGTGAAAATGACAACCTTAACTTTGAAGTACTTTGCTTAACTTTTGCAAATTTCTCTCGTTTGACCGCGGTGGAGTACATACCTGTTGTTTGCCGATGCGAGGCGAACGTCACAAAGTGCGAGTTGTGTTTTCTCTGTTGCATCTAACAGTTTCATATTCAATATGCGTAAGGAAATTACTCAAGAAGACACTGCGAAAGTATTTGACAGTCGCGATTAATTCTACGATACCCTCATGACGGAAACCCACTAAAACATGTTTAAACGAACATGAAGAAGATAATTTAGACGAATATATACATAGCGACAGCCTACATAGCCCTTATTTAATAAGAAGTGAACAGTGGACAGCGAAGGAAGAAATATAAGCGTGGTAGGAATCCCAATTAATTTCACTTCTTTCGGTTGTTTGCCTTTCATTAATTTTTATTTCGTAAAGTTGAAGGAACAGAACAGCCAACTGAAACTTTGGGTGCAAAAATTCACCGCCGAGAGAAAATGTAAACAATGCACGCGGTAGTTTCGCTTCCGCTAGTGAATGTTTCTCGGGCGAAAATAACCTTAAAGCGATCACTTTTTCATTTAATTTTCTTTTCTGTGTTTCGGATACAGAGGAATAAAAACTGGATATATTTTCGTGTGTCTGATTGAGAGATGTTTTATGAAACAGCTGCGTTATGTGTTACTGGAAAGGTTTCAAATTACTTTCACATTATGCAAATTGAAACATTTTTACCTCAACTGAAAAAATATATTTCAAAGGGCTAAATTTGTTTCTCTCCTCTTACTAGTAAATTATCACTTCAGTCGTTAACTTTGATTAAATTTATAAGTGTCATCCAAACTTTATTATAATAACGGCGGGAATACTTCCAGCAAAGCGTTCAATTGGAAAAGTTGTTTTGACCTCGGGTCCGGTCTCGAAGCTCCCGAAGACTTTTCGGGCCCGAAAGCAATTTTTTAAATGTAGTTTCTAACGAAAGTCGTTGAAGTTTTTAGCCCACAAATCAGCTAAAGTTGTGTAGTAAACGCAACATTTTATTGCTTAGCTTTCAAAATCAACAAAAACCGAATCTTTATTGGTAAACATTCTCACGTAACACAGCTTTTCGGGTCCGAAAAGTTTTCGGGACTTTCGAGAAACGGGCGCCTGGCGTGCGTTTCTCGAAAGTCCCGAAAGTCCAGAAAATTGCCTAAATTACCCTCTCTTCCTTCTTTGTTTTATGCTCGATGATGTTGTGCAACGCAATCTAAGATGTCTTAGATGTTTATAGAAAGTACTACTTTCAAGATATAGGGCAGATAAATTGTATTTTGGGACTTGCAGATATCGTTTACAATGTTGTTTGTTTTGATGGCGTAATTTAATCGAAAACGAGCAGAGACGATAAGTCCGCAAACCCCTTGTTTAACCTTTTAAACGATTTTAGAGACTGCACTAATCTTAAAAAAAAAATCTGTAAAACAGAAGGATTGGCAGCCTAAACTTCAATCTTGGCAAACACTCTCCTGTCAACATTGCATAGCCTAAAAATGTGTGGTTGCGCTTGGCGTTGCTTTCGGCTACGATCCTCTCCAAGTAATAATAAAATAAACTTTACGGAAACGCTTGTTACGTTGATAAATAATTTAAGTCGCTGGACAGCCAGGAACTTTTAACTTTACTGGATGAATCTGTATTGTAAAGTCCCTTGCAATTTCAAAGTTAGTCTATAAAACGTCTGTTCTAAAAACACCACGCGACTTCTCTAAAAAGTAAATGATTCGGGTTTTAAGTTTATTTGGAACTTCAAGCCAGAGAAGGTCAAACGTAACATCTTCATTAGCCCCATTGACAAAGGTGGTCTTAACATGACTGACTTCAAAATCATTTTGATGATTATCATGATGACGAATAAAGCTTTGAAAGCATCATGGGTTAAACGTTTACACGAAGCTGAGTAAATGGTGCTCCTCCTTCTTATCTGTCATATCTCGATATGGAGGCCCTTTCCTCTTTTGATACACAAGATTAAATCTGGATCAACACGTACTATCATTCTACATTGAAGTAGTACTTACTGCCAGGCAAAAACTACATTCAAAAACCCCTTCCATTGCTTACGGATATGAAAATAAAATCATCTGGAATAATCGCTTTATCAGAATTGATGGGAAACCGACCCTCTATTCCTCATAGCATAAAAAAGTATAACTAAAACCAGAATTCTAACAAAAATACGAACTGTCAGTTAATTTTTTAACGTTCATGGACTTCTAGCCGCAATTCCTTATGATTGGAAAAAAAATTAAATTCCACACAAAACCGTACTATGATCGGACAATAATGACCTTACTACTACTAACGCCACTGCTGAAATTGCACGCAATCTGCTTGTTCTCAACTTAGCAGAATCTCCAAACGTAGCCTGCAAGGCTGCAAGAAAATGTGCCTCCTGAAGCTATTTACGAACTTACTTTTAAGATAACCATAGAAAACAAACTTAGATGCTTTCAATTCTAGGTAATGAAGAACATTATCCCAACGAATAATAGACCATTCAAAACGAAATTGAAAAATTCTCCCAACTGTGACCATTGCAATTTCCCTAATGAAACCCTATTCCATCTTCTTTATGACTGTCCCACAATCTGGCAATCGGCTATAACTTGGTGGAACGATAAACGATCAAAAAATATCTCTCTAAATGCTCTAGACATCGCCTATGGATTTAAACCAGAATCTAGTCACTATTATGCTATGAGCCACATTGTAATTACTGCCAAGTATTATATTTTGTTGTGCTGGTAAAACAATACCTTTTTATACCTCGAAATGTTTTGTCTGTTACTAAATGATACGATTGAATTTGAACGAACGATCGCTTTAAAAAATAACACCTCAACGGAATTTAAATCGAAATGGACAACACTCTGCACATAAACTCCGGCAAATATTTTGCCGAGTAAAAGTGTACCACTCTCTCTTTTAGTTTCTTCTTTCTGCTATATAACTAGACTGTTTTATTTTCCTTTAACTTATGTCTCTATGTAAAGTTAAGTTGTACTTTAAATTATTTTCATTAATTTTAAATTCATGTCAAACCCGTAATGAATGTGATCATTTATAATAAAAAAACACTTGAGCGCCTATCAGCGTTGGTATAGAGGGGTATCTTTGAGTGTTTCTGTTGTTTCTAGGACGCGGAAGCTCTTGTCAGCACTCGAAGCGTCGACTTTTGAATAATTTCACGGAGGTTTATCTTATCAACTCTAAGTTTAATAAAACCAAATTTTGTGTCAGTTCAGTTTGGATCCGTGAAAGCTCCCATGGTCATTTTTTGCCATTAACTGGATTACATTTATTTGTTGTCACCTAATGCTCCTTGAAGATAGTCCATAGTTATGCTGAAAAACCACGACAGGCACATTTCAGAGTTGTCTCCAGAGCTGAAACAAAACATAATTGACGTTCAACATGACAACAATAGTAAATGGTAAAATTAATAGCTTATCTGTTGCGAAAAATCCTACTTAGTATGCTAGCTTTTCGTCAAATAAACCCTAAATACTAAATCCTTTAAAAAAACTCGAAACTAGACAAAATCGACCGATGAATAAGCTTTTTTCGCGAGATCTGAGTTTCTGTGGCAAAGAACTGAAATGGCGACCAATAGGTATCTCGGCGCGCAATGCACATTGGCTTGGAGCAGGATTGACTGTATAAAGTAATGATAAAGTACTTGTATTGCACTAACGGGACGATTTCCTCGCAGTGAATACGCGAAGCGCAATGAACGAGGTATAGCAGTGGGACCAAAAGTCACTCGCTCGATCACTTGGCTGTAAACTTTTCTTGGTAATTCCACTGACCAATGTGTAAGGTTTCGAGCTCTGGAAAACTTTAAATGGATTGTTTAGGACTTAGGAAAACGCTACAGCAGGGTGAATGTTGTGTTCAAATGTGTGAAGTTTCGCTGCCATTTGTAAACTCAGGATGGAAAATTAAAACGGGTCTGTGGACTTCGAATGGAAACTTAGGTAAACGCTACATCACGATAAATGTTTTTAAATTTGTAGCCTGTAACTCTCGGGCTCGGGGGCATAAACCAAATTTTTGAAAAAACACATGTCTTAGCGTGACACAAATACGCATTGAAACCTGGGCGACGTAGTATTTTAAAATTTGTTTAGTCATCAATTCTTTGACTGCTCTGTGAAACAAAAAAAAGCTTAGACCGCTCATAGGGAACCCGCGCGCTTATTTGTAAACTGAAAACGCTTATTTGTAAACTACGTAGGGAATTTTAATGGTAGATGCCACTTGCCTGTTATTTTGTGGAATCTGTGGCGGAGCAAAGAAAGATACATTTTGCCATAGGAAATGATGTTCGTCGCTTAGCTTTGACCGGTACAAGATTACACAATGCCTCTATGTGTCTATATTATCGCGTCTCACCGCTGCTTATCAAAGGTCACAACAAATTTAACGCATTACGTTATCCAGTTCTCTCATTTCACACAATACATACTTATGTCACGCTAAGATATGTTTTTTTTTAATTTGGAAGATCTATAATAGCTAGAATCAACTATTTTCTCAGGCCGTGAATAAGTAGTTTTATTAAGTGTGCGGTTATCATGACTTGTGAGAAAGTGTTTCTTCGGTCATGGATAAAGATCCAAGTTTTCTTTAGAATGCAATTCTCTCAGTTGGAATAATAGTATCTTCCAATTGTTTTCAGTTCCTTATGTGGCTCAGAGCTAGGAACCTCCGTTATTGTATCCAGCATGAGTTATTTGAATCTCTAGCATGTTTTAAAATAGCTGCTGTTTTGTTATGTGTCTGATACTTATTTGTCAGTTTTTGTGGGCGTGTGGAGGGCAAAAGAGCCAGAACAATGGTGTGTCTAAAGGCGCTTTTTTTTCCTTCCCTCCCCTCCCGTGCTTCGCGTTCCGCGCTCGTTGCTCGCGCTTCGTGACTTCCGGTCCGACATCCACTAAATATAAAGAGAGCGTTACATATTCACGAGTTGGCTCGTATGCCGGGACGATTTCACCCCCTTCGTCTGCATAAGGGATAAATTTCGTCTCATGAAGAAAAATATTCTGGCAAGTATACACAATTAGCGTTTTTTCATATCAGAAATCTACTAGACGTTTCTGAGTGATGTTTCCATTCGGGACGAAACATCATTCCTGAAAGAAATGTCGTAAGAAACAAAAATTTTAGAAATTTGTCCAGAAAAAGGTTAAAGTCATCCGAAATCAACTCTGTCAGCTTTTCGAGGTAATCTTCGTCCATGTGAGAATCTCAATGAACCGGTTGAAGTGCACAAAATGATATGACTGGCAAAGGAAGGAAACTACTTAGTCAATGCCACTTGATGTAATATAATAACAAAATGAAATGAAATTAAGAAAAGAAATGACAAATAATTTTTTGATTTTGTATCCGTGGGGAAAAAGATAAAATATGAGATGTCTCACCTCAAACTTCCTTCAATATTGCACTTGAACTTGTAATCCTCTCTTGTACTTTGGTCTCCAAGTGCTGTGCCTTCTATAAACTCATCAGGAATAGCGATTACGCGGTCCTGACAATAAATTATTTGGAAAATTGTACACTTGCGATGAGGATACAAAGAGATTTTGAATTAGATAAACGGGTCATTACTTCTATTTAACAATTAGATTTTGAGCTCAATATTTCTATTGCGTGATAGTCCGCCCTCGTCAACTTTTACACGATAGAAATCAAGAGCCAATAATCTAATTGTTTTAGTAATATATATACATAGCCCAAGCCTAACAGCGTCGCACTTTGAACAAGCTTAACTAAGGTGAAACTTAACTAAGGTGAAAGGTTGGAAGCACAAGAATTAAGATTGACGAACGGGCTATTTTCAATTTTAGCAATTCTCAAAAACAGTATTACGCGACCGTCTGCACAGTACATTTTTATAGACCGTACAAAAGTTCACAAAAACAACTTTTCTCTGTCTAGAATAACTAGAACCACTAGTTTCCGAATAAAATACAGTTTATGTATGTCAAAAATTGCCCGAGAAACTGATCAAAAATTGCAAAAATACACAAACATATTTGCATAAGGCGATGCGAGTGAAGATAGAACTGTACTATAAAATCAAAGTCTTGTTTTGTTTACATAAAATCGCTTTTCAATCTATCTAATGAATGAACAAACATTTAAAAATGGACAACACAATCTTCTTTCGAAAAAATTTATTCAAATCTCCATTAGTTTACGTTTAAAAGCAAAACGCGTACCATTTAATTATAGCTCATAGGGTTCAAGCTTTCTTCGATGAAATTCAAGAGATCGATACAACTGAAGTTAAGCACGTTTTAAAATCAATTCTCCAAAACTAACAATACCACTAATAAAAAGTCACTCACAGATCGATATCAACATAAATTCTCATCGAGAACTGTAATCTGTTTTACCTTTAAGCCCCTCGCTTGCTTGGAAATTCAAATCTCCGCTTCTGGTTCTGAAATCCGTAGAAAACAAACATCTCCCGCATCGATAAAAACGTAATACACGAAGTTCCTCGAAGCAAGATTTTATCCCTTAAAGCTCGTCTTTTCCCACTAAAGCGGCTTCTGAGTATACCTTAATTAGTATCCCTGTCTTGAGTAGCAAACCGCGAAAAAATGCAGGAAAATAACGACTTTAATTCTCCGCTAGACACAACAAAACAACTAAAGTGTTTACCGAGCTCACGGCTGTGTGGCCGCGTGAAAAACAAAGCCTTGCTTTCAAGATCCCGGATGTTGTTCCAACACGGCGGGCGGGCGGGCGGGCAAACACGCGCCCGCGAAACATTCCGCTAGCCATGACCATGAAAAATCACGGCACAGGTGCTGCGCAGCCAGGCCATCGGCCTGGCAAGTGCTCCGATATAAATCTACTAGACGTTCAAAACTTAACAACAAATACTCTTCACAGACACTCGAAGAAGCGACCGCCATTAGGCTACTAACTCTACTCACTTTCTACAAAAGAACGCTAGTAGATTTATACTAATAGTTGTTAAAATTCTTTGACAAACATGCTAACTGGGGCTTACACAAGTTTTAAACTGATATCATTTGTAATCAAAGTGCCCTTTGGGTTATCTCCTGTAAGTTTTTCCCTATCATGCAATGATGTCACGTAATGTCTGGATATTGTTTCTGATGGTTTGCTGGAAAACACGGGGCCAGGGTCCCGGGGTCTGTGGAAAACAAGGAGACCCGGGGTCTGTGAAAAACACGGGGTCACGGGATCTGTGGAAAACACGGGGTCCCGGGGTCTGTGGAAAACGGGTGTCACGGGGTCTGTGGAAAACACGGGGTCCCGGGGTCTGTGGATAAAAACGGCATCTGTTGAAAATACCGGTCCCACACGTTTCCAATAACTACAAAGAAAGGTAGGATTTTGCTGAATTTTATAAAGTCATGAAAGTTCCAGCTGCGTGGCATGGTTAAGCCTTGTTTTTGTTGACTGTTTTTGCGTGACGGTTCACCTGTTATGCACTACGCATAAGCGCGCGTATTAAAGTTATTTTTGATTGGTTAATTTTTACAGGCGCGCGCATTGGTTTGCAAATTTAGTGGTGTGTAAAGAGCTAAATAATAGAATAAGAATTCCGAAAGTATCCATTGGGGTTGTCACATTGTAATACAGTATAATAGACATGATTTTCTTCGTTTCTTGACACACCGACCGGAAACAAACACTTTTCTTTACTGGATTTTGTTTTGGACGTATGTACGTGTGAAGAACATTCGTACGGCAACGTTCTCACAAGTTCACTCTGAATTTGTCAGAAATGAGTGACTCGCAGGAAGAATTTTTTGTTACGCAGAATACTTTTAACGGTTCGATCAATCCAGGCCTTAAGTGAGAGGAATTTCTATCGACCGAGAAGCTGGATAATGGCTATGAAAACGCTCAGTTTAGCATTGCAGGACGCGACGGATGGTTTGTTTAGCTGTGAACAAGCGGGAGAATGTCGAGAATTGAAAAAGATAACCGCGTCAAGTGGAAAACAAGCTTCCAAGAGGGAAATCGTCGCTGTAAACGACAAAGAGCTGTTGGTAAGAAATAGCGAAAGAATCCCACAGAACACTGTTGAAGTCAGGTTGTAGTTTTGTTTGCCAGTGTTGGTGTGTCGGGAGGAAAATATCATTTTTTCCTCCGGGAGAATATTACCTGTAATATTCCCCTCGGGGAATATCAGCCCCGCTCTCCCCTGGTACAATCAAAGCCGCCCCCAGCTTTTCAGACAGTTGATAATTGCCGGGGTTTATTTAATATAATCACCCGAAAGAACAAAGGAAAACGAGCCATGTGGAAAATAAGCATTGTTTTGCTTCTGCTTATCCTTATGTCTATGCTCATGTCGCAAGTGAAAACCAGGCTTTGTACCGTGTACTATTGATTTCACTCCGCGGTTTGAAAAAAGTTCATCACGTGCTGTGATAATTTTTTTGTTGAACGCAAGTCGACCACAAGATCGCTAACTTTCAACCTACAAAGAATGAATGATTTAAAACTATTTTGCCTTCAAATATGGTATTATATTTTTTGAAATTTCTGTAACTTGTAATTGAACAGGAACAACTTTTTCTCGGAAAGGTATTATCTGAGCACATTTGGAAACAAGAACGCTTGAAAAAATTCCCCATCCCCGCGCCAGAAGGACCGGATTTGTTCCGGGGGTTGCCCGGTGGGTATGTTGAATGTGTGTTACACCGCTAAAATTATTGCAAATCAGCAAGATCGACTATTACGATTCTCTCTCATCTTTTTGAGTGCTTTTTGTTTTAAAAACTCGAAAGCAAATAGCTGAGCAAACTAAACATGAAGTTGATATTTGTGGTACAAGACTGATTGAACTTCAAGTTCTTCGAAATGATTTGAAATCTTGTTCAGATCTTAGTGCCAGAAAATGTTTGTAATTATTATATGTAGGTATTTAAAATACAACTAAAAATAAGTAAAATACAATTCTTCTTTGCCAATCAAATTGCAGCGTACATTATTTAGACTCCTGCCATTTTGAACTTTCCTTTCTTAAAAAGGTTTTTGCTTTCCTTAATCAGTTCTCCAAGATAATGACAGTCTTTTGAAATTATATAAACCTGAATATGGGGTTCTGATTTTTAACCGTATTCAACTTTTTGTTTTGTTGCCACATTGTAGATCATGTGATATTTGACTTGTTGGAAATAAAATGTCCGTGATATGTCCATGGATATGACCAATTTTGAAAGAGTAAACTTCCTATTTGTAAAACAATGACGAGTACTACTGACTATATTTTGCTCTTGTTTTCATTGCTTGAGTGACAAAAGCAGCAGTCGACCTGCTAATATGTGGGTCAGTATTGTTGAAAAGAAATAAAACCTTCTTATGATAATCCAATTTTTTAAACAATCTATTTTGTTTAATAATTTTGTCAAAAAGGGTATTTCGTGATTCGTCATATAACATACAGTGAAATAAAAAGTGTATTTCATCTTCAACTGAATTAAGTGTACAGTGGGTGCAAATTGAAGTTTTTTATTTGCATTAATTAGATTAAGTACATGTACTTGACTGAGCATGAGACAAAACATAATATAATTTACTATTTGCTTTTATGCACACATGAACTGAAATACATGTTAGAACACAGCGCTGGAAGCCGTGGTCCTCTTGTTAGTGATAATATATATACATAGCCCAAGCCTAACAGCGTCGCACTTTGAACAAGCTTAACTAAGGTGAAACTTAACTAAGGTGAAACTTAACTAAGGTGAAAGGTTGGAAGCACAAGAATTAAGATTGACGAACGGGCTATTTTCAATTTTAGCAATTCTCAAAAACAGTATTACGCGACCGTCTGCGCAGTACATTTTTATAGACCGTACAAAAGTTCACAAAAACAACTTTTCTCTGTCTAGAAAAACTAGTACCACTAGTTTCCGAATAAAATACAGTTTATGTTTGTCAAAAATTGCCCGAGAAACTGATTTGAAAATCAAAAATTGCAAAAATACACAAACATATTTACATAAGGCGATGCGAGTGAAGATAGAACTGTACTATAAAATCAAAGTCTTGTTTTGTTTACATAAAATCGCTTTTCAATCTATCTAATGAATGAACAAACACTTAAAAATGGACAACACAATCTGCTTTCGAAAAAATTTATTCAAATCTCTATTAGTTTACGTTTAAAAGCAAAACGCGTACCATTTAATTATAGCTCATAGGGTTCAAGCTTTCTTCGATGAAATTCAAGAGATCGATACAACTGAAGTTAAGCACGTTTTAAAATCAATTCTCCAAAACTAACAATACCACTAATAAAAAGTCACTCACAGATCGATATCAACATAAATTCTCATCGAGAACTGTAATCTGTTTTACCTTTAAGTCCCTCGCTTGCTTGGAAATTCAAATCTCCGCTTCTGGTTCTGAAATCCGTAGAAAACAAACATCTCCCGCATCGATAAAAACGTAATACACGAAGTTCCTCGAAGCAAGATTTTATCCCTTAAAGCTCGTCTTTTCCCACTAAAGCGGCTTCTGAGTATACCTTAATTGGTATCCCTGTCTTGAGTAGCAAACCGCGAAAAAATGCAGGAAAATAACGACTTTAATTATCCGCTAGACACAACAAAACAACTAAAGTGTTTACCGAGCTCACGGCTGTGTGGCCGCGTGAAAAACAAAGCCTTGCTTTCAAGATCCCGGATGTTGTTCCAACACGGCGGGCGGGCGGGCAAACACGCGCCCGCGAAACATTCCGCTAGTCATGACTATGAAAAATCACGGCACAGGTTCTATGAGTATGGAGCTGCGCAGCCAGGCCTTCGGCCTGGCAAGTGCTCCGCTATTAACACAAGGACAGTATTAGGATCCCTGCATGCTGTCATGGGGAATACACACCTAAATAATTTACTCTCAACAATGAACCTGCCAACCATGAATCATCACCCGTTTAAAAGAAGAGAAAGAGAATGTTGCAAGGGATAGCTGTAAAATAAACTTGAATTTAGAAAAACAAATGGCTGAGCAATCTTCTGGTCCATCCGGAGATGGTCTTGTTGGAATTGCAGTCGCTTACGATATGGGCTGGCAGAAAAGGGGAAGGGGGCACAATTCTTCAACCGGTCATGGTTGTTAGATGCTCCACCAGATGCAAGACATGTAAAATATGTAGCCATAACAAATTAACTGGGAAACAAAAAAAAACATGACTGTCGAAAAAAATCACTGTCGATCATCAAAAGCAATGGAAAGAGACGTTGCCTGTGAACTGTGGACTAACACTCCTCAATCTGGAGTGAAATTTTCAATTTATGTTGAGGATGATGACTCAACAATCTTAGCAGATATAAAAAAACAAAGTCCCCTATGGTGTTGAGAAATGGTCCGATATTGTTCATGTCAAGAGATCCCTAAATACTAGACTATATAATTGCTCAATTCTGAGTCCAAAGGTTATAAATTACCTGACCAAGTGTTTCAGTTATTGTATCAACCAAAATGTTGGAGATTCTGAATCTTTAAAGCAAGGCCTCAAAAACATTATTCCGCATGCATTTAGGGAGCACACTTGTTGCGACATTTCGTGGTGTGGTTACAAACAAAATCCAGCAGCCTGTAAACACAGCGACTTGCCAAATATTGCGATATTTTGGATGAGTATGATGACGGATAAGGTGCAAAACAAAGAGCAAATAAGAAAGGCAAAACACTGGTTTTCGATCCTCTTTATCTGATTTATAACTTTACAGCACGCCCAAAGTTTTCAGTGTACTGATCGTGATGAGAAGACTCTAATTCACACAGAAATCATGTCATGGAAATTTTTCTATTTACTGCGCCTTTCAATAACATGAGGAATTTGAAATTCAAATTTCCACCAACAGTTGCGTTTTATACTGTCGTCAATCATCTTAGCTTACCTCTCAGGAAACAGATCTTCACTTCAAAGAGGTCAAAAGGTCACGTCCGTGCATTATGATTGGTAAATTTCGATCCATTTTGTTTGTTTCTTTTTTACATGGTCCGTTGGCTTTCGTATTAATTATGATTGACGGCAGTGTAAAACGCAACCGTTGGTGGAAATTTGAATTTCAAATTGACCATGAAGCAATAACGACAATAATACATCCAAAGACAACATATACTCATCGATAAGAAATTCACTCTCGATGATTTTTGTAGAGGAAAAGACAGGAATTTTTTTTACTAAATTAAGGTTACTATTAACCTTCATTGGTCCCATTTTCCATAATTTCAGAATTTTTTATTTCTCTAAAGATATAACATCAATCTAAAAATTATTGAAAGAATTTGCAAAATCATTAAAAGAACGCGAGATATTCTTAAAAAAGAGTTTTAAGGGAATAGTTAATAGGTAGCTTCGGGTGTGATAATCCGATAATCCTATTTAGGAGTCCAGCGGCTTGTTGTGATTTTCCCGGTATGTACTTGGTGTATCCCTTATTATTTTGTATTTAAACACTTAGGCCCAGTTCAGACGCCGAACTTTTCATGAGCCGAACCTAATACCTTGAATTAAGTACATGAAAAGTTCGGCGTCTGAATCAATTAAGAACGGCTATTTGAATTTGGAACGGCTGAGCCGTTCTTTTCGCCTGGCTCAGCCGGGAATTTCGGCTTTGAACGGCTTTGATTCAGACGCGGAACTTTTCATGAGCCGAACCTAATGCATAAATTATTATAACGACTGGTGCGTGTTCTGACATCTTTGCCTGAAAATCGCTCACCTTTCGATTTGTTTCTCTTCAAACTGAATTAAGTTCGGCTAATTAAGTTCAGCGTCTGAATCAACAGGCGTACTTTTGTTAATTTGGGTCGGTCCAAATTCGAATTAAGTTCGGCTCATGAAAAGTTCGGCGTCTGAACCGGGCCTTAGTTTTTATTTCAGTAGAAAAAGAAGATAAAAATAGCACAATGGGGAATCGAACCCGGGCCGTATGATCTACTCCATGCACACTATCCACTACACCACGGAGGACTAGCTGCCGAAAATTGTAATTTTTAAGGGATATAAGATAATATGCTGCTAGCCCAGACCATTTATAAGAACTAACCCTTTCGATACATTGGAAATACTGGAATCAGTGCTTAACCCTAAATACTAAAATCAGTGCTTCAACCCTAGATACTGTGATCCGACCCTAAATTACACTGCAATATATCTAAATACATTACAATAAGGGATACATGAAGTACCATACATTATGATCAGGGATACACCAAGTACCTAGGATTTTCCCGCTAAATTTCATCCGGGTGTAAAATGGGGGTGGCAGGCATGCACGACTCTTACCTCATGTTTTTAATGCCATTTACTCGTTCTATATGTTTTGAACGGGTATCTTCATTTGGCCGTTTATACATAAATAAATAAGGAGGATTTTAGTGACTATAGAGTGTAGACTGAGTTTTAAAACCTTTCAAAAGCCGACGTGCAACGGACTAGAGGTCAAGTCTGTCGGTTGTTGTTTCCCGCGGTGTTGCGCTTGTAGATTTTGACCTCATCAGTTAGCGTCCTTTTTTGCCTGGCGGTTGTTGTGTTGTTTTCTCCATTAATATTGACATGTAGATTTTTATGTAGGAAAGGTTTGAATTGCTCTAACTTTTCTCTCTGAAATACCGGACATGACAGGATCTGAAATGATCTGTTGGCCGTGAATGTCTTTCCTGCTACTTATGTCACGCTGGGCCCAGCTATTTTAGTTTTGTCTTTGCAGGATTTTAATTTTCAGGATCCAAGCTTTATAGCAGAGAGAGTTGTAGCTTAATAAGTTATTCAACTTGTAGAGAGTTGAAGTTTGTCTCAGTCAACGCTGTAATTTAAGCTTCCATTCGCTACGCTTTATAGCTGCGTGGAGCTCGCTGTTTATACCCCAGGGGGGGGGGTACTCCCTTATATAAGCCATATAGGGTTTATACTAAAACCCCTCCGTTGGCAATTTTGACAGACTAGCGACTGCTTCGCCACTAAGATGCAAGTGAATTAAACCGTGGAGAAGGAGAAAAAGCCCAATTATGAGAGAATAGCTTACCCGCAAGAAGTCCAAGAATTCATTGCTGATACCAGAGCGTGTTTCGGATCAATCTGATCAACCGGGTTTTCACTTGTCTGGTTTTTCTCAGTGGTCTTCTTTGTTTTAACATTTCGTTTGGTTGTTTTCGGTGTCCGCTTATTGTTTTTTGCCGCGGCGCGAGTCTTCGTCTTTCCCATGATTTTTCACCTTTGAATCGGCGAATGCTTTTCCCGCAAATTTCCTTCGTCAAGAGACTCTTCAGGGGGTTGTATTTCGCGTTTCATTGGTTGGCGGAACGGACATGATGACAGCCACTTTGATGAGGTGCAAAAACTGTGAAAATCTTTCGAGGCTAAAAACTCGAGGTTTGTTTATGCGAGAATTGCCTCTGTTCAAATGAATTAATAGGGTATTTGGATTTGTCAGATTTTCACGAAACTTGGCCAGAATGTTTGTTGGACTTTAATGCACCAAAGGGTGTGGGGCTTTTCTCGTGGCGCACCAGAGTGTGACGCGCATAGAACAATTTTCTATTGTCCAACTTCAAAGTGGATTTACTCTGGAACCAATGAAAATATCGAAAAAGCCCCACACACTTTGTTAGCCCATTAGCTCTTGAATGACATACATGTAGACAAGTTTGTTTTGATGTTCGCGCTAACATGGAGGCTGGCAATTCAGTAAAGCCTGGTTCCATATAATCGCAGCGATCGTTACGACCGACGATCGCTGCGATTCTTGCGATCCTTGCTGAGATTCGGTGAGACTTGCTGAGGTCTCGCTGAGGCCTCAGGTTTCCATATGATCGCAGCGATCGCAAGGAAACGTTGAGTAGGCCTGGATCCGATAAACTTTAAGTGCATTATGGGATACAAGGCTTTGGGGTGCAATGCTTTCTGGGACATTTTGGATCGGAAGGATCGCACGGATCGCAAGAGTGGTTTCCATATAAAAACCTCTCCATCGCAACGATCGCCAGGATCGCAGAGATAGAAATTTTTCCATCTCTGCGATCGCAATCGCAAGGATCGCAAGGATCGTAATGATCGCAAGGATCGCAAAGTTTTTCGTTTCCATATGATCACAAGAGTCGCACAACACTTTTTTTCTGCGATCGCTGCGATCCTTGGGATCCTTGCGATTATATGGAAACCAGGCTTAAAGTAAACACCGTCATGTTTGCGTTTGAAGGCTCGCGCGGGCTTACCAAAAGATTAAAAGGAAAAACAACATTTTATTAGCTTTATATAGTTTTCCGAGATTTCCTTAAAAATAACGCGCGTACGGAAGATTTTCCGGAAGGTACCCTCGAAGGTTCATGAGAGGATCAGTAATGAGTATACCTTCGGGGATGTCTCCATTGTAACATCTCTGGTTTCTCGATCACGAATGCTGTTCTCTTATTGGCTATGCTACTCACTATTTATCCTGTTGTAGAAAGTGAGTAGAGTGAATAGCCGATTATACCTATTGATATCATTATTCAATAAAAACGCGAGCCTGTCTTGTTGTTAAGTTTTGAACGTCTAGTAGATTTATACTAAAACGATTAGATTATTCGTTCTTGATTTCTATCGCGTTTGAAGCACTTTGCATTACATTGCATGACTCAAATGAAGGTATATTGTGTATTGATTCTAAAAGAAAACCAGCAAATGAAAATAAACTTTATTTACCAGTTGTATATGTTGTCGAGGCTCTGCTGCAGTTATGTTGATCATCCACTGTCCTTTCTTCAGAAAAAGCCAGTTGTCGTTGATTTTTTCTTTACAGTTTCTACATTCAGCTGTAAGTGAAATGGTGAAGTTCTCACTTGCCAGCGGACCGGAAGCATTTTTGTATTGTATGACGGCGTTTACTTCGATTCTGCTTCCATTGTTGATGTAATGTACTAGCAGACTGTAGTTCCCAGTCTTGGAGATATTCAACAATACTTGAAGCGTGTGCTAAGGAAATGTAAGACATTAATTAGCTGTGTCAGGGGACAAAACGGAATGTATTATCGTTTACCGATACCGCTGAACAAATAATACTCAGAATGATGTATTCTTAATTAAACAAACTAAAAATTAGATACGAGTGAACAGAATTTATAATGACAGTAAATTGTTATCCACTCTGAACACTTAGTTTTTGTTTATCAATCAACGCTTAGTTTTCCGTAATCAACGCTGGATTTTCTTAAGCAAACCGAATTGTATCAGTACACCGGTTTAGAGTCTGCCGCTTCAACTGAACATACAATCTATGAATTGCAAATCGAAAACTAGGTTCGTTAATCTTTACTGAGGTTTCAAAGCTGAGTATACAACTTTAATAGCCTGAAAAAACAGACGTCGTTTCGCGGCGCCACCACTGGGCCCCTGCGAAACGGACGTCTGAGAAATGAGCGCCAAAATCCCGTACTTGTCACGCATAACCGCTACTCATATTACCCTAGCGGCACGCGTGGATCACACAGACTGCACTAGGACTAGACACAAATATCCGGATATTTTTTGCGTGCGTGTCTAATGTTAGCGTTTGCTTGTTCAACAAAATGGCGGATGCTGAAAGGTCAAATGCAAAATGCCATTTCATATGACAGGCTATTTTTTGAGGTTACCACTGTAATTTTTATGAGAATAAAGCCAGATATTTTCGAGATATTTAGAACTTTTTCGAGATATTTAGAATTTTTTTCGAGATATTTAGAAAAAAAATTGGGAATTTCCGGAAACATATTTAAGCGATTTTGCATGATACTTGTGTCTAGGCCTAGGGCCTGATCGCACATATGATGCCCGATTTACGGGTGTCAGCTCCATTGTATATTGTACACTTCCATTGTATTAGGCAAAATTATGTATTCTAATATATTCTACGGTATTGTATTCTATTGTATTGTCGTTCTTTTGTGTTCTAATATTCTATTGTTTTAACAGTAGAATAAGTGTTTCCCCTAAATCGCGCATGGTATATGATCGCACTACAGTCAAAAACAAAATTTAGCCCGTGCAAAATGACATAAAAACAAAAACATTCCACAAAAAGCGTGTCCCACCGGAGCGATTTCTTTTGTTTTCCTCGATTTTTGCACGGGCAGATTTTTGTTTTTGACTGTAGTGCGACCAGCCCCCTAGACTGCACAGACTTCACAAGCAACATCTCCGTCTAGAATAATTAGTTTGAATGATTTTCGAATACAAAACATCAGTGACTGAAAAACTAACTTGAAAGTCAAAATATAAAAAATTATGGAGACATTTTGAATTTTGCGATGCAAATGAAATTTGAGCTGCGAAATATAATTCTCAAACACAAGAAAAAGGACAACAAATTCTCACAGTTGAAAGTTTTATTAAAACATCTATCAGATTATGCACTAGTCAGTGGAAAGCCCCGCACCATTATACCCGGGGAATAGCGAGGCATTAGATGTGAGCAACCTACTAATCCCCTACTAACGCCCCGCCAGTCCCCGCCATGCGGGGCACTTTTTCAAGACTAATCCGCACTTTTGTCCCCCGGCCCCGGGGAATCCGGATGGAGAAAACAGTGGTCTACATAGCATCAATAAAGTTATTACTACAAATTTTAAAATGGTTCTTAACAATAAAACTAGACAAGACTGTAGTAAACACGTGCTTTATTTTTCTCAATTGCTGCCGCTTTGAAATAAGTAAAAAACAACCAATACATGAACGTAGAAGTAAAAGAAAACGCATGTACTAAAATATGCTTCATCCAGCGAACAGGATAAAGTAATATGTTCATATTTTCCTCACAATGAACGGTAGAAATCATCTACATACATATGACCACTGATGACCACTGCTTATCTTCCTTCTCGACTTTTTGGACAATACCCGCGGTGAAAAGGAATTAATTTATCACCGAGAGTGTAATACCAGTGAACTATATCGGCAGGTTTTGTTTCTTACTTCGTCTAAACAATATTCGTACTGAAAAATTTAACCATTTTTACTCCTAGCACTAAATTTGTTTTTGAGGCTCTTTGTCGTATGGATTTCCAGTGTTCTCTGTGAGCCCAATCCAAGATGGCGTCAGATGCGAATCGCCGCCTAAGCCCCACTAATGGTCCCCGGTCAGTGAAACTTGTGCCTAATGTTGTCGAAAGCCCCGCATACCAGGGCAACAGAGGCAGTCTAATTTCGCTCAAATGCCCCGCTAATGCCCTGCTAATGCCTCGCTGATGCCCCGCATTCCCCAGGTAGGATGGCGCGGGGCTTTCCACTGACTGGTGCATTACTCTCAAAAACAAAACGCATTACATTATAACGCATCTGGGAAATTGTCCACGCAAGCGAATTTCCTGTACAATCGCTCAACCGAATGTGGCCGAGCTTTCTAAATATTTCACAAAAACTATTGATAGCATAAAGAAGCAATCAATGAAATATTTCTAACAAATTATATCCACATTTTAAAATGTAATTTCCTTTACCGTAGTTTTCCAAGAATGCATGGAAATTCTTAGTAAAGTCTGCCGCTTCGAGTGTGATACGAACGGAAAGCCAAGAAGATATTCGACGAGCTATGTAGCCTGTGTTCCAGTTTTGAGATAGGTGATACTTCTTTCGGAAATGAAGGCACAGTCAAACTAGTTTTAGATGGCGTACTTACGGTGCAGGTTCGATAAAAACCCAGTTGACGTTCGACGTTTTTAATATTGCCTAGAAGTCCTTTCCTCTTTTTGAGTAGGCGAAGTCAAGTCTTGCACAGATCGATACCTGACTTCGGGCCCGCCTCACAAATTCACTTCAAACGGCAATTCATTATAAACGTTCTTCTCCGCTCTTTGATCTCCCATGCTGAGTATGTCGTGACGAAGTGTCGTTGATGAGATTTACACATAACACACAAGAGAAATCTGTGTTGGATATTCTTGAAAACAACATACGCGCGTGATCCACATGTGCCGCGAGGGAAATTGTTTTAACCAATCAGAAGCACTACCCAGATCTGGGTAGCGGTCACGTGACGCGTACAAGAGTTTGGCGCTCATTTCTCAGACGTCCGTTTCGCAGGGGCAGCAGTGGTAGCGCCGCGAAACGACGTCTTTTTTCTCAGGCTACAACTTAAAAGGCTTTTTTTCATGGAAAATCAGAATCCGGATTCTTGGATCAAAAAATGATTTTGCGGGGTTTTTTTTACCAAAATCCAAAAACGGATCATGAATCCGTTGAATCCATACTTCGGTGAGATTTTTTAAGATCAAATCTCAATCCGAGGGGGACATTGGGGGGCTCTGAACACGGCAACACCGCAAAAAAAATTACCAAACACCGCATCACCACAAGAAAAGTTGACGAAACACCGTCACCGCAATATATCTTTTTGTCAAGTTACCATGAAAAAGGCTTAGGATTGGCGACCAGCAGAGTATTGAAGATTAAGTGGAAGCTAGTAGACAGTATTGGAGTGCTTTTTGTTACAAATTTAACATAATGGTACGTGCTTTTCACAAATAAGTACGGAATATATAACATATATACAGGCTAAATTTAGGGTCAAACAGGAAACGGCAACACCGCAGATAATTTCGTTCTACCGAACACCACAAACTTTAAAGCGCAAACATCGCACACCATAGGGTTTGAGATCACCGTAACACCGCAAACTGGGATTTTATTCACCGCAACACCGCATAAAAAAATGAGCAACACCGTAACACCGCAAATCCCCAATGTCCCCCTCCAATCCGGATTTTTAGATTCGTGATCTGAGCGTTTTTTTGGGAATGGATTCGAAAAAAGTACATCTGACAAGCGGTCCTTCGTGCGAATTTACTCATTCCGTTCGCTGTTTTGTTTCTTTCACGATTTCTTATCATGGGCAATTCAGGTAAGATGTTATTGCGTATATTTTGAAAACTGCAAATGTATTTGTCAAGCAGACTGATAAACACAAGCGAGTAAAAATACATTCCAACCTCTCCTTACGGGCACCTCTCTAATACGGACACCTCTCAATTACGGACAGTTTCCTGTGTCCCGACAAAATTCTCACATTTTCTTAAAAAAAAACTCTATAACACGGACCCTCTGTAATACGGACAACGGACACTAAATCTCGGCCCCAGAGAGCAAATTCATGTAAACTCAACCTCTATTTATTACGGACACTCCGGTGATCAGGTGATGATAGTTTGAGTTAGTAATACCATTTCCTGTTTGTGGTTACAAACATATATAGCCTGTTCCAGGCGTTCAGATAGTAGGAAAAGCGCGAATAGCTGGGGAAGGCGCGAAGAAAAGCGAGCGAGAAAAATGCGGGGAGACGAGGGAACGCCTGTAAACAAACTCAACAAAAGGTCCATCCGCCCACTTTTAGACCGCCAGCTCAGTTGTCAATCATATGTCAATTATATACAACCGGATAAGATTTCTCGGGATTAGATATCCCGGGAAATATGATCTTTAGTCTGCGTTTCGACGTCCGATCGTTGTCACGTTCTTCTGCAAATGAATTGCCAGTCCATCCTTCAACGTGTTGTAGGTTTTGCTAAACAAATGTGAAGTTTTCATAAACCAAAGTTCCGCGTGTGTCCCTTTTTAGTGTAGTTAAAACTAAGGATATTGTTGGATATTCTGGAGCGAAGAGCTTGGTGTTGGCCGACATTGCTCGCTCGTTAGGCCACAAAATGGATGAAAGTGAACAGAAATCTGATGTTAGCAAACCTACACAAGGTCGCCGATAAGACATACTCCCTCAGCGAAGCGTGCGCCGACGGCTGACAGCGATGCGAAATCGCGACGTTCTCTCGCTCTTGCAAGCTCTGGTGAGGACCATAATTCGCTTGTAGTGGCCGCTTATTAACGACGCAATGGCCAAAGAAATACGGGACGACGAGGGAACAAGGTTTTTCAAGCAATCTTCCTGTTCTTCGCAAAGAGATACGATATTCGGGAAGTCTTTGAGTACGTTGTTTACAACGATTTCGATCTCAGCGTGACTCGATGATAGCTGTCTTTCCTCCGCCATATCTTCTTACTCATCAGCGCTCGAGTGTCAACAGAAAGTGTCATAATTGACCAATCAGAGGGTATACCGGAATCCGGTATACCAGAACAACTGTTTGTTAAGTTTGTTTATAGGCGCTCCCTCGCTTCCTCTCCCCAATCTCCCCGCTTTTTTTCGCTCGCGCGCCTTCCCCAACTATTCGCGCTTTCCCCACTATCTGAACGCCTGGAACAGGCTAAAACATATATCGCAAAACGTTTTCAGAATTGTACTTTATATTACTTTTTCACATGCAGCATTGCGTTGTAGTTCGTTTCGTTTTAAAGCAGTGATTCGTATAGAGCGTTTTCACTGACGTCATATCAAAATTCAGAAGCCGTTTTCGATTCCAAAATGTCTATGGAATTGTAGAGATTGTAAAACTACACATCTGGGCCAAATTTTGAAGCGCAAGAGCATTTATTTCAAGAGTTATAGGCGAACGAGTGTTAGACATTTTTAGTAAGAAATGTATGGAGCGGCCATCTTGGTGTACCACTTTGGTACACCAACATGGCGGCCAAAAATTCAAAACCTTAATTGCACCAAAAATCTCATCACAAAATATTGTATTCACCATAAGTTCAATTAAATCGGCTCATAAGCATCTATAATTCAAAAATAACATTCAACTGGTTCAATTTTGTTGATTTTCACGGCTTATTTGAAATAGCGTGACGGATTGCGTGACACATTTAAAACCTTTATAAATCGGAAGCAAAACATCGTTAAAACCTGAAACTTTTTGTGAAAGATTATAACACTGGTATCCATATACCATGTTAGAAACAGCTTTGTAGGATGTATACTTTAGATTTTTTAATTTTTATGACGTCATGTAAATAAAAAAAAATAAAATATGTGAAAACGCTCTATACCTAGTTTATGTAGCTGAGAATTTTACAATGTAGTACACAATGTAGTGTCTCAATGCTGTATATTAATCAATTTAGATGCAGTTAAAAGACGAGTGTGGGCCTGTTTTTAGTTACTGAACAAAAACTGCCAGTGGAGTATTAAAAGTGACATCATCGTGGTGACCTCTATAATACGGACACTTTGCTATGTCCCTTCGATGTCCGTATTAGAGAGGTTCAACTGTAGTTTCATTTGCATACCAACGGTTTTTTACGTTAAATGGTCCGTTTTAGGATTTTTCGTTTTTTGGTCATGAAAAATCCATATGATCTGAGATGACAAATCCAATTTCGGATTCTCCCCAAAAAACGCAGCCTTATTATAGATCAAGGTAGGATAAGATTAGGATTTCAAATGAATGGCGTTTGTTTCTAGAGAAATTGTGGTGTTGCGTCGGTGTGTGTGTGTGTGTGTGTGTGTGTGTGTGTGTGTGTGTGTGTGTGTGTGTGTGTGTGTGTGTGTGTGTGTGTGGGGGGGGGGGGGCGGTGAAACACGATAATTTAGCTTAGTTACATCGTGTGCGTGTGCATTTAACATAGTCAAAAGCATTTAAAAAAAAAATTCAAATTACTCCAAAACGACCCCGAAACTGGCAGAATTTTTTTACAACCCCCATTAATTTCATTCAACCGTGACAAAAACATAAGCAACTTTCAAGAGCCGAGCGCACTGAAATCTGACGATGAACCGGGAACTTTTAAATGCACACGCACACGATGTAACAGTTGTCCTTTCATTCACAACGCGGACAAAATAACGGGACTCAAACGATCTATTAAAATCACTGATCGTTTCACATGCACCTCCGTAAATGTTGTCTACTGCATAAAACGTACTTTTTGCAAAAAGATATACATTGGCGAAACAGGGAGGAGACTGGGCGACCGTTTTTGTCAACATCTCCGAGACGTTAAAAAAAATGACAAAGACGCATCCAAACCAGTCGCGCGTCATTTCAATCTTACTAACTATTCTAAACAACAAATGACAATCCGCAGCCTTTCCTTAGAAAGAAAGAAAGCTGTTAGATGTTCGTCGGGTTTCCTGTGCACTATTTATATCATGTGACCTGTTTACCATATAAGGCTGTAAAGGAGGTTTGATCTACGAAATATAGTTTTGTCTTTCCGCCATCTTGATCTGGTTTCATTTGGTTTTTTGGAAATACACAACAATTTGGCGACGAGGACGTTATTGACTCACCAGAATCAAGCGCATGCGGAGGGAACCGGAGTTTAGTCGAGAAACACGACGAGAACATGCCAGACGAAGCGGGGACACCGAGCACGGCTGCGAAGATAAACGCCATTGGCAAGGTGACGAAGTATGTGGTGGGGACTAGCCTGCGTAGCAAGCGTTCCCGTACGAACGAATTTTTCCGCATTCTGGCCGCGCGAAAATTGGGGCGAGAGCAAAAAATCGGATGACGGGGGTGGGAGTGGGGAGATGAGGGAACGCTTGCCTGCAAACCCCATGATTTTGAAAAACGCCCACCCATTTGTCACGGTTGATTTCATTTGCCGATTGACGGCTTGTCAACAAATAAGCCAATTACAGATTACCGGATGTAGAATTTTACTTCCTTCAAAAGATTTGTAAACGGTTAAAATGTCCTCACAGATTCATGGAATAATAAACCTTCTCGCCATTTCAAAACAATGCCGACTTAAATTAGAAGAAATATCCGTATATTTGCTTGCTTTGACTTATTGAATCCAACACCGGTTAACAGAGCCGGTGAAATAATTCCCGCTAATAAAATTATAACGCTGCTCAGCTCAGCTCAACTACTCAGCGCGCGACTGTACTGCTGTGTTTGTTTACGGTTATATTATTTCTAGTTCAAAATCAATCTTCGCTTTCCTCGCTATTTTCTGACTTTTCTATGGTACGAGCACTAATCATTCAGCTTCATTTCATCTTATATTTTGCTGTGACCAAAATAAAACTCGAATCGGTCCACAAATGCAAATAGATCTTCCCACACTTGCCACTTTCAATTCAACGCCGATAAAAACAAACAGCCGCCGAAATAGATCACTTTCAACTTTAAAATTTGGGATGAAATCAGGTGTCAATTGGAATCAGTTAGGTTTTTGAGAAAGTCTAAACCTTAATGACTGGATTTAGGTATTATTTGGCTTTTGACTCGCCTTTTTTGTATCGATCCAACCAATTTAAAATAGGCATTACCGATTACTACAAACAGACATGGACGGCAACAGTCAAACTAAACCACGATAATTTTTTTCAACGGGTCTACTCAAGTCTAAGAAAAACATTTCCTGGCCTATTATTAATAGAGGAATAAGGTACATATTGTTTTCTTTCTATGCCTTCCATTTAAGCGAGGAAATCCTTGTGTAACTTTGACTAATTAAATACGTGCGTACTTCCAAATTTCCCATCGTCCAAGCAGTCCAGTTTTTCATTTAAATCGCACGCGGTCATCACCATACAATTTACCTCTTCGACTGGATCCCGAATTATGCTTTGCAATGGAGAAATAACACTGAATAATACTGGAATAGCTTGTACCTCCTTGCCTTTTACTTCGCACTCCGCACACCACAACAAACAACTGAAAAATTACTCTTGCCGAATCCTGTTGGCAATACGGCCATTAAATCGTTGCCGTTAAAAGGATGGCCAATTGCCCTTTAGGTTCTTGTTCCGTTTTCAAAGTAAAAGCAAGCCCCGCTTCGCTCAGCTCCGACAAAACTTCGTTCAAACACGTTTCAAAATCTTTCAGATGTTTTGATCTTTCATCCTTTGATCACAAGTCACGCTCAAAATATTTTGCGTGAAAATTTGATAGCTACTTGTCAAACCTGTCACTCAAGGTGACCACACCGCACCAATCAGGAGCCCCGTTCGTGGACGAACGGCGTTTTTCAAAATCGTGGGGTTTGCAGGCAAGCGTTCCCTCATCTCCCCACTCCCACCCCCGTCCTCTGATTTTTTGCTCTCGCCCCAATTTTCGCGCGGCCAGAATGCGGAAAAATTCGTTCGTACGGGAACGCTTGCTACGCAGGCTAGGTGGGGACTGACTGGGAGTCCTATACCAAACAGTTGGACTTTTACTTTATTGCAAACGGAGTGAGTGACGCCAAAACAAAGAAAGCAGTTCTCTTGACGAACCTTCCTGCGGAAACTTATCAACTAGCGAAGGACCTCGTCGCCCCCAAACTGTTGAAGGCCGAGACTATCACCTACGATTTGATCGTGGAGCGAATGCAGAAACAACTGAAACTTGAAAGGTCGGCGCTTGTTGCCAGGTTCGAGTTTGATAACCGGGCTCGGAATTCCGGTGAGTCAGTAAGTCAGTATGTAGCCACACTGACGCATTTGGCCACGGAATGCAAGTTCGGGGAGGTGATGCGAACCGAGCGCCTTCGAGACCGTTTGGTTTCGGGTATCCACGGCTCAAAAGTGATTACCGAGTTGTTGAAAGTGAAACTCGCCGATCTCTCTTTCGATCAGTGTCGCGGTCCAAAAGTGTCTGGCGATAGAGCAAGCTGCTAAAGATGTGCAAGCCCTCAAAGGGGAGCAGGACCCAGGCGCTCTGGTTAATAAGCTTGATGCCACTAAAACTGGGGATCACCAATCCGCAACTAAGCCACCACGAAAGCCACAGGGCACCCAGAGTAAGGTTGTAAAGCAACCTAAACCCTGTTACCGCTGTGCGGGGTCACACAATTCGCAAAGGTGCCCTTTTATCAAAGAACGCTGTTATCACTGTGGGATAATAGGACACACCCAATGCGCGTGCAAAAAGAAACAGGCCAATCAGCAATTAACCAATTTTAGAGTACATGTTGGAGAAGGTCACGACTCGGGGGAAAGTGAAGAAGAATATGGAGAACTTTTCCATGTTTCTACAACAACAACAACAACGTTTATTCGTACTGTAAAATTACAAAAGATGTATACATAATTCATTAATTAAAAATAGATACAGTAGCTGGTTACCCAAAATAACTAAAAAGCTAAACCTTTCTGGTAACAAGGATCGGAAGCCCATTTCCCTAGATGTCTACCTGGAAGGTCGACCAGTGGCTATGGAGCTGGATACAGGGTGTGCTGTATCTATCATGAGCAAGAGAGTGTATCATGAGTACCTCCGTCATGTGCCCTTAAAGGAAACCACATTGAAGTTACGTACCTACACTGGCGAGACAGTGAAACCCACGGGGTTCTGCTATGTGACTGTTGAATATAACGGGCAATCTAAGGAGCTCCCAGTCTACGTGACAGAGAACGAGGGGCCCACCCTATTTGCTAGAGAGTGGTTAGAGTCGATTCATCTGAACTAGCCACTACTTACGTTGGAAACATCTGGTACCCACCCATCCCTAGCAGATGTTTTGGATAAACATGCGAGTGTTTTTTTTTTTTTTGAAGGACTGGGCAAGATGAAGAATATTCAGGCACGACTCCACCCAAAAGAAGGGACAAAGCCTCGATTTTGGAAAGCTCGCCCTATTACACCGGCTCGCAAAGCGTTAGTCGAAGAAGCTTTGAAGGAGTTGAAGGCTGAAGGGGTGATTAAGAAGGTGGCAACCAGCGAATGGACAGCCCCCATCGTAACGCCCGCCAAGAAGGACGGCTCTGTGAGAGTATGCGGTGACTTTAAAGTGACCATTAATTCACAACTAGAAGTCGACGAGTATCCACTTCTACGCACAGATGACATTTATGCCAGTCTTAGTGGGAGTACACTGTTCAGAGTCACTGACCTACGTCAAGCCTACTTACAAATGACTGTTGAGGAACAATCGAAGCCCTACCTCACTGTGAACACACCCCGTGGCCTATACCAGTTTCAGCGTCTACCTTATGGCGTGGCTTCAGCACCAGCAATGTGGCAGCGAGCAATGGACCAGATCCTACAAGGCATACTTGGGGTTTTCTGCTATCTTGATGATATCATAGTGACTGGCCGGACTATGGCAGAACACCTTGAGAGGCTTGATGCGGTGTTGAGGAAGCTAGAGGAGTACGGCTTGAAGGCCAACCGGGAGAAGTGTAAATTCTTCAGATTTTTTGCGGAGTACCTGGGTCATGTTATTTCTGCTGAAGGCTATACCAATCTCCCAAGAAAGTCAAGGCCGTTTCGGAAATGCCCAAACCCCAAGATGTCATACAATTGTATGCTTTCTTAGGCATGGTCCAATACTATGCAAAGTTCTTGCCTGATTTGGCCACTCACTTGGCTCCACTGCACCGGCTGTTACAGAAGGGTGTGAAGTGGTCGTGGGGAGCAAAAGATGATCAGAGCTTCAGGGCGGTGGAAGGCATGCTCCTACAACATCTAGTTCCGAGGCACTAAGCAACATGCTAATTGCGATGGCCTCTCTCGCTTACCTCAGCAGCAGGCACCTGCAGATCAACCGGAAGAGGTGGAGATGTTCTATACGATTGTGGTCGAAGCCTTACCTGTCACCGAGCAGGAACTGAGAACACATACTAGGAGGGATCCGTTACTTTCTCGTGGTTTAGAGCTGATGCAGTCAGGATGGTCAGGTGCGGACCCGCATCCGGAATTCATTCCCTACGCTCACCGGGGGAGTGAAAACACCATTCATCATGGAGTATTAGAGAACTAGAGTAGTTGTTCCAGCCAAGCTGAGAGAAAGCCAAGCTGAGAGAAAGAGTCCTTCAAACACTACATGAGGGGCATATCGGTATGGTCAAGATTGAAAGGTCTGGCTCGCGGGTATGTTTTATGGCCGAACATTGACAAAGACATTGAGGGGCAGTCAAGAATTGTGAAGGATGTCAAGAAACGGCGAATAAATCTAGCAAGTGCCCACCTACATCGGTGGGAGAACTCTGCCCTTCCTTGGCAACGGCTGCATGTCGATTTGCTGGACCAGTTCAGGACAAGATGCTATGGTGGTAATTGATGCACACACCAAGTGGCCAGACGTCGTTGAGATGAAGAATACTACTGCCGAGGAGACTGTGAACACGCTGTGCTCCCTGTTTGCTCACATAGGACTACCGGAGCAGATTGTGTCCGACAATGGGCCACAGTTCATTTCGGACACCTTCAAGAAATTTTGCGACAGCAAATGGTATTCGACATGTAACTAGTGCACCATACCATCCATCAACCAACGGCCTGGCTGAAAGGTTGGTACAGAGCTTCAAGAAAGCGGCGAAGGCCGACAAGTCAACACGAACCCTGCAGCAAAAACTGGATAGGTTTCTCGTAGCCTATCGATCAGCGCCGCACGCAACCACCAATCTAAGCCCGCCCAACTACTCTTGGGCCGAAACATCAAGACAAGGTTGGACCTAATTAAGCCTGATGTCATGCGAGAGGTTAACAAGAAGTTGCTTTAGTCCAACGACAGTGCCTTAAAGTCTTTCGATTATCACCAGAATGTTTGGGTTCGTAACTACCGACCTGGTCCAAAGTGGGTGCATGGCATAGTTGTTGAACGAACAGGCCCTGTCCGCTGCAGAGTCAAGTCAAAGTGCATGGTCAAATTTGGAAGCCCCATACGGAGCAGCTACGGGCTAGCAACACGAACCCATCCACACAAGATGTGACAGAGTGTGTCATTCCGGATAGCATAGAGCAGCCTGAAGTAGGGGAGACTACGTTGACAGAATATCCAGGCCCGGCAGAGGCAGCCAGCAGAGCAGCTCACCCTTCGAAGCCTGACAACAGTGGTCAGCCGAATCCAGAACCAGAAAGGAAGGCAACTCGTGCCTGGTCGGGTTGTTAGACCTCCCAGTCACCTTAAGGACTATGTTTGGGAAAAGGAACATGCATGTTTGGGAGAACTGTGTTTTTGGCGAAGCTGTACTGTTTGACGTGTTTTGTACCTGTGGGTACTAGAGACACTTTGACATTTAGTTTTTTCATTGTTTAGATTGACATTTCAAAGACTAAAAAAGGAGGAAATTGTTAGATCTTCGTTGGGTTTCCTGTGCACTATTTATATCATGTGCCCTGTTTACCATATATGGCTGTACACGAGGTTTGATCTACGAAATATAGTTTTGTTGTTCCGCCATCTTGATCTGGTTTCATTTGGTCTGTTGGAAATACATAACAAAAGCCGTAAAAACTTAGAACAAAAAAATCAACTTTCAAATCGGCACTCTCAAACCCCACGGAATCAACGAACGCTTTTCATTCAACTAATGTACATTTGTTTTTCACGTCACCAAATTTGCACCAATAGCGTAGCTCCACCGCTTACTATATGAAAACCACACACTACCCACAATTCCTTGATTCGCTCCGACGAACGGCCAGCGCTCGAAACGTCAGCTATTTGAATCTTTTTACGGTGGTCAATTTACCAGTTATCGACTTAGTCGATAAAACTAAATTCTTAGGAATTCAAATTTGTTCATTAGTTGTTTATACAGCTTTCTTTCTTTTTATTTTTATTGTACTTAGCATTGATGCAATCGTTAGTACTATTGGTTTACACTCAAAGATTAATATCTCAGAAATTTTCGCCGACGTTTACGTGGAGGAAAAATCTGAAGAGTAAACCGTGTTGAAGTTCTGTGTATGTTCCTGTTATCAAGACTTTACGAATGCTGGCACTATTTGTCCTATTTCTGATTCGAATGCAGTCTTTTGAAAGCTTTGTCCAAAATATATGGAGAGAAACGACCAGAAAAGACACAGGTCTACTTAATGTGAGCAATGTAAGTTTTTGGAGATAAATAAAACTTTATTTAGTCGAAATGCACTTTTCCTATAGCCCATGAGCGACGTCTAAAAATATTCAGCAATTTTCGCATGGTGTTCCTAAAACCGGCGTTTCAGGTTGTATAAAAAAGCTCTATAAATTTGAAGTAATATGCATATCAAAACAGTTTACCAAAACTAAGGATTCTATTCAAGATAAAAAATAGTAAAATCAAGTCAGATATATTTCTAAACGCGGGAAAAGAATAGGTGAAATATTAACTATAACTTAGTATTTTTTGCAACATACTAAGTTATCGTATATATTATAGTAGGTATTTGGGGGTTACTTTTGGTGTGTCTTTCATATACGCCGGTCTTAGGGACCACTAAGCCGGTTCTAGGGCCCGCGAACACGTCCACCATTTTGCTAATTACAAAAAATCTTTTAAATTATAACAGTTAAAACTTTTAGACGTATTAGTGAACTTAGTGGAATGTAAACATTACACGAAGAAACAATTTGGGCTCACCAACGTTTTTTTGAGGTAAGATATATTGAACAATGTATTTTTAGGCACGGTTTTAGGCACACATACTGTAGTGCTTAATCGCAAGTACCGTGTCAATTGTCATTTGTTTGATTGCTGTTACAGAAGTTAATTTTCTCAAGACTTTATGCTTTCCCCTCTAAACTCTGTCATAATCATTCGTTAGCTAATAAACTGATGGGATTAAGTGGATATTTTACCAATAAGAGCGCTGCGCGCAGAAAAGTGAGCCCGGCATACCCCATTACGGAGGTTTATGTGCATATGGTTAAGAAGCCCAGCCTTCATAAATAAAACCAAGTGATAATAGTGTTTGAATGGGATTTCCGCCGATTGGGAAACAACTGACTCAGGCCACGTCCACACGTATCCGGATATGTTTGAATCCGCAACTTTTTTGTTGCGGATTAGAAAGTATTCGCGTCCACACGTAGCGTATTCGAATCGTATTTGCCCGTCCACACGTACCCGGATTCGGTCTAGTCAGTCTAGTACCCAGGGCACCTCTTTAAATGTTGTCAACAGAGCATGCACATAGGCCAAGTTCAAAGCCAAGTTTAACTGTAAACACGTTCTTAGACCTGAAATAAGACCTGAAATAAGTCCAAGTCCTTAGACCTGAAATAAGTCCAAGTAGAAGTAAAGCGATAACATGTCGGTCGGCAATTTTGAATATTCGCGCGGTAAAAGACTGGATCCGATACTGTTACGTCAGCGTATTAAAAAATATCCGGATTCGACCGTCCACACGATGCCGTACTCGTAGCGTATTCGAAAATTTCCACTCTGGAGAGTGGATTTAAAAAGTTGCGGATTCGTAAGCCGAATTCGCCGGATACGTGTGGACGGAAGGCCAATCCGCAACAAAAAAGTTGCGGATTCAAAACTATCCGGATACTTGTGGACGGGGCCTCATCTGAGATATCTTTCACACACTTCACTTTAAATTTGATTGACATTTCCCTTACCGTCACAGATGGTACTATGTAGGGACTTCTTGCTGCGTGAATGTAGTGTGCATCTGGATAATAGAAGCCGCTTTGCGTCCTTAAAAAAATAAAAGCGGTTTTTTTTGTGTGGTTCTACGATAAGATTTAGCTTTCTCCCATATTCATATCAACAGCTCCCTACACCAGACAAAATAATTCAGATGACATCAGTGACATCAATGAGTAATCGATGGTAATCAGTTGATTAGTCATTGATAATTGCCGATAATCAATGAGCAGTCGATGACTAATCGAAGGCCGCAAAACTTTTAGTCATCGATTAATCATTGCTGTCATCGATTAGTCATCGACTGCATTGATTACTCGTCGATATCAGCGCACGGCTGCAAATGACATAATTTTACCTAGTACTATGATCGACTCTGAAGAAAAGAAAACAAATAAATTATTCGTTCAAGAGAGAACAACATTATTGTCACTGTCATCATCTGAACAGTGGCTGTTGGTTCAACAACAGATAGCAGAGAGGCTTCTTGCACATAAGAGTCATCTTTTAAGTACAGTAGTTATTGTTCAGCTGTTTTGTTCGGAAACTAAAACTTTGAATGGAAATATCGCATGGTACGTTGTTTGTTTAAGTCTTAGACGGGAAAACCCTTTTGATTTCACAGTTGTTGCATCTTAAATTTAATTTAGTCGTGATTTCAACACAGTTTTGCCATTCTCAAATTTGGATGGTTTTTCATGAAATTGCTTTTCTTCTGTAGAAGAGTCAGTCTCGCCTGCTATTGTAACACAGTTTTTTTCTCTTTACAATTCGCCTTTGCTTATAAACTGCATCACAAGCCTTTCGGTATTAAATTGTAGAACAAGGATTTATAAGTACAAGAACGTCATTACTAACAAAGAAACATTTTCGCTCAACGGAACAGTCTTTCTGAAAAATATTGGTACAAAAGGGCGGGAAACTCGTGGTGAATAGTTGTACTGGGTAATAGAAAATGATTAGCCAGTAAGTAATCAATGGGTAATCAATGACGTCAATGACTAATCAATGGCATCGATGGGTAATCGATGCCATCGATGATTAATCAATAGGCCACAAAATTTTTGCCTTCGACTAGTCATCGAGTACTCAGTTGATTACTCATTCATTATCCATCGATTACTCATTGATGTCATTGATAATCGATTTATTATGTCTGGCTTACAGGAATGAAAGTCAGTCACTGGGTGTTAAAATGGAGACACCGTCAGTGTTTGCGGGGTGTCCATATTAAGCAAGTTCTTTGAAAAAAGTGTCACATAAATGTAATTTATTGAAGCAATTTGCTCTTCTGGCAACAGACCTTTTAAGAGGCTGCCTGGGAGCTACTGGCTATTCTTGTCTAAACTTTTCAATTATGTATTACTACGGTGAAAACAGCTACTTTTCTTTATAATTATTCCCTAACACAACAGAAATATTCCACTACACTAGACACAGCCCTTATTTTTTCTTTATCTGTTTCCATACCCCACAGAATAAGCTGGACGATAGGTCACCTGTTACACGTTCGTCCAACCACGTGCGGATGACAGTGACAGATGCCTGTGATTTTGTCGCATTTTTGGCCTCTCCTTGTAGCACCCACATCACAATCACATGCTGAAAAAAGAACAACAAATGTTTCATTTGATACTTACGTTTGCATATTTCAAGCAAACAAATGTTCTCGCCTGGGTGCAAAATTCATCAAAAATGTGATTATCACTTTGTTATTTTTCAGCAAACACAGTTGAAGAGACAGGGAGTATAAAAGCCACTTTGTAACTATTGCGTAGAACGCAGTAGTCTCAGCCACTGTCTTCCTCTACGTTTTCTGACACTTTGTGATCACTTACAGTATACTGGGTAATACCGGAAAGTCTACCGTGTTATCTATGTAATGCACTGCAAACCTGACTTACATTTACATCCATTGATATCAGCATCCTGTAAGTCGTAGTAGCCATGTTTACACTGACTGCAGTTCCGAAGATCAACGTTTGTCTTACAGTTACACTGGCCATGGTAGTCCTAGGAAGGGAAGCAAAGTCAAATATACATACTTAAGAACGTTTTGTAAAACATTACTTTCACTTTGGATCTTGGATCGTTGTTATTAGATCAGTGTTTAATTAGTGGTCTAAAGTATCGACGCATGCTTTAAACTTTCTTACTGAGCTCTGTTCAACAAGGGGAGTGCAGTTTCTTTAATTAAGCAGAAACAAAATAAACCTTTTAAGTGAAGGGACGGATTATAAGGATAGGCAATATACCAGCTGGTATTGTCTCCCCATACAAACCATTAGTGCTTATCTATGCTCTCTCGATAGGAAAAGATCAATGCTCCTGAGATCACATTTTTTTCCAGAATAAAACATCTTATTGTATCTGGAATAACTTACCCCTTGACAAACATTTGATCGATTGAAAGTTCCCTCTATATGACAGTTACAAGCTAAAAGAAAGCAGTTACGTTTGTGAACTTGGTTAGCACACAAATAAGTAACTCATGTAAAATAAAGAAACCATAATAAGAATACAGTCTAATTCGTAAGCGATGACTAAAAATTCAAGGTTAGTTTAGGATAGATGATCACTGAAAATTCAAGGTAGTTTAGGATAGATGATCACTGAAAATTCAAGGTAGTTTAGGATAGATGATCACTGAAAATTCAAGGTAGTTTAGGATAGATGATCACTGAAAATTCAAGGTTACTTTAGGATAGGTAATCACTGAAAATTCAAGGTAGTTTAGGATAGATGATCACTGAAAATTCAAGGTTACTTTAGGATAGGTAATCACTGAAAATTCAAGGTAGTTTAGGATAGATGATCACTGAAAATTCAAGGTATTTTAGGATAGATGATCACTGAAAATTCAAAGTTAGTTTAGGATAGATGAATCCTGGAAATTTAAGGTTAGTTTAGGATAGGCGATCACTGAATATTCAAGGTCGGTTTAGAGTAGGTGATCAATGAAAATTCAATGCTAGTTTAGGATAGGGAATCACTGAAAATTAAAGGTTTCATAAAGGCTTCTGATATAACTTTGGCAACGTTCTCCAAATTTTGTTAGTAATGGTATTGGTAATAAAGCTATGTTGTTTGTCACTTGTTAATGCTTTAGCAGTTGATTGACAACAGAAGATGAGAGTGGCGGGATGAGATGGGATACGGAAACGTCTAGTGTAAGCGCCATCTGTTATCTCATTATTCGTGCCGGGCCTTACCTATACACCCATCAGGGTTCCCCTTAGTTAGCCTGTGATATTCAGGTTTACATACGTCACACTGCCGGCCCTCCACATTTGCCTTACAGTAGCAATCACCCGGTTGCTAAAACAACAGAGAACAACAATATCAAAAGAGTTCTATTGAAAAGAAGACCAACACAGTTGATTGTCTAATAAACCCCCATCCCCCACCCCCCAAAAAAGCAAATAAATGCACTTATATAACAATTACCTTATTAAAGATCTTTATAAACGAGCTTGACTGAAAATGTGGTAATGCATAAACTAATTACTTTGTGAACTTTACTGGGATAATTTACCTTTCCCGGATGAGCAGATAATACGCCTTGATCTCTTACGCAGTCACCAAACGCTAAGCCTGGTGCATTGGTTGTTCCATTCAAGTTACAGTTGCAAGCTAGGATTTCAAACGAAAATGCAGTCAAAAGAAATGGGTAATCCTAACACATATTATTTTCTTTGATCACAAGTCACTCAATGATTCTTGGAGAGCATGCAAGGGTACAAGAAAAACGAACGCTTTGGGTTTTACATGAAGCTAGACTTTACATAAATTAACTGTTTTTGGAATGATTGTCTTCTGATTGTCTTACGAACCAAAGCGCTGACCACTCGATAATAAACCACTCGATAATAAACCAATCATACAAAAGTCACAACTCTTCTTGATTTCTTTTGCTTCTGACTTTTCGAAAACCAAACCAAACAACTTCTCTCTCCCAAAACAAACAGATTTAAAGAAACATAACAAAACAACAACATATTGCTTGTTGTTTGCATTGTGTACACATC
Source organism: Cladopsammia gracilis (assembly GCA_022457155.1). NCBI lineage: Eukaryota > Metazoa > Cnidaria > Anthozoa > Scleractinia > Dendrophylliidae > Cladopsammia > Cladopsammia gracilis. Next base: position 710,015 of record JAJGOT010000240.1, on the reverse strand, counting down.
GTAAGTACTGCTGGCCTTTTTGTTCCAAACGCAAAATCAATGCAAATCAGACTGAGATGCATCAGAACTAAGTCAATCGAGCGCTGTTCTATCGAGACTGGTCAAATGACTGTTTGTGAAGCAATTACAACTGACTTTGATTTCTTCCGATTACAAGTGCAAAGCAATTTGTTGAAGCATGTACAATCAGATTTTAAATCTATCGTTAAAAATGTCTTTGCAGCTCCTATTTTATTACCATGGCAAGCGTCCGCATCAGATTGATTCCTTCCGAGCGGCCGATAGAAAAAATCCTTACATTTCTCACAGTTTACTCCTCGTGTATCGTGCTAAGAAATAACAAAAATAAGAAAGTTTCATCACTATTCATATTTAATTTACAAGCTCTTCATTTTAATACGGTTATTGTTTACCTTACATTCACACTTACATATACGAAAATACTTATCCTACCTTTTACATATTAACAAACTATGAGTATTAGTATCAGTCAATCTCAGAAATTGAGCAGCTTTTCATAAGCATAAGCGGAAGCATAGGAATTTGTGTAAAGTGAAAAGCAACATTGACATAAGCATAAGAACTGATCCTTATCCTTGTGTCGGACTGTTTCACTGGACATAAGGAACATGTCAGAAATTAGCAGGGTGATGAGGGGGGGGGACAGGGGAGGGTCACAGTTTTTTGAGCCCTTCAAAAGAGAGGGTCATGAAAAAAATAGACAGCAAAAGAGGGAGGAGGATCACAAGCCATTGTGATCATAAAGAGATGTTTTAAACACAAAATATTTCCTGTCATAAAACGGACTTTCACTGCTAAATCAAGGAGACTTTACTGATTCAAGAACTAAACTTCCTTAAATGTAAACGTCAGCAGTGAGAAGCTGATGCCTTATTAGCTGTAGCTTCTTAGGACTGACAGTCCGTACTATTAAATTACTGTTAAGATTGTTTTTCTTAATCTTGGTTCCAGACCCCTAATTTTGAACTATATAAACAGTTTTCAAACACTGTAACGGTTACTTTTGAAAATGTATGTCGCTTAGCATACGAAACGTCAAGTTTATTTTAAAAATGCGTTGGTTTACCATGTTTACGATGTTTACGATGGCCTAAGAACAAGAGTTTATATAACAAGAAAAGCTATTGAACAGTTTTCTGGAGACCATACCAACATTTTTCAATCTGCTTTTAAGCGGTCTTCTCCAAGTCAGATCAACGTGAAATTTTCACCACAAGGCCTAGTTTATACGTCGAATTTAATTCAGACGAATTTAATTCGCATTAACTTCGTCTGTGAGACGTCGATATTATTATATAGCTCCGATTTAGACGACGAATTAAATTCAGACGAATTTAAAAACTAGTGAGCCGTGACTGCCATCGAACAGCGGGAAAAAAAACATGGCGCGCTTCAGGAAATGGACTGTTGTTTCCATGATTTATATTAGGGAAAGATTGAAAAGGCTTCAACTTCTTCATCAAATGATATCATTAGCTGTGATCAGGAAACGATTATTGTTGTAAGTCTCGATTATACTCTGTTTCTCAATGCATTCTTGTGAAACTGTCCAGAATTCAAATATTCGCAGTTGACGTCGCTTTCACAGAAATTGGGGATGGTGGAATTTGGTCTTTGCCTTACTGCGCAGGCGAATTGAAAGGATATGTCATCAAGTCACGTATTCCTCAGTTTCCCGCCACTTGAATTACGTCACACAACAGATACTACATTACATTAATGTATTTGAAATTTATGCATTAGGTTCGATGCGTCTGAAATTCGACGTCTAAATTCGCACGCTTTTCAGACGTTGTATCCGTCTGTTCCAGACGGATACAACGTCTGAACGAATTTAATTATGGGAGACGGTTTTAAACGTCGCTCTTCAGACGAATTTAATTCCTTGAATTAAATTCGTCTGAATTATTTTCGTCTGAAATTCGACGTATAAACCAGGGTGCAGGTTGCAGGGTGCAGGAACGAAGTTAATAATTAAAAGTCAATTCGACTTTAATCACATGTAGCACGAGTCAAGTTCGAGTCACGAGTCACAAGCTATTTCTCTTTTGTATTTTTTATGTCGTAAAAAATAAAAAAAAAATAATGAATGAAAGCTATCCTTCACTACCCAACACTTCCCATAAAAGAATCTTACCTTGATATGTACACAAATCAAGCGGGGGTATTGTTTCCAAGTCAAAATCATGGAGAAAAGCTGCGTCCGCTTCGTTCGAGCGCCATCTTTGTTGCAATGAAATGAGGAACCCTGGAACGTCGGAACGGAGAATGGAACACCGGAAGTGATCGGGGCGTAAATTGTTATTGTCAAAAAGATGAACAGTGCGATTTGAAATGTTTTATTGCGAAGATCGCGAGAGCTTAAACTGACAGTTTCATGATTATATGTACAAATCACAGTAACGGCATTTACACTGATGAACAGACAGTTGTCTCGAAACGTCTGTTATTTTGTTTCCGTTTCTTTCGTATAACATATCATGTTCCAGTTTAATGATTAACTCACCACATGCTCCACCCTGAACGTGGCTGTGGCTTCGACTCGATGGAAAGTATGAAAGTAAACATGTTGTGAATCTTGTTTTAAACAAATTGGGAGTAACGCCAAAACTAATTGTGGCCTGACTTACACAGTTTTTCGGCCCTTGCGATAGTAAATGTTCTTGTAATTACGTCATTTGCATTTGTTTTGATTGGTATACGGCATTCACCAGAAAAGTACTTCGTTATTACTCATAACAATTAACAAGAGGATTAATTTATAATTATAAGGGTGCCAGCAGCAATGACTGATTGGAGGCCTCCTCTTAAAGTATTATTTTATTATATATGATATTATTACCTATAGATTTATTATTCTTGGCACTGCACTGCATATTTAATTAATTTAATTAATTTTATTTTCAATAAACTTCAAATTTTCATTACTACTTTATTATATATATTTTTTTCATTCAATCTCAAACTTCACAATACATCTCCCGATATGACATGAGCATCAAAGGCGTTCCGGCGCTCCAGTGGTCCTTGTTCTATTACATGGCTACAACAAGATCGCACTCGAACGAGGAATAGGTTTTATTGAAAAAAAAAACATCTACAGATGGAACAGGAATTTAATCAGTTTAAACTCTCGCAATCTTCACAATAAAACATTTCAAATCGCACTGTTCATCTTTTTGACAATAACAATTTACACCCCGATCACTTCCGTGTTCCATCCTCCGTTCCGACGTTCCGACGTTCCAGGGTTCCTCATTTCATTGCAACAAAGATGGCGCTCGAATGAAGCGGACGCAGCTTGACTTGGAAACAAGATTTGTGTACATATCAAGGTAAGATTCTTTCAGGGGAAGTGTTGGGTAGTGAAGGATAGCTTTCATTTATTTATTTATTTTATTTTTTACGACACGAAAAAGACAAAAGAGAAATAGCTCGTACTTGACTTGTGCTACATACAATTTAAGTCGAATTGACTTTTAATTATTAACTTCGTACCTGCACCCTTCAACCTGCAACCTGCACCGTGCACCTGCACCTGCAACCTGCACCTGCAACCTGCAGAACCTGCAACCTGCAGATTACACCGTCCGGTTTACTTTCTCTTTTGCGATCTTGAGAACTACCATTTTTCCTAACATCGCTTCATGTGCATTTTTCAGTATTTTTCGATTTTAATCGTTTTTGCAAAAATCTGAGAAACGGCTCGATGGATTTTTTTTAAACGTTCACCACGCATGCTTACCGATGTGCAAAATATTATCTGAAAGTTTCATTGACATTGATTCACTGGAACGCCTTTAAATTTATAGATGAAGACGACGTAAGTACCCTCCAAAACGTTTGCGTTACAAATTTACTTTTTTAAGTTATGCTCAGTAATGATTTCAAATCAATGCGCACTACATTCTTCCGTGATTGAAACATTGCAATGTACGATCGTTGATGCAAATTTCTTTGCATCTGTTTTCTTTTGCGTTCAAAACGCCTGCTGTAAAAACGTTTTCAAAACGCAAAAGGGCAGTAATTGCTCAAAATAATCCTAAAAAGAGACTTGAGGGAATCTGGAAAGTAGCAAGGAGAGTAATAAGATACAATCATGCTCGAATATTGATAATAATAGATGCACAGCAGATCACAACGAAAGTATAAATCACGGAGGAATGCAGTGCGCATTCAGGTTTGAAATCATTATTAAGCATAACTTAAAAAAGTAAGTTTGTAACGCCATTTTTTCGGCCAATAGAGTACAGAGTACAGTAAAACAGAAGCTTGCAAAAAAGAATTGATAGTTTTTTTTACACCGAGGTTAGCCCCTCCAGTGGTTTGCATAGTATTGTACTGAGTTCCCAGAAAGCACGGACATGTTGCAGTCAATAAGATTCTTTGAAAACCCGAACTGCATAATAAATATTCTAACGAAGGCATGGATCATGAGGCTTGTCCTTAGCTGCAGCATACACAACTAAGTATGGAGATCAATCTGCTTGGCGAATTCTCTTCCCTACTCTCCCTTCCCCTTCGTTATCTGAGGGTACATCAGCGTCAACAATTTTTACCTGTTACCTTATGTTTGGATCAGTTTAGTATCCGCCGATGATTAGAATTGTGTTTGGCCTGACAGCAGACAGAATCTAAACTAAAGAATTCCTAAATCTGAGCACATACCGCACCCCCTTCTATTACCGTGACTATTATTGTTTCACGCTGTTATGGACTAAAGCATATACAGAAAAGCATTCGTCAACCTGTCAACCAAAATTACTATTGACCTCTTGGACGGAATCGAACTACTATTAGTTGTGCTCGATAAAAAAGAAACAAGTCAAAGTTTTTTACAATTAAGAATGCAGTAATTTCCTTTGTTTGTACAGTCGAACCTCCACTAACGGACACCTCCCATAAGCGGATACCAAACCGTAGTCCCGGCGATTTATCCTCTCCAACACTACATTTTTATTAAAACATGAAAAGAGGGACTACGAAAGTTCTTTACAGTCAACAAACTTGATTTGCTAGTCCTTTTGGGTGTCAGTTGCACCAGGAAACGAAACAAAACAGGAAACAAAACAACTCTGCCTATCGGCATTTCTTAAGTGTATTTTTGAGTTTTCCTTGGCAAAAGTAAAGCAATTAGAGGAATAGTATGTGATATATTAAATTATAAAGTTAAGTGAAGGATGTTCAAATGTATAGCAAGGTCCAGATTATGCACAACTGACTTGGCAAATGTGTTGCCAGTTTCTGTACAAAATCGTTTGCAGTGATTTCAAGTGCAATTTAAACTAAACTTGATGACCACGAGTACTAGTAATTTGTACGTCAGTGAAGAAACGTATGCAAGTTGGGGACTATTCCAAAGTAATTGATCGCCAAGAAAACCATATGATTATTAGTTAGTAATATAGAGCAGTTCTCAATTGAGTATCGAAAGTAATCACACAATTGCTTTGGTTTTGCATTGCTACGCTTTGTGATTGGCTAAAAAATCTCGCGCCACTTTCTCGACCAATCAGAAGTAAAACCAAAACCAAACGTGACTTGCTCGCACGCGTTTTCCGCGCTTGGCGCCGCCGACATGTAATTGCTTCGAGCTCTGATTGGTTCATTGGATTGTTTACGACTGCTGTGATTGGTCAGAGTAATTACTTTGGTTTTGGTTTTACGACACTCAATTGAAAACTGCTCTCTAAGCAATGAATTGTATTCTGATTGGCTGATTGCTTATCCCAAACAGTGGCACACAAAGACAAAAAAAGAAAAATCAATGTACTTTTGTCGTCTTTACAATGATTTTGTAATACACCGGCCTCTCTGACAAGAAAAGCCGCTTATCTAGAGCTTTCCAATATCTCCTAGCAATTTCGAACATTTTGTTTTAGTGCATGACTTGCATACTCGTAAAAGTGATGGCAAACAAGAAATATAAGTGAAGTTAGTTTCAATACTCAGTTCTACTTTTTACAGTGCGGCTACTGTTACCGGGGTCACCCAGACAAAGTTAACCAATCACAAAGCAGAACGGAGACAATAGATTCCAACATTTTTAACTCCAGCCAATAAAATGGCGAGTACAGAACAATGAAATTTCAACTTGTTCACTCCCGAAGCTTATGTTGAATAAAGCTTTAGCTAGCGTTGACTTTTCGATTTAAAAATTTGAGTAGTTTCACATGCTACATGAATGAATGTCATGTGTCATGCAAGCCTTGAGCGAGAACTGATTTCAAACTCTATGAAAGCAATGAACGTGACAGCCGTATGTTTGGGCAAATTGCGTGGCGGATTTGAATTCTCGGAAAAAATAACAACTCAACCGCCGGCTGTTTGCAAATGTTACAAGGTACACTGCCAGCGTAGCATATATAAGCATTTATTTTCTAACCGTTTGAAAAAGAGCGGCTCCTTCATTTCAATTCTTTTTTATTGAATTGTTGTCAGAATTTTTTCCGTTGCAGATTTTCTTTCCGTTTTGAGCACTAGATGGGTTTCTTTAATCTCCCAAGGCGGTCGTGACGGTTTTGAAGACATCATTTTGGTGAAAGTATTACAAGTCTATATTTGTATATGCCAAAAAATAGAAATAATTATTGCAAACCTCGAACTCTGTGAAAAAAATATTCTAGTCTGACGGTTGAGTTTTTTTTGTCGGGACTTCATCGCGAGGGCGTTGGATTTACTGTTTTGAATCGTCTGGAAAATTATAAAAACTCAACTGGCGAACCGCTGTAATATCGATGGATTTTCCGGCAGTGAAATATATGTTGAAGAATGCGCCGTTTCTGTAAGACGATACTCTTTTTATGCAGTTTTGAATTTCTCTTTTACTTAATTTTATTTCAGCTTAATCCGACTGCCAGAACCTAACGTGTGGAACTCAAAGCGCATAAAACTTAATTAACCACGACGGCGAACAAGCCGTGTTTTCGTTGTTTTGAAATCCGTAGGTCACTTTTTAATTTGCCTGAACTATGACCATCGCTTTCATGCACTTGTACTTATGCAGTTAAGAATATCTTCTTTCGCTGTCGTCAAGTGTATTTATTTTTCAACGCCGCCGTTGACGCCGTAGAGTAAACTTGAATCTGTTGTACGAGCGAACAAATTATTTTAAATCCACCACCAGCACTTTTATTTGTGCAGACAGACGGTACAGCCGTCGCATTCCATATTTTCACACAGTTTGGAGTTTCTGTTTCACTTGAATCGCCGACATCGCGCTGTTAAAACAAGTCAAGTTCAAAAGGGATGTAATCGAAGTTAATTGAAAATCCAACGCTGTACAGCCAAAACTCGTATCACACAGTTTGGAGTTTCTCTTTCATTTGAATCGCCTATATTTACCTTCCAAATCGCGCTGTTAAAATAAGTCAAGTTCAAAAGGGTGGAATCGAAGTTAATTGAAAATCCAACGCTGTACAGCCAAAACTTGTATTGATCTGTTTTGATGGCGAACGAACAAGTTGAAATTTCATTGTTCTGTACTCGACATTTCATTGGCTAAAGTAAAAAATGTTGGAATCTATTGTTCTCGTTCTGTTTTGTGATTGGTTAACTTTGTCTGGGTGACCCCGGTAACAGTAGCCGCACTGTAAACCTAAGCTGATCAGGACCCTATTTTCTTTTCACTAAACCATTCCTTGTTCGGTAAACACCGCTAAACAATCATTTCAAGCGAGTCGTCCAATAGAAGACAAACTTACGCTTAATTTGATTCAATTTTTAACTTTTCCAAGAACCGAATGTTAAATAGAATTTGATTCTTCTTGTTTATTTTCTTACCTTCATCTGCTAAACCATAAATCTGCTGATTTTTTGTTAGTGGTGTTGTTCACGATTTAGTGTTATTATATGCACAGCCAAAATATGTCGAGTTCCAGTTAATCGTGGATGTTAAATCATTTACAAATCTTATCAATCTGATCTTTAGTTCAAGATTAACATAAAGTAGTAAAAATTATAACCTTCAGTTTTTAGCGGAGCACTTGCCAGGCCGAAGGCCTGGCTGCGCAGCCCCACACCTTATTCATAAATGGCGGCCGATTTATTATTCTTTTGTATTTATTTTAATTAGCCTCACTAGCCTCGTTAGCATGTGCAAAATTCAAAAGAACTCATACTCTAAAATGAGGCTAGTGAGGCTAATTAAAATAAATACAAAAGAATAATAAATCGGCCGCCATTTATGAATAAGGTGGCTAGCGGAATGTTTCGCGGGCGCGCGTGTGCCCTCCGTCCGCGGGCGTGTGTGTGCCCTCCGTCCGCTGTCGCACAGGACCGGACTGCGCAGGACTAGCTCGCGGGCGCGTATGACGTCGCAAAACATGCGCATACGACGTCATGTTGAAACCAAAGCGAGGCTTTGTTTTTCGCGCGGTTACACGGCCGAATGTCACGTCAGCTAGAAAAACACTTTGATGTTTTGCTGTGAATTTACTAAGCGGAGAAAACCGTTTAAATTAAAGGCGTTATTTCCCTGAATATTTCGCGGTTTGCTACTCAAGACAAGGAAGCTAATTAAGGGATACTTAGAAGCCGCTTTAGTGGAAAAAGACGAGCTTTCATGGATAAAATCTTGCTTCGAGGAACTTCGTGTATTACGTTTTTATCAAATGCGGGAGACTGGTTTGTTTTCTACGGATTTCAGAACCAGAAGCGGAGATTTGAATTTCCAAGCAAGCGAGGGACATAAAGGTAAAACAGATTACAGTTTTCGATGAGAATTTATGTTGATATCAATCTGTGAGTGTCTTTTTATTGGTGTTATTGTTAGTTTTGGAGAATTGATTTTAAAACGTGCTTAAATTCAGTTGTATCGATCTCTTGAATTTCATCGAAGAAAGCTTGAACTCTATGAGCTTTAATTAAATGGTACGCGTTTTGCTTTTAAACGTAAACTAATGGAGATTTGAATAAATGTTTTCGAAAGAAGATTGTGTTGTCCATTTTTATGTGTTTGTTCATTCATAGATAGTTTGAAAAGCGATTTTATGTAAACAAAACAAGACTGATTTTATAGTACAGTTCTATCTTCACTCGCATCGCCTTATGCAAATATGTTTGTGTATTTTTGCAATTTTTGATTTTCAAATCAGTTTCTCGGGCAATTTTTGACAAACAAAAACTGTATTTTATTCGGAAACTAGTGGTACTAGTTATTCTAGACAGAGAAAAGTTGTTTTTGTGCACTTTTGTACGGTCTATAAAAATGTACTGTGCAGACGGTCGCGTAATAAGCTTACTGTTTTTGAGAATTGCTAAAATTGAAAATAGCCCGTTCGTCAATCTTAATTCTTGTGCTTCCAACCTTTCACCTTAGTTAAGTTTCACCTTAGTTAAGCTTGTTCAAAGTGCGACGCTGTTAGGCTTGGGCTATCTATATACAGCTGTTTGATTAAACGTTGTCATTGATCGGTCTCATCCCTACGCGACCAGACCGAAAAGGATTATGGGGAGAAATCAATTCACATTCAATAACTGCACATTATCAAAATACGGAACGTCCTTATCGAAGCGACTCTGGTTGTCTTTGCGTAACACGCGAAGACAAACATGAGTTTTGTTCTCCGTTGTAAACGCGATATAGAATAATTAATCATGCATTTTAATTCACCCATACTCCCTTTCGGTCTGGTCGCGTAGGGGTAAGACCGATCAGTGACAACGTTTAATCAAACAGCTGTATATTATCTCGTGAATACGCGAAGCGATACGGGGAGAGATATGCAAATTTTCACTCGATTTAACAAATTGACGTCAGTTTTTTACGTGTCTGTCCTCTTTTGTCAAAGTACTGTGGATCCACGGCCGCAGGCGAGTGAATTCACAGCAAACTTTGACGAATTTTATCATCAATAAGAGGACAGACGCATAAACTGACGTCAATTTGTTTTTTACAATAACAAAAACGCCAAAATTGCAAAAAACGAATGAAATGAAGAGTGAACGCAAGGTAAACATTATTCTCACTGCATACTTAATTAGCCCATTGCGCGGAAGAGACTGAGTTCCCTAAATTCCGGCGGGCTGCTCTTGCGCGCTCTCGGCATGATGCTTTGCGGCCTCCGCCTCAAATATCGGTCTTTTCATTCACCTCGTGGTCAGTTTAACGGAGTTCAGGGCGAATACGGTTACGTTTCTATTCTTGTTTGACCGCCACCAGCCCCCATGGCAGATGTCGACGAAGTCTTACCTCCGCCGCCCGCTCCTGCGGTTCCTGAACCCGCACCTGTTGAAGTGGTTGAACCTGCGGTTCCTGCAGTTCCTGCAGCTCAAGCGGCCGAGCAACAGGTAATATTTTGTCCTTGTCCTGGTATGCGCCTCCCTCGTTTAGTTTCTGTCGCATTGTTGCGTTCAGCGTGTTCACTTCCCCGCTTGTAGCTCGCCTCACGTATCGCTGCCCGTTTGTTTGTCTATTTTTTCTGCTCAGTGCGCTTTGGTCCTATTTCTATTTTGGCTTATTTGCTTCCTACGCGCCCCGTTAGGTGTTATCGTTTCTTTTTGGTTCTATTGTTATTGTTGTTTTTATTCGCGCTTATTGTTTCAGGCGGCGCCCTCATTGGGCGTTGTTGTTTTTTATTTTGGTTCTTCTGTATGGTTGTTTTTGTTCGCGCTTATTGTTTCGGCGGCGCTCGCTGTCTTAGTTGCTGTGATGTCTTCGGATTTTACCGACTTTTGGATGTAGATGTGGATTAGGCGCTATTGTTTTCTATTTGGTTCTATCGTATTGTTGTTTTTATTCGCGCTTGTTGTTTCGGGCGGCGCCCTCATTAGGCGTTTTTCGGTTTTTTGGTTCTTCTGTATTGTTGTTTTCGTTCGCGCTTATTATTTCGGGCGGCGCTCTCATTAGGCCTTATTGTTTTTTATTTGGTTCTGTTGTATTGTTGTTTTTATCCGCGCTTATTATTTCAGGCGGCGTTTTTTTTTTATTCGCTTATTGTTCCACAGGCGACGCCATCAGTAGGCGCTATCGTTTCTTATTTGGTTCTATTGTAGAACCTTTTTGCTTTGCGCTATGGCCTAGAGCCAACGCCCCGGAGAGGCGTGACATGTTTTTCAGAGTATTATATTTCATGGCCTGAAGAGCCAGCGCCCCGGAGAGGCGTGACATGTTTTCCAGAGTTTTGTGTTTCCTGGCCTGGAGAGCCAGCGCACCGGAGAGGCGTGACATATTTTTTTTTTTAAATTTGTATTTCATGGCCTGGAGGGCCAGCGCCCCGGGGAGGCGCGGCATATTTTTCGGCGTTTTATATTTCATGGCCTGGAGAGCCAGCGCCCCGGTGAGGGGTGATATGTTTTTTCAGAGTTTAATATTTCATGGCCTGGAGAGCCAGCGCCCCGGAGAGGCGTGACGTGTTTTTCAGAGTTTTGTATTTCATGGCCTGGAGAGCCATCGCCCCGGAGAGGCGTGACATGTTTTTCAGAGTTTTATATTTCGTGGCCTGGAGGGCCAGTGCTCTGGATAGTCGTCACATGTTTTCAGAATTTTATGTTTTGTGGCTCGGAGTCAGCGTCCCGTAGAGGCGCCACGTGCTTTCAGCGACCCGGGCTATTACATGTTGGGAAGTCTGTAATGTTATCCTAGGCTTATTGCGTCCCGCTGCGTTTCTGCGCGCGCAAGCCGTATGTGCCTCAGTTTGTGGTAGCTACGCGTTTTGGCTCGGGCGCAGTTATTTGGTTAGGACCAATTTACGATTGCGAATTCTGTGTAACTGTATAGGGGTTTCACTCTTCCCTGCATACGTATATTAGTGCTTCCTGGGGAACCTTGGGCCCGGGTGGTTGATATGGAGAGCCTTTGTGGCGTTATCTGGTGATAGGCTTTTACTTCAGGGCTGGCAACATCCACCATCAGCTGCCCGTTTGGCACGATCTTCTTGCAAAACATCCTTGTAACGAAGTCGACCTCGTAGAGGTCATCACGGACGGTGTTCGTATCGAGCGTTTTCTTAAGCCGTTTAAGGGGAATTTCAAGAGCCAGGCGTACGATTCCCCTCACCCTCCGCCAATCGTTATGACGAACTCTCCTGCTACGGCCAAGTTTGTCGATTTGCTTCTGATACCGTATTACAGTGGGTGTCCGCCGGGGTCGTTACGGTCTGGGGAACGGTTGGTAGCGACCCACCCCCGCGTTTGGTATTACCTCTTACAGTGGAGCCGTCTAAGCCCCGGTTATGCCACGACGAGCGCTACCTTAACCTGTGGATACGTGATCTCCCTTTCAAACTCGACCATCTCACCGATTTACCCAGATACGTCCTCCCGGGCCATTTTCAGACCACTTGTGATGACAAAAGCGGCTATCAACATGTTTTGCTGCATCAGTCGTCCCGGACGTATTTTGGCTTTCAGTGGCAGGGTTTCTATTTCGTCTTCTGTGCACTACCTTTTGGATGGAAGGCCAGCGCGTTTATTTATCATAAGCTCGGGCTTGCGGTCTCAGCAGCTGCGCGGTCGTTTGGAGTCCCAGTGTCCCAGTACATTGATGACCGGCACGTTGGACAGATTTTTACTTTTCCACTCCGGATTAGCCGGGAGCCATCTTTTGAACGAGCCCAGGCGGCGATCTACATTATGTGCTATTTGCTTATTGAAGCAGGATATTTTCTCGGTATTGATAAGTCACAGCTGTTTCCTTCGACATGGGTACGTTTTCTGGGGTTTATATGCGACTCCGTGCGTCAAGCCGTTCTCGTTCCGGAGGATAAAAAAGTCAAGTTTGCAGCCTTGAGGGAAGACATCCTCTCGTCGCCATTTGTAAGCCTCAAGACACTCCAACGTTTCTCAGGGAAAGTCATCTCTTTCAGCCTCACTATTCCGGGGTGTAAGTTGTACGTACGTGATATCTTCAAAGCCATTTCCCGCCTTTCCGGATCCTCGCGAACCTCTATCAAGTTGGAGGTTCGTCTTCGCCGAGAAGTAGAGTTTTGGCGCTTTTTGGACAACTGGCGAGATTGTCTTCCGTGGAGAACAGAGCGCCACGCTGTGGTTACGCTTTATTGTGACGCCTCAAAGAAGGCCTGGGGTGGAACTCTGTTCAAGGACAGCCTCAGGATCGAGTCCAAAGACTATTGGGTGGATAACTCTCAGAATATCAATGTCCTAGAAGCCCAAGCTTTGCTGAACTCCCTCCGTTCTTTTGCCAATCACATTGGTTCGTGTAGAGTCGATGTCCATACTGACAGCCTCGTTTTGAGGTCCGCCTTATTGAAGGATGGCTGTAGGGATTCTGACGTTAATAACGTTATTAAGGATATTTTCGACTGTTGCAGAGAATTTAATTGTAGCCTTGATGTTTATTATGTGCCTTCGAACGAGAACCCAGCTGATCTCCCTTCTAGAAACGTGTCGGATACGGATTGTATGTTGTCTAAGAGCGCTTGGGAGCAGGTCGAGCTTCTGTTCGGGCCTCACACCTTTGATCTGATGTCCTTGGACAGTAATTGTCAGCGGAATAAGACGGGCCGACGTTTGCCACACTTTACACCTTGTGCGACCCCAGATTCTGGTGGAATCAACATCTTCGCCCATTCTGTGCCTTTGGGCGGTAACCTGTATGTGTTCCCGCCATTCGTTTTGATTCCACCTCTTCTGAAATACTTTCTGGAACAGGATTTTCACGACCCGTTTACCATCGTCATCCCGGATTTAAGGCCCCGGCGCTTCTGGTGGGCACTGCTACAGTCAATTACTGTTGATCGTACGCTTCTGGGTAGGAAAGGCGAGAATAGCACATTGCTGTTTCCCTCTCGTAACGGCCAACAATGGCTCTCCAAGAATTTGCAGTGGGACCTGTGGGCTTTCCGCTGTATTTGTTAAGCTCCTGTGATATTATCTTTTAGGTGGCGCGTTTATGGAAGCCTGTTCGACGTTGCTCATCTTGCCTTTGCCCTAATGACGCCGACGCTAATTACTGCCAAGCATGTGGGACGCCGACCGGACTTTTACGGACCGCTTCAGGATCTGTTCCTGTAAACGAGTCCGCGATTCAGGAGCGCTTTAGCGAGTTTCAATCCACTATGTCCTCAAAGCCTTATCAGAAGCAGAAGTCAGCACTGGAACAGCAACTTTCCCAGTTTTTAGGTGGCTTGTCCACCCCTAGGACAATCCCTTCATGTACTGCGAATGATATAATTAAGTTTTTGATCTCCAGGGATCAGTCCGGTAGAACGGTGGTGCATACATTTTCTTGCCCCAAAGACCCTTGTACTAAAGCTTGCCCAAAGCGTTTGGCGGCCAGGACCGTCGATTCTCTTGTGGGCCGTCTTAGGGCCATTTTCAACAGTTGGGGACGCCTCGATAATGCCAACCCAGTCGCTCATCCCCTTGTCAAAGAGTATCTTAAGTTCGTTAGGGAAGAACAGGCGGGATAGCCTCCCTTCGGGATCGGTTCAATAGTCAGACATCTTTATCGCGCGTGGGTAAATATATCCTCGTTAGGGATACCTTATTTTTCGTTCTGGATTTTTTCACGGGGGATAGGGCCTCGGATCTCGGTCGGCTACAATCCTGTAATGTGTATAAGTTGAGGGACCGGGAGGGTTTTCTGCTCAAGTTTTCCCTCACTAAGAATATCCGCAAGGGTCCACCTCGCTCTTTTGCTTTGACTAGGTTTTCTAGTCACCCCGATGTCTGTCCCGTGGCTTGGGTCCAGTATTACATCGAGGCCTGCCAGCGCCTTAAGGTTCCGCTGAGCCAGGGGTACTTTTTCAAGGCTACGGAGCGTAACAAATCATTGAGCGATAAGCCTTTTACGGGCTCTGCGGTATGCAACCGTTTGAAGAAGTATCTTTCGGAGGCTAAACTCCATGCGGGGGAAACCCCGCATAGTTTTCGCGTTGGGTTATCTACTACTCTTCGCCTTTTGGGTTGCTCGCAGGAAGACGTGGCCCAGTATTTGGGCTGAAAAAGTGGGGAGGTGGCGAAGAGGTATATGCAACGCTCGGACGCTAACGCGTCTCTTACCATACTAGAATCAGTTTTCCCTAGGGCGGTTTCAACTCATTTCACACCAGTGTCACACCCGGATAATTTGCAGTCCGCTGTTAAGACTACGTGTGCTTTATTTCATAAACATCACCTTGTTAGGTATAGGAGTAGTTTCTGAGTAATGGAAGAAGTAAAGTGTGCTCCTTTCCTGTTGGTGTTGTATTGACCCTTTTCCCGGAATTGACGGCAGAATGTCTGGGGCGGGAGCGGGTATCTTCCCATAACTTAGTCCCCGCGCCCAGGGCTATTGTTTGTGGTGAGATTATTTTACTGTTTAGGAATTTATCAACGGAGGCAGCTTCAAGAAAGAGTTAATGAGAGAATTTCCTCCAAAGGCCACGAAAAATTCCACTTTTTGTCATCTCAGTTTCCATGACTACAATGACTACAACGTTTAATAGACTTACTTCCTTGAGACTCACTGCTAGTTCGCTTGTTATCAAACGTACACATTAATGATCTAAGCTGAAATGGGAATATCTTTGGACGATTCTTATTCTTTGCTTTGATGATTGTGCAGTGCGTTTTTTGGCTTCGTATCTAGCAACATACGACGATACACGCGATTGGTATGCAGTCCCCATCCTCTTTCTCCCTGCTGAGCTCGGATTTTGGTGGTGGATGCATATGAACAGTAATCAAAGGGATCTCGACTACGCATTTCTGTTCGGGACAATGTACGTATGGCTCGGTTTAGTACCTTTAATAAGAATTGTTTTTGGCCGCACTGATGACAAAATAGAAAGGATTCTGGAATCCGAGCACTTTAAGTATGACCCAGTACATTACACCGCAAAAGGCTACTTGGAAAAATAAAATGAAAAACACCTGTATAATGTATGCTATTCCCAAAGGCAGTCTATTGTTTTGGCTATTGTTCTCTTTTATAATAGCGGGTATGCATAATTATGTATGTAAAGTCGCACACGAGCCACGATGGCCCACACAGCCGGAGCTTAACCCGGTTTCTGTAGCATGAAGCAACTAGGAATATTGCTACTCCCCCCTGGATGGGATGCTAGTCCATCGCAGGGTTACCCCCAGCATTTTGTCGCCGGTACCCATTTATACACCTGGGTGGAGAGAGACAGTGTGGAGTAAAGTTTCTTGTCTAAGGAAACAACACGACGTCAGAGACCAGGCTCGAACCACCGACCTTCAGGTTGAAAGTCCGACGCGCTAACCACTAGACCACCGTGCCGCCCACACAATTATGATTATGTATGTGGTTTTACGGAAATCTTGCCAAATGCTATCTTGTGAGATTTTGATGCTATGAATCTTACGGATCCTTACGGTGATGTTACACAGGACGATTCGCAATGACGATTTTGAGTGCAACAAAATTAACGCTAAAAATCGTCGTTGTGAATCGTCTCGTGTAACATCACCTTTAGTTATTTAGATTTTTTATGATGATTAAAAAATTTGAACAATAATTGGAGAATGACATACAAAAGTCAGTTAAATATATATTTACATGACCATGTGCTTTGTTTATTTCATGGTAATTGTCGCGTTCGAAGAACGCAATCCTAATTTCGTGTTGGTTGTCCTGTGCCTTACATGCAGACAAATTTGAGATTTTTTGTGTCCGGTCTTCCAAATGGCCGCCCCTATTGCTTTCTCAGTAGTGGCTCATTTCCGCCGGAAATTCCTTCGTACGCGTCCCATAATCTCTGATTACTGTTGGTTTTATGGTTATTAACCCGTGAATACGCGCATGAGTAATGAACGGGTTATCGGTAACGGAGACAGATATGCAAATGAGCACTCGCTCACTCACTCACTCACTCACTCACTCGCTCACTCACTCGTTCCACCAGCTGTAGACTTAGTGACGTAATGTTTTGTTACGAATGTGTTTCGTAACAAGAACAGCGTGAATCCAGCGATAACAATAACTAATTTGTTGTAAACGAGTACAAACAACAATAAGTTTAAAGATGTTTCGCATTTGGAGTCTTTAATGCAACATTAAAATCGTCTAAAAGGATTTTTCGACCGAGACAAGCGTTTTGATGCGCATCTACCTTGAAGTAAATCGTAAAAACTCTTATTCTTCGGCCATTTCAACTTTAACAGAAATATAAAATACACACTGCGGTTATAAACATGACAAAACAACGCATGTTGTAAAAAAACTTTGAATAATGACTTGACGTTTCGTATGCTTCAACATACATCTCCAGAAGACGGTTGGATAAAATACAATATAATTTAAATGCTATGGAGAAAGACTGGAACCTAATTTAAAAGAAATGACAATAGTGAAAAAATGATAATATACAGACCTATCTTAAAGTCTGCTAGAAAATATAAACATATATACAAGACTAGTAAAGAAAAAGTTTCTCACTACCCACATTTTCATTTTAAGCTGGTAATTAAATTTATCCTGTTCCAAGTCAGTGATCACGGTGGCCGAGTGGTTTAAAGCGCGGAATGACAGCCGAAAGGCCCGAGGTTTAAGTCTCGCTCGGGATATACCCTTTTTTATATTTCTTCTTTCTTTCTTCTTCGGACTGAACATTATGAAAGTGATGTACTATATTTTTCTTTTTGCGTTTGTCAGAGTGGAAATATAAGCTTACCGCAATATTGCGTTACGCGTTAGCATTTCTTATTCACGGGTTGGCTCTTAGGAGCCTTTGATTTCAGTTTATAGTCCTCATTTAGTTTTGAACCACGTTTCTCATTTGAATTATTCGTTGTTCAGTGACATTAACGGCTGGGAGTTTGCGCACTGGGTTACTATACTTGTTCAGCGTCTTCTCTTTCTGTTCCAGCCTACCACACCTCTGGAAATAAAGAACATTTCGATTTGAAAGGAATATTCACACACCTGACAATTAACGCACACTCCTCCACCAATCATCGATCCGTTTTTACTCATGCTAAGGCCCAGGTCGCTCACGGTTTGATTGTACATACAGGTATCGGAGTGGTTATGACAGTTACAGGCTTCAAAAATGGAAAAAATAACAAATAAACACACGATTCAACATTAACACTTTAATTTACTATTAACGAGCTAACTACAAAGCGGATTACTAGACTAACGAATACTAGAAAGTATGATCATATCACACCAGCTTTATATAACCTTCACTGGCTACCTGTGTTTTATCGTATTTATTTTAAAATCTTAATTATTGCATTTAAGTTTATATACGACATGTCACCTAGCTATATTAGTAACTTAGTGTCTAATAAGTCGTGTTTTGTTTATTCCCTTAGATCGAACTCTTCATTATTTTTGGACCGTCCAAAGGGGCGTATGTTATCTACATTAGGAGCTCGTTCATTTTATGCTGCTGCCCCCACACTGTGGAACAGCCTTCCAGCAAATATTCGAACGACGACATCACTTAGCATTTTTAAGAAAAAACTTAAGACATATTTTTTAATTTAGCCTACAACGAGTAATTTTTTGGAGGTGGTCAATTGTGCATTTTTAGTATTAAATTAGTATTAATCATGATTAAATTATTATTAGTATAAAACTTGTGTAAAATTAGTATTAAATTAGTATTAATTAGGATTAAATTATAATTAGTATAAAACTTGTGTAAAGCGCTTTTGATCGTTTTAATGTTAAAAGGCACTACATTAAGTGAATAAATTATATATTACATTATTATTATGATTAATGATCAGTGCATGAGATAAACTGAGCCTAAGAGAAGGCTTGTGTAACCCGCGTTTGCTCACAACTTAAAAATGTTTTTTGTGTTTAACTTTGTCATTCATTCATTCATTCATTTATTCTTCATTTATTTCCTCACTTAACCTGAAACTGTCTGCAAGAGCGGTGATCGACACACTTACGTTCGCATTTAGCAGCAGGGTCATTCGTCCACGGCGCCCCACTGCCTGGTTTCCATGGAAACTGGTTGTAGAGTGTACAGCACTGATCACACTGCACGCCGCAAGTGTTTCCCTCACACTGACATGCACGCAAGCCCGTGGATTGGTTGAGCGAACAATGATTTCCATCTGCATGCCCATTACAGTCGCACAGTCCAGTCACAACAATTTCACGCACGGTATAATGATGCTACAGGATCGAGAAGAGAAAAAGAACAGACAATGACAGGAAATCAGAAATTCTATGGCTTTACTTAGAGGCAATTATGCTTTGCGATCACTGCTGTATGTTTCCTGAATTCCAAGCGCGATCATGTCTGACATGTCACATGTGCGCCTCCTCGACGACCGCCCTGCCGGGCATTTGACTTGTATCAGAAATATTTTGGTTTTATAATTTTCCAGCATGTCAGTCAAAAAACCGGAGTATATTGTATTTTTCTGAGCATATCGAGTATATTTTGGTTGTCACATTAACTTCTTTTGGCTTAATTTGCCACATTTATCAGTAGGATATCGGGGAAGAAGAAAGAATAGGCCATTTCCGAGTTACGTTATGCCTCGTTGTCAAAGCGAGGCTAGGTGCACAACCTTTCATATGGAAATGAGTTTTTATTCAAATGCAAATAAAACTCATTTCCATATGAAAGGTTGTGCACCTAGCCTCGCTTTGACAATGAGGCATAACGTAACTCGGAAATGGCCTATTGATCAAGCCTGTCTCATTTAAATACATTATATTCTCTTTCACTAAGGGCGCGTTTTTTTGGACATATTCTGCCCATTCCAGAAACAGAGGCCGTGTTTTCACGAGCGATTTTTCAAGTCGCTGAGCGAGTGACAGTCGGAAATCTCGTGAAAACAGTTGCTTGTCCAACTCGCTTAAAGTTAAGCGAGTCGGCGAACTACAATAGAATTCTCATTAAATAGACCTCTTTAGCTTGTACATTTTGTTTTCCCAATGTAGGTCATGTGATGTTCTCAAGGGAATTTGTCCTTTGTCTTTTCATAAATTATGCATACATATGCACGTGGAGAAAACAAAATTTTAAAGAAACTGTTCTCTAGGGTAACATCACATGACCTACATTGGGAAAACAAAACTTACAAGCTAAAGAGGTCTATTTAAGCCACCAAACCAGGTCGCTTAAGCTTGTCGGCAATTAATTTCGGCCAATCACATTTCGCCAGCGTTCAAACAACAAAGAAAGGCATTGTATTGTCGTTCTTTTGTGTTCTAATTTTCTATTGTTTTAACAAAAGAAAATATATCGCGCATGGTATAAGAAAAATGAATAAAGTTCTGTCCGTGAAAACGCATAAATTTTTTAAGCTGCTTAACGCGGTCAGTAAACAAATCACCTACAGGAATGTTAAGCGAGAAAAACCGCCTCGTGAAAACACAGCCAGAATAACTCAAAATATTGCACCTATTCCTCTCGTAAAATATGGAACGAAGTCGCTACTTTGACTTTGCGTAGCTGAAAGATTTTTTTTTATTTTTTTTTAATAATAAAAAATAAAACAAAATAAAAACAAAATAAGTGTTGGGAAGGTTGGCAGATTTACCGTTCACGTTTTTCTCTCCCCTCCCCCACGTACAATGCTTGTTTATAACTGGATTTTATTGATGCGTAAATGTTGGCCGAGATTCCAACATTGGGAAGGGGGAGTGGGGGTGACTTTGAAGATGAACAGATGAACATTATTTAACATTAAGAGAGCATTCATATAATTCAGCACTTATATTCTGTTCATTTTTTACAACCTTCCCAACTACTTCTGTGTAAAGTTGTACATGTTTAGTATGGCCGTCTAATAGATTATTTATTATAACGTGATTCGCAAAGAGCATTTTTGTTGCAAATAGAAATCTTTCAATTACGGCTTATTAAAAATGTAACAAACATTTTATTTACCCTTTAGGGTTGAAAGAGTAGAAATCAACAACAAACTTCGGATGGTATGTATCATGTGATAATGGCAGTTTTACAGATAAATAAGAAAATTATGAATGTACAAAAAAAAAAGTAGCTGAAAAAATTTTGGTGTGTAAGAATGTAAACAACATAGTTTTGTTAGCGTATTCTCATTTCAGAATCACCAGAATATGTCCCCAAAACAAAACGCGCTCCAAGCTCAGCCGAATAGAACATTTCTATGACATGCTAAATGAATACAACTGTTTAGGGAGAGGCCAACCAACCGTACAAGCTTTATTGATTTCATGTGAGTGAAAACAATTTTCTTTTACAATAAGTATCATTAACGAAAAACCGGAAGATGCCCGGAAACATGTTCTCCAAACCAAGCGCGTGTTAGTCAAATAACTTTACTGGAGGTTAAGGAAGAGCTACATAAAGATATTGAGTGATTGATTGATTGATTGATTGATCAATTGATTGATTGATTAATTGATTGATTAATTGATTGATTGATCGATTGATTGATTGATTGATTGATTGATTGATTGGTTGGTTGATTGATTGATTGATTGATTGATTGATTGATTGATTGATTGATTGATTTAATAGTAGCGAGCGGGGGCGGGTGGAAAGTGAGCTTGTAACTGGTGGCGTCAATAGAGCTTTTTCCGTCTTAAGACCTTACAGATGCAAATTAACACGTCGTGACCGTAGGCATGCAAATGAGAGGTCCTTGTTTCTATTAATTGCAGCTCGCCCAACTGTATTGTCTGGTGCAAAAAGAAATCGAATGACAATCAAAATTGCGGCACTTTTTGTACAAGCTTGTAATCAGGGCAAAAGAAAAGGAAACAAGGACCTCTCATTTGCATGCCTACGGTCACGACGTGTTAATTTGCATCTCTTAGGTCGTAAGACGGAAAAGCTCTAATGGGTGAACCTCGTGAAAACGAGCAATATAATTAGTTCGAATTCCCAAAGGGAAATTGTGAAAAACATTGCTATACTGCAATGTCAAGAAATATGATTTCTTCAAAAGCAAGTACCAAACCTAATTTTAATAAGGATTCAGTAGACGAAGAGTAACCATTGTTCAATCTTGTTTCATTGTCTACAATTATTGTCAGATGATTAGCGTAGTTTTATCAGGATTTGTTTCAAAATAAACATTAGTCAAGCGTCGGCTTGTTTACTTTCTTGGTTTTCATTGCGACAAACAATGACTGATCTCTTCCAAATAACCGTTATAGTACTATCCACTCACCCACTTTGTTGCCATGCTGTCAAATTTTCTGTATAAACCTGAAAATCGGAAACGTACTGTGGTTGCATTCATCCAGGACTGAAACAGAAACGGTTTCATACAAAGAACAAAGTGAATTGGCGAGAAAATAAAAATAAGAGAAAAACAGGGAAAATGTCACCGTTTTTACCTGTAACTCCAGCCTTTGATTTTGATTAAGTTCAATAGATATCTAATGAAAAAAAAAACAACAAGAAAAAGACTGAAATTATCATTTTTTAACACATCACGATAACTCTCATTTAAAGAAAATTCTTCTCTGAAAATTCTTGAAAATAGCTGCAAGCCGTTCAAAAAAAATCTTCACTGGTTCGAACGGCTAGGGTTAACCGTTCGGAAAAAATATTTACCCGTTCGAACGGTAATGTTACTATCCGTTTAGATAAAATATTTCCAGCCATTTGAACGGCTGTCGTAAGAGCTCTAGTCTTTTGGCCGGTGATTTTACAGTTGATTTATTTTTGTTTTCGTTCGCTCACCACCCGTGCATAAAATATGTTAAAAGTAATTGGAAACCGGAGGGTGTATTTGCAGGTTGCAGGTGCAGGGTGCAGGGTGCAGGTTGCAGGTTGCAGGGTGCAGGTTGCAGGTTGCAGGGTGCAGGTTGCAGGTTGCAGGGTGCAGGTTGCAGGTTGCAGGGTGCAGGTTGCAGGGTGCAGGTTGCAGGGTGCAGGTTGCAGGGTGCAGGTTGCAGGGTGCAGGTACGAAGTTAATAATTAAAAGTCAATTCGACTTTAATCATATGTAGCACGAGTCAAGTTCGAGTCACGAGTCACAAGCTATTTCTCTTTTGTCTTTTTTATGTCGTAAAAAATAAATAAATAAATAAATAAATAAATAAATGAAAGCTATCTTTCACTACCAGAACATTCCGGAACATCCCGGAACATGAACAATTATTACAAAAAAAATATAAATAATAACTTACTAACCAAGAGAAGTAAATAAGTAAAAATAAAATAAACTGGTATCATCTCCGAATATGAAAAAAAAGTATATCATTCTATTTAGTTGGAAGTTGGGCGGGGGAGGAGGTGTTGGATATAGTTAGTTCATGCAACTGATCGCAATGAGTGAAGGCTCGCCTCATTAGAGGCGTCATGGAGACGTCAGAAAGGGGGTGTTCTAGCTATCCCCACCCAGCCACCCCTATGTTCGCCGTGGGTTTAATCATGTGACAGTCATCCATCTATGGCTCTGTTATCGTACCTTTGAGCATTCAGAACTGCTTTTTTTGATTAGCGAAAGCATTATGCGAATCATCTTTCCGGATAAGAATGGCATTCTATATACACTGGAAAAGTCGGAAATAAATAGGTTACTGAATTGAATTATTTTGTGATGTTTATTATATTTTCGCAGACGCTAGCGTTCCGCGCAAAATTTGGGGATAAATAAATCGCCAAGACTTCCAGAAGCAGAAAATCACTGAATTCTGATGTGTTTGACTCTTTTAATCAAAGGAAAGACATTTTCAATCAAGGAAATATGAGTTTCATTCAAAAGTTTCGACCTTTTATAGAAAAGATCGTGTTTGAACCTTTCTACCTGGTAATCTACGGTCATTATGAAAAGCCTGGTGGCGGCTTTGATTTCAGTCACAGCGGAGTGCGGGGCTGAATGTGCAAACAATGCAATTATCGCTAAATTTTTAATGAGAATGATTTTAAAATGACCACTCTGGTTTTTATATACAGATCACACGTAATCTTTATATAATGAATACTAATATGGGTAGTAATTATTCAGGATTTTTAGTACAACAAATGGTGACTTTAATATTTTTGTTCAGTAATGTTTTACGATATCTAGTCTTTTGCCATTATATTTGGTATATCATTTTTCAGTAGATTATTTTTTCCTCAGAACTTTAAAATCGCAAAACTTTCGACAGGAGCAGGGAAGCAATGGTCACTTCGTCGAAGACGTGGCACATGTGTTGTATGCTAATCAGTCAACTTGTTTTTCTTGTATGCTAAGGGCCGGTCATTATTTATCGCCTGGGGGGGGGGGGGGGGGTCGGAGGATTTTGGGAGGGGGGATCACTTGATTTTTAGGAGAACGGAGGGGGGGATCAGTCGTAACTGAGAGCCCAAAAGGGGGATCACTGAAAATTTTGGAAGGATTCAGAGGGGGAAAATTCTCGAGAAGAAGATAAGCGAGAAAGAACGCCTTTATGAGAAGAAAAGACATGTGTGGTCTACCAACACTTTCGAAAAAATATTTAGTGATATCCAAGAGCTCAAAGAAAAAGTCCAAGACGTACATAACCTACTCTTCTGCGAGCCTACTGACACCTGCTATCAGAGGAAACGTCAAATGCTAAAGCGCCAAGCTTCCAGTCTCATCGAAAGCAACAGGCTTAAGAGAAGAAAGCTGTCTAGCCAAGGCCCTAAAGTGAGGCTAGACGGGGATGATGAAGATTTTATAGCAAAGGCAATAGAAGACAAAGCAAGCTATCACGGCAGACGGCACGATACAGTTCTGTACACCGGCCAGAGAGTGAAGAAGAAGAACCTGCTTACCATAGCCAACTATTGGCTTGCACAGCGTGGGAAGAAGTTAATACATTCAGCTACAACAGTGTACAACAGGGCGAAACCGCGAAACAAAAGAAGCGTGCAAGCGAAGCGACATACTGGAAAGGGTCTTTTCTGCTGGAAAAAAAACCACCCAAAGGCGAGGTAAAGAGTAATGAAAACACCCATTACCAAAGAGCCCACGTTAAGAACATAAAGAAGCGATTTTGGGGTGCTAGAAATGCTGAGAGTACAAAGTTTTGCTTCATGAGAAGCATGGACGACAAAGCTTACCTCCAACCTGGGACTTCGGAGGGTTTTGAGAAAGCACGAAATCTAAGGATCTTGACACTTACAAATGAAGAAAAAGCGAGAAAGTTGCTAAAGTATGACTGGCCGGAAAAGATGGTCTATGTGACTCCCGGATCACATCGTATTTTCACTAAGTCTAGCGTCATGGCCGACAATGATGAGAAGCTTGTAACTGAGGATGATCGGCACCACGTGATCGTTCGGCCGAGGGCAATAGTTGGATCTTCAGGGAGTGTCTGGACAAGCGAAACAATTCGCTTGCGACACGTGGATCCAGTAGCTTTTGAAGTTGAAAAGACAGAAACGAACGCTGAATATTCTCTTGGATTTCGCAAATGCTGCGCTAGATTGCACGATGACCTATTTTTGTACCATGACATGACAGAGTCGGACGACTTAAACAAAATTACCGAAGAGCATAACTGTAAGTTTTACGCTTATGAAAAGCAAAGAGCAGGTCATCTAAAACTAAGGCTGGAAAAAAAGCTGCAGTTGTCAGAGGTAACAGAAATGTCTGAGCACAATAAGTCCCTGCTTGCCTGTCGTGTGATTCCGACCATCAAAGACATTTTAAATGCTATTGACGAGGTAGCAAACAGTGATGCTCCAGTTGACACCGCAGAATTTAGAGTTCAGTCTGTTTTGAAAGTGAGCCGTGCTTGCAAACAGGGTCTCGAAATAGTTAGTGATCTCTGCTTACCACCCGTGAAGCCAAGATGGGCAGATTTGACGGATGCCGGACCTGGCGTTGGCGTTTCTAACTATGAAGTTCGTTTTCGCGACGCTGAGTTGGCGCGAATCCACAACTCGGATTATCGAGTACGATGCCATCGCTCGAGAGGTGACAGCGGGCAAGGCGAGGCCGAGCGCACAAACTCGGCCATTTCAGACGCTCTTGTTGACGGTGCAACGCTGGAATGGGAGAAGTAACGTCGATTCGAAGATCTCTCTGGAGACGAAATCAAAGCCATGTCTCTCCATTCCTACGAACAGTACGAAAAAGAGCGTATGGAAAAAATGCTTGGCACGTTTGCAAGCAGGTCGCCGAAAGGATAGACGACGCCCCTGTCCTGAAGGACTACATCAGTAGTAGAGTGAGTGAGTCTCCCGAAGAGTTATTCTTTTTTAATGCTTCTGAGTTAAATACGTACCGAAATGCTTCAGAAAACAGTAAGGCCGAAATACCCGGTGCGGCATATCTTAGTAAGATAGAGAGTTTTATTGAGGACCACTACGTCCGAGGAGAGCTCTTTTTTGAATTTTGTCGGGATGCCTGCAATAAGCAAAGCGATGCAAGCTCCACACTCTGTTCCTGGTGTACCAACAACAGATGGGTGGGACCAGTAACAGAAAGAATCCCTCAGCCTGTGCCAGACAAGCAAAATCCCGGGCACTTAATGGATGTGTACGAAACGCCGACAACAGTCGTGCTCCAGACGATTATCAACCGAGTTAATGTCTGAAGGACTTATACGAACAAAACGCCATCTCTGCGGGCAATCCAAATACCATCGCTGCTTTCTGTGCAACCTACAGTGTCATTGAATACCTAAGCCATCTAAATGATATCAACATCAGGAAGGATATTAGAACAAGAGAGGCTAAGGAGAAAAAACGGTTAGAAGAGGAACTAACATACAAGGACTACCAGTGGGGCATACTTATTGAGAATGGCAAAGTTGAAAAGCTGAAGGTGAGACAGCTCGACCTGTACCTTAAGGAACATGGCCTGACCACTGTTGGTATAAAGCTGGACAAGATAAAGGCAATTCGCTACCATTACTATCGACAGAGAAGTCCAGGCAACGGGAATGAGTTGTCCAGCAGTGAGGTAGAGAGTGACGAATCAGATACGGAGTTAGATGATGACGAGGATAGCGAAGATGATCTTGTCATTGCTGATCTCGATGAACAGTCAACTGTTCGTATGGCAGTTTTATCTTTTGTACCAGATGACCAAATAGCTGAAGTTACTGTACAAGCAAACACTGGATGAAAAAAAAAAAGGAAAACAAAAAGAAAACAAACAAAAAAACGAACAAAAAAAATTATAAAAATGTGAGCAAAGCTACAAAGGCTGATCTATTACACTATAGATAAAAATAAAAAAAGGAAACAGGAACAGTGGCCGATCCTAGCCCTTCCAGATGGCCGAATTGTCGCTAAATATGACCTGCTGATAGGGACTTGGCGGACTGCTATTTGGCACTCTAAAAAAAGTAACTTTGCAGTTTTAAGCACTGGGGATTGTTAGATTGCTTGTATGTCAACTGAATTCAGATGTCTGGATCCAGACTAGAAAAAGACACGGATCAAGAGACACTTTGAAAAAAAGACTGCGCGATAACGGCTTTATTATGCTGTAAGTACATCATAGTTAGAAATACTACCTGCATATAAAAGTTTAAAACACTAAATATACACGTCGAAAGGTGAATATGGGTGCAAAGACATGGGGGGGATCACGAAAGTTATATATAGTTATGAGGGGGGATCACTTCAATAAAATAACATTTAAAGGGGGGATCAGTTAAATTTCATCGTGTTTAGCCCCAAATCCTCCGACCCCCCCCTCGGCGATAAATAATGACCGGTCCCTTAATACGCTGTGCCTGTTCCTATTACGCTGTGCCTGTTCCTATTACGGTGTACCTGTTCCTAATAAGGTGTGTCTGTTCCTAATACGGTGTGCCCGTCCGATTACGCTGTGCCTGTTCCTGTTAAGCTGTGCCTGTTCCTAATACGGTGTGCCTGCTCCTATTTTGTAAATGCAGAGCTTCTTTATGTCAAAAAAAAAAAAATACTCAGTGATGAATTTTTGTTGAGCGAACAGAAATAAGGCCTGGTCGCACTACAGCCAGAAACAAAAATTAGCCCGTGTAAAAATAAAGGAAAACAAAAGAAACCGCTCCGGCCGGTGGGACACGCTTTTTGTGGAATGTTTAATTTTTGTTTTTATGTCATTTTGCACCAGCTAATTTTTGTTTTTGACTAGAGTGAATCCGTATAACCCGTGTTTTATATGCTAACGAGCCGCGTTATATTCTAATGAGCTGTGGCTGTGTACAATAAAAGAAAGGGAATTGAGACGGCTGACTTAATTTTTATTTGTTATAAAATTAATTAAAATCTCACAGAAGCATTGCTAAGCGTATTCAAATTCAAACCAAGAGGTAACAATTCAAGCATTTCAGTAACAACCTGTGAAAAACGAAACAAAGGACTGTACACCTGTCGGGGATCAAAATTCCAGCCTTAATTTAATTTGTGATTTTAGTCCAGTGTTTTATATTCAAACTCGAGCAAAGGAAAACGAAAACTGAACCATAAGATTAAACTAAACTGTAACATATGTTTTTGTATGTTTTCCTCAGTTTTTTTTTATTAAAGTCTGCGAATTAAACGTAATCGTCTATCGGCCAAAAGTATTGCCAGCGGGATCGCTAGTAAAATGCAATTTAAAAAGTAAAAATAGTAAAAGTAAATTAAAGAAGAGGTACTGTAAACGCATACTAGTGACCGTAGATGCAAATACTGTAAACTGTACTATACTGTACTGAATGTACGAGAATTAAAGTCATTTGTTTGGGGTTTTCGACCACACGTCTATTGTTTTATTGTACACAGCTCATTAGAATATAACGCGGCTCGTTAGCATATAAAACACTGGTTATAGCGAAGCACTTGCCAGGCCTTCGGCCTGGCTGCGCAGCTCCATACTCATAGAACCTATCGCCGTTTTCAAATCAGTTTCTCGGGCAATTTTTGACAAACGTAAACTGTATTTTATTCGGAAACTGGTGGTACTAGTTATTCTAGACAGAGAAAAGTTGTTTTTGTGAACTTTTGTACGGTCTATAAAAATGTACTGTGCAGACGGTCGCGTAATACTGTTTTTGAGAATTGCTAAAATTGAAAATAGCCCGTTCGTCAATCTTAATTCTTGTGCTTCCAACCTTTCACCTTAGTTAAGTTTCACCGAAGTTAGGTTTCACCTTAGTTAAGCTTGTTCAAAGTGCGACGCTGTTAGGCTTGGGCTATGTATATATATTACGAATTCACTCTATTGCAGTGCGACCAGGCCCATAGGTCAGATGTGACAAGCCGCCAAATGTTGCCTGCTTTGCACGTGAGCATTCGACTAATATCAATAACAAACCAATCAGCATTCACACGATTTCGACTCACGGGAGCCAGTGTGGCTACAAAATTTGTCTTTTGCCTCCCTTGACAGTCTAGTTATTGCGCGTGGTTGTTGTTTTGAATTGGCCAATGAGAGTGCAGAATGTCATATGATCGTGGTCACGCTCTAACGGCCGTGGCCGCACTAACAGCCGAGCGCACGGGAATATTGCAGAAACCCGAATATTATTTGAAATTTCTCCCCATAAAATTGCAGTGCGAGTCGAGACGAGACGATGTGATAGGAAATGTATGTGGCCTTGTGGCTGTGGTGTTTTTATGGCGATTATATGGTGTGGTGTTTTATGGCGATTTTATGCGAGAGCGATTTGTGGGACGAGGTTGCCAGGAGTCACTGGCCTTGCTTCGCTTTATGAGTGGAAACGACAACCAACGACATCGCGAAAACTCGTAAGCCACAAAACCGTCTAAAATGGACATCATTTGCGCCCAAATTGCATAAAAGACACAACGAAAAGACAATGTTGACTTAAGTGAAGTTTATTTCTACATTAAAGCTTTATTTTAGCATATATAAGACTAAAATGAATTTCCCATACAAATGCCCCGTTCACACCAACGGTTAAACAGGTGGCTCAAGTAGTGTTTTTTGGGTCACATTTCCCTTTTTGAATGCGCTTACACATAATCTTACTTTAGCTCAATGAACCTGAATTTGATACCAGATATTAGGCTTGCCTGGAAGTTTTGGATGATGCTCTTTGTATGCTAATCAGCGTTTCCATAGCAACGGTAAAAAAATGTGGCGAAAAACGTTCGATTTTGGGGCTACCCGCGACAAGCGAATAAATGCGCTATAATCTACACAGTGTAGCACACTAAATGGGAAAATTTCAAACAAATTAAACTGTTCGATTTTAAATAAATCGCTAAAACATTTTTAAGACGTGTTTCTTCATGTTTGAAATATAAGCGGTCAAAACATTCCATAGGTCTCATAAATTATCTTTAAATTACCACAGAAAGTTTACTCAGACTTTTAAGTCTGAGTAAACTTTTGCAGGGAGTAATAATTTAAAAATTATTACTCCCTGCAAACAGCTCTGACTAACTCCTCGGCAATAAAGAGATCGAGCTTTTCATTCAAATGCAGTTTTGCTTGACGTTTTCACTCCTTTAAAATTGCATTTGAATGAAAAGCTCGATCTCTTTATTACCGAGAAATTAGTCAGAGCTATTTGTAGGGAGTAATAGTTTAAGTCGCGGGTAGCCACAAAATCAAAATATAGTTAGGAAAAACTGTTTTTCGCCATATTTGTTAACCGTTTCTATGGAAACGCTGTTTAGCACAAAAAGAGCATCATCCAAAATTTCCTTCCTTCTCTGCTTCCTTCTGGTATCAAATTCAGGTTTATTGAACTAAAGTAAGATTATGTATAAGCGCATTCAAAAAGGGAAGTGTGACCCCCAAAACAACAACTTGGAGCCACCTTAAATGTTGTTTAGTTTAACTACGTTTTACCCTCTATGTTGAACGTTTTGAAACGTATATGACTCAAACTACCTGGAATGGTAATAAAGTCAATAAAGTTTCTTTTAGTAAAGATTTCACTCCAAATATTACGGGAGGTTAGGAGGTATTTTTCTAAACCTGTTTTAAACTGAACAACATTTAAACATATTTAAGCGTTGGTGTGAATGGGGTAAATCGAGAGCAAAAAGTGTGATAAAACACTCAATTTTGAGAAAATAAAAAGCTACACGAAGGCATGTCGTTGAAGCTGGTAGCCTCAAACCATTTAAATCGTTCTTAAAACTCCACATGAATATTGATTAGATTCCCATACATAAATCCACGCGTTAATATTTAGTCCTATTGTAATTATAATCACATTCTTTTTTACTTTAATGTTGGGGAATCCTTAACAGTCTTAACACAGGGTTAACCTCTGGATTTCCTGTTCAAGAACTTATTTGTATTTATATTTGAACAAGTTTTTTGAATAAATTGTTGTTATTATGATTAACAGTAGAATAAATTTTTTTGAGCTCAAAACTTACTGTTTCATTGTATTCCGGGGGTACATAACGTGTATACTCCATGCAGAGAACTTGGCCTGCACCGATGACTATACTCGGCTGAAGGGCCTGGACTCCAAACCTGGCGGTGCATTGACGGGAGGCTGGGGAGGTTACCAAGTAGTGCCAAGGGGTGAAAGTAGCGCCAAAATCGGTTGACTTCTCCACCATTATAGCCTCTGGCCTCCGGTAGTTGCCAAATGTAATATCGATCCTCTGGACAAAAAATGCCTTGAATGGAAAGCAACAGAACTAAGAACACGAGAAACGATAAAAAAAAGTAATACCAATAATATAAAATATCAGCAAGACCACAGCGACAAACCGTTGAGAGGTGCTGAATCTCCCAGTTGTAGACCTGGATCAGTACGATAATTACTTGTAGAAAATCAGAAAACGGCAAACTGATCCTTACGGCAAGGCGATGAAAGAGTAAACAAAAGAATAAAACAATATATATATATATATATATGTTAGGGACGGTTTGTTGTCCCGCGTCCCTTCAGTACCCCTCTTAGTAGGGGTCACGTGATGTAAGACCATGTGCGTTGTTTTGCAGCGAGTAATGGCGTTTGTAGTTTGTCTCGTCGAAGTTTGTTCGCGTTTGACACTCGCTTAGATGGAGAAGAGCCTGAAAGAGCCCAAAAATTAATGTAAGAACATTAGGGTGTATATTTTCAACCGTCGTTTCGTGTTCCATTGCTGTAAATTACGATTTATTGACTCGATTGTGCTTACTCGTTTCAGCTGTACCGAACGAACCAACGAACGAATGAATCGAATCGAAACCACGAAACATCCTGTGAATAGCTAGCGATTCAAGTTGTGAAAGTTTGTATGGGAATTCGCGTGACAGATTAAAAGAACTGCTTTCAGTGCTTGGTTGTTCTCCAACATCAAACGTACAGATTAATTTTTGGGCTGATCTGAATCGCCTTTGGCTGTTGTCGTTGCGAAGAAACGAGTATTCATCCAGTTTGTGGATTGTGTTGGATCAGATTACATTTGCATGTTTATTGGATCTAAACCGAGTTTTTTGTCGACATTTGTGCTCTGGTTATTTGTTCTGCTCGTTTTAACTTTCGCTGGCAAGATGCACCGTGGATTGAGCGGAATACGAAGTCTTTCTGAGGCGGATTTACGTGTTAGTACGCGACTGCGAAGGAACAACGTGACTTTGGATGAAAGTGCTGTGATCTCAGAAAAAATGGCGTCGTTTAGAAGAAAGCGTGGCGGGTATGCGTCGAATTTGACAAGAAAGAAAGACGAGTTGATGTGTTTATTAGATAAGGGGGCGAACGCTGATCGTGTTGGCAAGAAAATTGCCGAAGTCAAAGCGGCGTTGAAAGGTTTGTTTGATTGTAATGCTAAATATGTAGAATTGTTAGAGGGAGCTGGTTTGACTTTAGATGTCACTCGTGCTCAAGTTTACTATGCTGAATGTGAGGGCAATTGTAGAGAGGCATTAAAATTAGCAGAGCATCGAGTGAGTGTAGCATGTGCATTGAACCTTTCGGGTGCCAACTTAGAGGATGATGTGGACCCTGAGGATAGTGTCAGCAATGTTAGTCGGAGTACAATGAAGTCCTCTTCGACCAATGCTTCCAGTGCGAGGCTGAAGGCCGCCGCTAGGAAGGCAGCTCTCATGGCGCGTGCACAGGTCCTGAATGACGGGTTGGAATTGAAACGTAGGCAACTACAATTGCAACATGACCAGGAACAATTGAAATTAAAGGCAAAAATTTCAGAAGTTGAAGCTGAAGAAAGAGTTTACCGAATGTTTGAAGAGAAGCGTGAACTGAGTGAACATAGTGCTGTGGAAGGTTCCACGAAGAAGTTGAACCCTAATGCGACGGATTGGCCAGAGTGTATGTTTGGTGGTGAGAAGCAGGAGATCTCGGGTGTGCAAGGTCAGGGAGCTGGTGTGAATGTGAAGGAAGAGACACCTGGTACTTGCTATGACACTGCTGAGGTTAAGGTAGAGAAACAAGGTACCCCTGAACAGCCTGTCAGTTCAAACTCCTCACTCTGTGATGAGTCCCATCTCCTTCAAATGATCAACATTATGCAGTTGCCAAAGGCTGAGCTGATGACATTCAATGGGGACCCTTTGGAGTTCTGGATGTTTATGCGTAGCTTTGATAGCAGCATTGGGAACGCATCTATAGACGACAGCGCAAAGTTGAACAGGCTTTTCCAGTACTGCAAAGGAGAAGCCCTTAAGGTCATCAAGTGTTGTGCCGTCATGCAACCTTCGGAGGGATATGCGAAAGCAAGAGTATTGTTAAAGGAGAGGTTTGGAAATGACTACAGGATCTCTGAAATGTGGGTGAGAAAAGTTACGGAGGGACCTGTTATCAGGAACAACGAGGGACACCGCCTTCAGGAATTGGCAGATGATTTGAGGAGTTGTAAGGAGACTTTAGAAGCTATGAACAAACTTGAAGAGATTGACACTAGAAGAAGCATGGTTAGGATTGTCGAGAGACTACCACAGTTTTTGCAGGGACGTTGGAGGAAACTAGTTGTTAAAACCTTGGAGGCAACTGGTAGATATCCCTCAATTGCCAACTTGATGCGTTTTGTCTCGGAAGCCGCTCGTGAGGCCACTGATCCTGTGTTTGGTGTGTCAGAGTTTAAGCCTAAGGAGTTTAGTGGAAGAGGTTTCCGCAAGCCAGAAAGGGACAAAGGAGCCAATTTCGGACTGCAAGCCGAAGAGCAGCAGCGAAACCCACTGCAAAAGGGAAACAGCAATGATGCCAAGGGCAGTGACACTAAGACCAAACGGTTTCCTTGTCGTCTGTGCAAGGGAGATCATAGCTTGAATGTTTGTTCTCAGTTTAAGGCTTTGTCGCCAGGCGAGAAGCTAGGGTTTGTTTGGGGCAAGAAACTTTGCTTTTGCTGTTTTGATGGGAGACATGTGGCGAGCCAGTGCAAAGCAGGTGTTGTCTGTGGTGTGGATGGATGTACTGCAAAGCACTCCAAGTTGCTTCACCAGTCTCTTGAGCGTTCTTCTAAAAGGCCCTCTGATGAGAAGCCGCCGAAACCTGACCCTAAGCCTGTTGACCAACAGGTTGAAGGGCACAGTAATGCATGCAGTTCATTAAAGCCTGAGCAGACCAAGATGGCACTGCCTATAGTTCCTGTGAGAGTGAGAGCTAAAGGTCAAACAGATTATTATCATACACATGCTTTGCTGGATTCAGGAAGCACCAAGACCTTCTGTTCTGAGGCGTTACTTGAGAGGCTTAATGTGAAAAGCAAGCAAGTCACACTTTCCTTAACCACGGTTAACAGTAGTGAAAGCAATGATGTTGGACTGGTGGCTCTAGAAGTGACAGCAGCGAAGAGCGTAGCAAGCAGGACCGGTGTTATTCAGTTACCGAAGGTGTACTCCCTGCCTAATCTACCCTCCTTGGAGAACTGTATGGCCTTACCCAGTGAAATCCGTAAATGGCCTCATCTAAAGGATCTTCGCCTCCCTCAAGTTGACAAGTCAGGTGTTACCATTTTGATTGGCCAAGATGTACCCGAGGCTCTTTGGCCTTTGGAGTTGCGAAAGGGGAAAGAAGGACAACCTTACGCCACACGGACCCGCTTGGGTTGGATGCTTAATGGTCCACTGGAATCTGAATCCCTTGCTGGGGAGCCTGCTTTCTCGAACTTTGCTCGAGCCGATGAGAGGCTGGATGTGCAAGTAGAGCAATTTTGGAAGCTTGAAACAAGTGAAGCCTTGGCAAACAGTTTGCCACAATTCTCAGTGGAAGATAAGAGAGCTGTTGATATATGGGAACGGTCAGTTGAAGTAGTTGATGGACACTATCAGATGGATATTCCCTTTAAGTCTGAACACTCTATCTTGCCCGACAATCAAAGCGTTGCAGAAAAGCGACTTCAGTCACTGACTAAGAGATTCCTAAGAGACCCTGATTTACATGCCAGGTACAAGGATGGTATTCAAGAACTACTTGATAAGGGATATGCAGAGAAGGTGCCTGAGCAGGATACAAAAGTTACACCCGGTCGAACTTGGTACCTCCCTCACCACAATGTTGTGAACGAGAATAAACCTGAAAAGTTGCGAATTGTATTTGACTGCGCAGCAAGTTTTGGTGGCACCTCCCTTAACAAGGAAGTTTTACAAGGCCCTGACTTTACAAACAATCTCGTGGGAGTCCTATTGCGCTTCAGAGAGGAACCAGTGGCTGTGATGGGGGACATCGAAGGAATGTTCCATCAGGTCAGAGTGTCTCCTAAGGATCGTGATGCCTTGCGTTTTCTTTGGTGGAAGAATGGAGAAATCGGGGGTGAGGTGGAAGTCTACAGGATGTGTGTGCATTTGTTTGGAGGAGTGTGGAGTCCGAGTTGTGCTAGCTTTGCTCTGAGGCGTGTGGCTGAAGATCACAGAACGGATTTCCCTGATGAGACAATTCAAACTGTGCTTAAGAACTTTTATGCTGATGATTGTCTCAAGTCAGTCGGCACTACGGAAAGAGCTATAAACATTGTCAATGGGTTATGCAAGCTGCTCGCTCTTGCGGGCTTTCGATTGACCAAGTGGATCAGTAATGATCGCAAAGTGCTTGAAGCGATTCCTGTGCAAGAAAGAGCAAAGGCGGTCAAGGACCTCGATCTTGACCACGGTTCACTGCCTATTGAGAGAGCTCTGGGAATTCACTGGAACACCGAGACTGACCAGTTTGCAGTTCAGGTCAAGGAAAAGCAGAGAGAGTTAACCAGGAGAGGGCTTCTGAGTGTAGTTAGCTCCGTTTACGACCCACTGGGGATGGTGTGCCCCTTTATCGTCCGTGCTAAGATGATCTTTCAGGATGAGTGCAAGTCTGGCAAGGAATGGGACGATCCCTTGAGTCCAGAGAGCGAAGTACGGTGGAGAAAGTGGTTGGAGGAGCTCCCGCTGTTAGGACAGTTCAGAGTTGAACGCTGTGTGCTGCCTGCTGAGTTTGGAAGGCCGGTCAATTGTCAACTGCATCACTTTTGCGATGCTTCCCTGTCAGCCTACGGTTCTGTTTCCTATCTCCGTGCTGTAAATGCTGAGGGAAAAGTTCATTGCTCCCTATTGCTAGGAAAGTCCAGGCTGGCTCCGATCAGACAGATGACTATACCGAGGCTTGAGCTGTCTGCTGCTGTGATCGCTGTGAGAATGGATCGGATGTTGTCCCGTGAACTCACCTTGGAGGTTCAAGACTCAATATTTTGGACTGACAGTATGATTGTTCTACAGTACATTTACAGTCGCAGTAAGAGGTTCCAGACGTTTGTGGCGAACCGGTTGTCTGTTATTCATGATGGGTCTTTGCCGAGACAGTGGAGAAAGGTTGAGACTAAAGCGAATCCAGCAGATGATGTCTCGAGGGGTTTAAGCGGGCTAGAAATGATTTCTAGTGAGCGATGGAGACAAGGACCAGAGTTCCTATGGAAGGATGAGTCTGCCTGGCCCTCTAATCCGGTCGCTGTGCCAGAAATTGCCTGTGATGATGAGGAAGTGAAGAACCAAGGCAAGTGCTGTGCTGCTGATGCTCGTTGTGAAGCCGGAGATACCGAGAAACGAGACATGCCTGGAGCCCGCAAAGACCTGGGAGGAGAAGACCCCATGGTACGTTTGTTTGAGAGCTACTCCTGCTGGCATCGTCTGAAGAAGGGTGTGGCCTGGCTGCTTCGCTGCAAGAACTGGCTAAGAGCAAAGAAGGATGCTGATAAGCTGCCAGCAGTTACTGCCGACTCCCTAGATCCATCAGAACTGCAAGTTGCAGAGACAGCCATCATCAGATATGTCCAGCAGAAATGTTTCAAAGAAGAAGTGAAAGCCCTTAGATCAAGAAAGCCTGTTGTGAAGAAGAGCCCAATCTATATGCTGGAGCCATTCCTGGACGAAGAAGGAATTCTCCGAGTAGGGGGTCGCCTGAAGAATGCTCCGCTGTCCAAGAAAGCTCAGCATCCTGTTATTATGCCCAAAGACCATCACGTGTCAAAACTAGTTGCTAGGCGAGCGCATGAAGTTCAGAGTGGACACTCAGGAAAGGAGCATGTACTCTCCCTTATTAGGCAGAAGTATTGGATTGTAAGAGCAAGGCCTCTGGTCAAACGAGTTGTGACAGAGTGCGTAGTGTGTAGAAAGTTTAAAGGAAAGCCAAGCGTTCAGCAAATGGCGAATCTCCCTTCGGACAGAGTAACTCCAGACAAGCCGCCCTTCTCGTATGTGGGCATAGACTGTTTCGGCCCTTTTGTCGTGAAGAGGGGCCGGACTCAAGTTAAACGCTATGGCTGTTTATTTACCTGTCTTTCAGTCCGGGCCATCCACATTGAGAAGCTTGACAGTCTTGACGCTGACTCTTTCGTCAATGCATTTATGAGATTCTGTGCCAGGAGGGGTGTACCGGAGAAAGTTAGAACGGACAATGGCACCAATTTTGTGGCTGGTGAAAGAGAAATGCGCGAGGCTATGCAGGGCTGGAAGGATGATGGCAAAGTTAAAGCTCACCTCCCGCAGAAAGAGATAAAGTGGGAATTTAACCCGCCCGCAGCGTCCCATATGGGGGGCATATGGGAAAGGCAGATCAGAACAGTCAGAAAGGTGCTGAATGTCATCCTTAAGGAGCAAACTCTAGATGATGAGCGATTGTCAACCCTATTCTGCGAGGTGGAATCAATTGTTAATGGCAGACCGTTGACAGTTTTGTCGGATGATCCAAAGGATGACAGCCCTCTGACGCCAAACCATTTGCTGCTACTTCGTGGAGGGCCTGAACTTCCTCCGGGCCAGTTTGATCAGAGCGACATTTACGGAAGACGCTGGAGACATGTACAGTTTCTCTCAGACCAGTTTTGGAGACGCTGGGTACGCGAGTACCTCCCCACCTTGCAGTTACGTCAGAAGTGGTTGCAGCCAAAGAGAAATTTACGGGTTGGTGATGTGGTCCTCATCGCAGACGAAAACACTCCCCGGAAGAACTGGCCTATGGGACGAATTATTCAGACTTTCCCTGGAGCGGATGGATTAGTCAGGTCAGCTCAAGTGAAGACCAGCTGGTCAATCCTGACCAGGCCGGTAACCAAGTTGTGCCTTCTGGAGGCTACGAGTGGAGATATATGAACATTTCTCATGCTACTCTATGAACTTTACATTGAATTTGTCTTAGAACATTGTTTAAGAAACCGGACTGTCATTAAGACACTGAACTGTAGAATTATCGGTAAACGCTCACTTGTAATCCTATGTTTCGCGTTTAAGGGGCCGGGATGTTAGGGACGGTTTGTTGTCCCGCGTCCCTTCAGTACCCCTCTTAGTAGGGGTCACGTGATGTAAGACCATGTGCGTTGTTTTGCAGCGAGTAATGGCGTTTGTAGTTTGTCTCGTCGAAGTTTGTTCGCGTTTGACACTCGCTTAGATGGAGAAGAGCCTGAAAGAGCCCAAAAATTAATGTAAGAACATTAGGGTGTATATTTTCAACCGTCGTTTCGTGTTCCATTGCTGTAAATTACGATTTATTGACTCGATTGTGCTTACTCGTTTCAGCTGTACCGAACGAACCAACGAACGAATGAATCGAATCGAAACCACGAAACATCCTGTGAATAGCTAGCGATTCAAGTTGTGAAAGTTTGTATGGGAATTCGCGTGACAGATTAAAAGAACTGCTTTCAGTGCTTGGTTGTTCTCCAACAATATATATATATATATATATATAAAGTGTAGAACTGGATATTCGTAAAACAGTGCTCAATACATTAATGTAGAGCGAAGTATATGTTTATGGAGGAAAGAAACAAATAAACTACGCTTTCATCCCGACAAGCCTGTTTCGTGGTTGCTCACTCATCAGGGAATCCCCTGATGAGTGGGCAACCACGAAACAGGCTTGTCGGGATGAAAGCGTAGTTTATTTGTTTCTTTCCTCCATAAACATATATATATATATATATATATATATATATATATATATATATATATATATATATATATATATATATATATATATAAAAGCATACGAAGTAGTTAAGATTGTAAAAACATTTTATCTGCTACTCGGAGTTTCACGTGTTGCAAGCAACACGATCATCAGGCAACTGCCAAAAATTCAAAAAAATACAAAAATAGAAATTCAACGGGATACAGAACAATAGATCGTTTGTGTAACTAAATACGTATAAGCGCAAGGTTTAAGTGCGTATATTACAATATAAACATTCAGGTTATGGAGGTGTTGAGTAGAAATTTGTTCGCGTGTCTACATTTTGACATCAATTCGCTCCTCTTACTCAAGAACATTCCTGAGTCAATTAACAAACGCCTTTGTGAGATATCGTCTGATAAGGAGTCCTTCGACAAAGCAAAACCTATATATCAAGACGCATTAAATGCAAGCGGATATCGATTTGACCTCACTTTCAAAGAAACGCCACAAAAACGTAAAAGAAAACGGCAAAGAAACATTACGTGGTACAACCCACCTTACAACAAAAACGTTGAAACAAACGTAGGAAAATGCTTTCTCAACCTTGTCGATCAACACTTTCCCAAAACAAATCCGCTGCATAAAATCTTCAATCGAAACACGTTGAAACTAAGCTACAGCTGTATGAGTAATGTCAAGACCATCATTACCAACCACAACAAAGCAGTAATACGCAAATCAAAGCCAATTGAAATCCAAAAGTCAAATTGCAAGTGCCGCAACAAATCCACGTGTCCCATGAATGGCAATTGCGAGGACACAAGTATCATATATCAAGCAGTGGTATCTACATCAAACACAAAAGAAACATATATCGGACTATGTGACACTACATTTAAAGTTAGATATAACAATCATATATGCTCATTCAAACACGATAGATATAGACACGTAACCGAACTCAGTAAATATATATGGAGCCTTAAAGATCAAAACATCAAGTACAACATCACATGGAGAAAAGTCAAACAAACCATCGCATATACAAATATAAGCAAAAAGTGCAGTTTATGCTTATGGGAAAAAATTTTTATCATCTGCAAACCCAATATGGCTTCGCTAAATAAGAGGAGCGAATTGATGTCAAAATGTAGACACGCGAACAAATTTCTACTCAACACCTCCATAACCTGAATGTTTATATTGTAATATACGCACTTAAACCTTGCGCTTATACGTATTTAGTTACACAAACGATCTATTGTTCTGTATCCCGTTGAATTTCTATTTTTGTATTTTTTTGAATTTTTGGCAGTTGCCTGATGATCGTGTTGCTTGCAACACGTGAAACTCCGAGTAGCAGATAAAATGTTTTTACAATCTTAACTACTTCGTATGCTTTTATATTGCTCCGGTTTGTCCAGTTGAGCACTCTCAATAGCCGATGAAGACGTCACCGCTTTCCCTGATTATATATATATATATATATATTCAAACAAATTTGATTATATTTTGTTTTATTCTTTTGTTTACTCTTTCATCGCCTTGCCGTAAGGATCAGTTTGCCGTTTTCTGATTTTATACCAATAATACCTGGTACATTACGGAATTAAACTCACCGATCATATGTATTGGACAACCCCTCACAATGTGACCACGAAAACCATGAACTCCGCAAATATGTTGGAATATTAATTGCTTTAAGGCCATGAGACGTGTTTTGAAAAAATAAAACAGAACAATGGTGCCGTTTTCACTCATATTACGTTTCCTGCGACAAGTGTGCCATACCGCAGAAATGTTTTTAAAAAGTTGCCTTTTTCTTTCACACTCAATTTTTTAGCAAAGTGTTTGCCTGAGCTTGGTTCGCAGGGTAAGACGCGCATTTTAGGATTCAATAAATTGCTGTTCTGATCTCTTACAATTCAGTTTATTTTAATACCGGAGCAGTCAATGATACAACGCTTAGTTCACTGGCACCAGCCATTGCGTTCAGCACTGACTGGTTAGAACAAGTTTTACCAGACTAAAACTTAAAGTGTGTTTGTGGGGGAATCTGTAAAATAACAAGTCAATATGCGTTGTAAAGTTCAGTTCTATTATTTTTTCATTCCCGTTTGATTAATTCAAATACCCCTCCGGTCATCCTGAGCAGAATGAGTCAGTTAGGCACAGGCAAAGGTAAGATGGCGGACCAGAACAGCAAACAGTAAACAAAGCAATATCAGTAAACAGGGACGTAGCTAGGGGAGGATTCCAGGGATTCAGGACACACCCCCCCCCCCCCCCTCCCTTTTTGGGTTCTGACCATAGCATATTTTCAAGAAAAAAAACTTGACTGGAACCCCCCTTTCACCCGTATCAGATTTTCGCTTCTTAAGAAAAGAAAAATAAGTTTAAAAAGGCATCGCATGTTATATTGGGGGTTTATGATAAAAGGATGCGCAATACGGGCTTCCTGCGCCGATACGAGCCTGCGATGTGGGATTCAGCGCCTTTGTCTAGTTTCTCGAGAGGGAAACCCTGTGCAAGCTGCTTTGCAGCACTATGCAGATGACTTTCCATCAGTCCAGGTTGCCAATGTAGAAATCGTCCGTTGGCGGCGCAAATGGTTAAGTGCGCCAGCGGAACAAGAACTACCCAGCAATGCAGTTCAGGCCTTGGCAGAATGTGACCGTGAATTCTATCCAAATGAAATATACACAGGTTGCTGCACATTTTATGCACGTTGCTAATTACATCAGCAGAATGTGAGCGATCTTTCAGTACATGGCGCCGGCTAAAGACATATTTGAAGGCGGCCATGACCAGCAAGCGAGAGTCTGGACTTGCTCTAATGAACATACATTACAGTAGGCAAATGACATCTACATCCGCGGCACCTGAGTGAACGACAATTCTGTCTGAAAGCCGCCTTATTTCATGTGAAACTGCCTTCAAAATGCACGAGATGCAGACAACCTAATTTTTCAATACATATACAAAAGGACCGTTACATAACTTTTGAAATAATTTTATGACATAACAGAATAGCAGAAAATGATGTAACGGTCCTTTTATATATGTATTCATTTTTGTTTTCTAGCCTCCGTAGAAGGTTTGTAATTTTGCAATCCGAAATATCGGGCAAATATATTCAAGTGTTTGTTTTTTATTTCACTGCTGTCTAATCTCTTCTCCTTGCCCGGCGAAAGGATCAGTTTGCTGTTTTTACCTACGCTATTTCAAGATTTTTACTGATCCAGGGTCTACGAACGGATCCGGCACTCTTCATCGGTTTATCGCTGTCGTTTTGCCGTCATTATAGTTTTTGACTACGATAATTCCAAGTCTCATGTATTCTTACTGAAGGGTAGGCTCGATTTCCAGTCGCTTTGAGCGCCCCCGTTCGTTTACGAGGAGAATGAGAAACTGCCCTCTCAAACGGCTGGAAATCAGTTTCCTGCGACAAGTGCTGTATTGTAGAAACGTTTCACAGTAGCCAACCTTGACAGAACCAATCACAAGTCTCAACAATTATTTTACTAGCTTGCATTTAGTTATCTTTGAAAAGTCCCTTCGTGGAAAGATTATAAAGTATGTGTTTATGCATGCAACGATAGGTTTTATATATGAGACATGACATAATTTACTGGGATTTGATCGCGTTGAATAAATGTGAATGTTTAGGATTTCACTGTCGGAATAAGTGTCTAACATTTTGCACTTTCAAATTCAAACCTCCTCGGGTGTTCTGCCATACAACGTATGATTCTGTAAACGATATCCTAACCGACGTTTAAAGATTAAAATGAAAGCTGGTGTTTCTAAGCTGCTGTTTGTTTCGTAGTATTTCCCAGAAATAAATTTTCAACATTTTCAAGTTTTGAACTTTGGGAATGATAAACACAATTTTATATAGAATGGTTGCCTTATATGGAAAATGTTCATGATTGTAAAAAAAAGAAGACCATTATTTGCCCACAACTCAGTTTTTTTTATCCTCGTCATGATAATTTGATATTTTATAGCTTTATCCCCCGTTTTCGCATTTTAGCTACACTAAATTATTGCTCATTGCTCGATTAAATCATGCTAGTCCTAATTATTGCATAAAGGCAGATAATCCTTACAGAATCCCACCGTGAAATGTGTATATCTAAAATGCATATAATGTAAATTAGTCTCCAATGTGCTAATTGCTATTCCAAGTACCTGTTCAAAGTTGATTGTAATGGAAACACGGTCTTCCCCGAATGTAGATTGCCAGTGAGTTCCTAATAAACCATCCACTATGTTTTCTGGTGGGTA
The DNA here is from genome assembly GCA_022457155.1 of Cladopsammia gracilis. Lineage (NCBI taxonomy): Eukaryota > Metazoa > Cnidaria > Anthozoa > Scleractinia > Dendrophylliidae > Cladopsammia > Cladopsammia gracilis. Next base: position 666,652 of record JAJGOT010000240.1, on the reverse strand, counting down.
TGCTTTTGATGGATCGCTGGCATTGCAAATGAACGGAACTCGGTCAACAGCGCTCAGAAATCCTTGCTGTGTTTCAAAAAACTCTTCAGGTGGACTTCCACACGTATCGCTTGCTGTCGTTTTCTTCAAATAAGCAGCGTTAAAACTTGATTGTGCTATGTCAAACATAGAGGCCGTTAAAATGAAAAACAACAACGGATTTTGTACAAGACGATCCATATTAGTAACGAATTTTGATTAACAGAAAAACTTCGCCTGCCTCTCCATTCCTTCATTTAATTATAAACGTTTTATTTGTAGTTGTGTCATTAATATTTTATATCCCCTTTAGCAACAGACGCACTGTTTGGACGCACATCTGTAACTTTTCTCGCCCTGCGGTAAGCCGCTGACTTGGCGAGAGTTCTGGCGGCAGAACCATGACCACAAACCAGTTTTGGATTGCCGGATCTGTGACCGGATCAACAGAAAATTTCGAATAAATGTAAAACAGCCGCACGGGACAATGCGGATCCTTATGGCGGGGAAAAGACAGAGGCAAGAAGAACAAAATAAACTAAAATATGTATGTATTTTTGTGCCCGAAACATAAACCTTCGTTAACGATCCTCGCTTAAATATATGAGTTCCCGTCGAAGGCTTGTGTTTCAAACAGAAATGTCATGCACAATAATACATACATATTTTAGTTTATTTTTGTCTTATTGCGTCTGTCTTTTCTCCGCTTAGGCTTAGCTACATAATTCCCGAAAAATGGCCTAAAATTCTTTCCGGAATTTCCCGAAAAAAGCTCTAAAATTCTTTTAAAAATGTCTAAAATTCTCCAAAAACTCTCTAAAATTCCCGAAATTTTTTTATAGCGATATAACAAGAAACAATGATTTGTAATCGTAAAACATCGTTTATTACTAATGTTTAAAGGTTCCAAGAAACATCATTTTACATTTGCTTATATATGTATTTATCTTCCTTTTCAAACGAATGTCCTATGTAAACTTTCATGTGAATCGACATGAAAAAATGGCGTGCAAGACTACAAGGCTAGGATAAAACTTGACACTGAAACTATCTCTGACCAGCTCCTGGTCAGTCACTTTAATAGTAACAAGAATATTTCTGCTGTGTTGCTTCCAAATCAACAACAAAATATAAAACTATCTGAACATGTTTGCCTGTTATCAGTCTGTTACTTTGTCTTTAGCTTCCACACTATCGATTATTTACACTTGGCATCAAGGCTGCCTAAAGATAATCTTCGAGTGCCTCATGCTGCTGGTCCCCAAACATGGTGACCAGCAACGAAAAAACCCTCTCTGCCGCAGCTGATGACGGTTCTATGACAACCATCTTCTGCACAGCAGTAGCCCAACTTTGTAGGTCCTGCGCGGTAGCTTTCCACCAAGGCAGCGTGTCCGTCAAGTCGTCGAAGACATCAGGGCCGGGTTGTTCGAAGGATGGTTAGCGCTAATCCAGGGTTAATTACCATGACAACTCATATGTTCTGTTGACAGTTAATCCAGGATTAGTGCTAATCAGGCTTTGAACAACTCGGCCCAGGTGTAGAATTGGCCTTGGCAATGTAATCTAGTCTGCGAGCTCATCCTTCAGCGATTGTATTATATCATTCGAACTCAGGAACGGCACAGCCCACAGCCAGTCGACATCGGTGGCAGCTGGCCTTGATATCTTCATGTATCTTGGACTGAAGAGCTGTGCAGCTTTGAGGAGGGCCACAGACTGCGACACAGGGTGGAGCAGTTGTCATGGTGTTGAGGAATTATCTGAACGCAGGCTGGAGACATTGGTTAGTGCCCATAGTTGTACCACTGACGCTGTTCGACTGGGCTGAGAGGAAAGAGCTCTTGTACTGTAGCTGTCAGGGTTGCATAATTCTCAACTTGGATGAATTCTTTAAGCTGCTCAAGCTTTTGATAGGCAATTAAGACAAGGTTGCCATTCCCTTCCAGAGTGTAGGTGGCTTTCACGAACCTCTCCAGCTCCATCAACCCTGCCATCTCTAGTCTGAGTTGTGTGGGGTATTGCTGCATGATATCTGTTAACTTTCGTCGTGAAGCGTCTGCAAATTCTTCGTCACTTCCCAAGAATACAGGAAATACAGGAACATTCCCAGAGCTCCACCATCGAGTGGAGTTGTATCTTGGCATTCCTCGTCACAGTGATGTTTTTGAAAACCCGTCTTGCTTTCATGCTGGTGGTAAACATGACATTTCAGCACGACATAAGTGGTGTAAGCACCGGGGTGACACATTTGGTACCAACACGATCTAGAAAGTGGGAGATACACCCATTGTCCATCATATCTGGGTACAGAATAGACACTGTTCTGAGAGCCTTACTGTTCACTGGGGCTCGATCTCTCATTGCAGCAACCAGGCTGTTTTGCAGAACATCCAGCTTCCGGTGCAGAACTTCAATAATTACCCTTGCAAGTTCGTCACCATTAACAGAGCTTTTAACGATTTGAAATCGCACTAGGCGCATTTTGACTCCCCATTCATGGACATAACGGATCAACATAGCCATCCCCATCTCTAGTCGTACCATCCAATATAATTGAGCCTTCTTTTCCCAAGAGTTCTTTTGCAATATATTTGTATTCCTTTTCGAGGATGAAAGGGATAAGCTATCACATGTTTGACTGAGGGGTGAGGGTCACACCCGCTTCTTGAAAGATGTCTCTAAAGTACTTGAGTTGGTTAAGGGGAGTCCTACTCTTCAAGAAGGCTTGTACAATCTTTACTCGCCATAGTAGCCGTGGGTAGCGTTTGTCCCTTTGGATGGTGTTCTTTGTCAAACTTGTCCAACGCCTCAGCAATGTCCATTTCCCTTTTCTTTGTTTTGGAAAGCTTTTCTATGTTTGCACTGCGCTTTTTACTCGCGATATGACCTTTTATAACCGATTTCTTAACAGAGATTTCTTCTTTACAAGTCTGACAGAAGAGAACGGTATTGCTAACCACTTTAAAAAACTCCTTGCTGAACTCTTCAAGTCGTTTCTTGGCTGAGACCAGTGGTTTGTAATTAGGCTTCTCGTTCCTAGAAACGCTTCGTCGATTCCCTCCTTATCCGCCTTTGTTTACATTGAGTTTTCTCTTTCTCGACAAATCACTACTATTGGGTGGTCTAAGACGGTATAGCAGCGAAATAACTTGTTTCTCTCTCGCTTCTGAGCTAGCTAGTAGATGGCCACATTCCTCACAAGAATCTGAACTATCTGCCATATTTGCCATCAACAAAGATGATGAATTCGAAACTACGGTGAGAAACCGCTGCTTAGATGCATTGTAGGGCCCCTTTTGGTGAATAACCAGCACGATACCCCCTCAAGAATCAGTAAATAGCATTACTTGCAAAGAGCAGCTTGAAATAATGGATATCATTAATTCAGGTTACTTAACTCGAAGTGGAACGAAGACTCAAAATTATATGAAAGCAACGGAGCGGTGACAATTTTTCCAGCTCGTGAGCTTCTGTATACAATAACCCTAACCCTAACCCTAATCCTAACCTTAACCCTAATCTTCTTTGGCACTTTTCCCCCTTTTACTCCCTCTCGCGGTCGCCATCTTTTTTTTTCTGTTATGGTGCAACAAAGCGCCACAGGAAGATACCATCCCGCCAAGTGGCGGCCTGAATTAATTATATCCATAATTTCAAGCTGCTCTTTGCAAGTAATGCTATTCATTATCCTTACGGGGATACCGTGTTGAGATGACTGATGGAAAACCGCTGATTTGTTGTGCTTTAGACACTGCTGTAGCATGAGAGCGGACTGAGCCCTCTCTTGGTCGGTAGGAATGCAAAAAAAAAAAAAAACGTTTTGTCAACGTTTTTGCCTGTGAAATGTTGCCAAAATGTCGGGTGAAAGTTCAAATTGCTCTAAAATTCTCGAATTTGTCAATTTGTTTCTAAAATTCCCGAGCTGTTCTAAAATTATTTTTGATGTCTAAAATTAGCCCAAAAATTTCGAAATTATGTAGCTAGTATCAGTTCTCCGTGTTGTTTTTCATTTGATAGTTTTGGTTGCCCTTGCATCCCAGGACACCAAAACTCTCATGTTTGCTTCCTGTGCAGCAAGCGTCCTCCCACAAATTGTTCAAGTTCTATCAAAGACAAAGCGGCAAGAACAAACTTTCTAACCACATTGAAAATACAATAGAAGCGACGCAGGTAGTGCTGTAGCTCTCAGTTGAAAGGTTCTATTTTCATGTAGCAGACGCATGGTTTTTTAGCCCAAGGGCAATGTTTTTGTTGTTTTGTTATTGTTCTCTTGGAAGATGCTGTAAACCTTCAAGAGCTGATACAAAGATAAAAGTAATACGTTTTCTTTTTTTTTTTTTGTAAAATAAAATGAAGCTATACTCAGTTATAATAAGCCAATACAACATTTGTGAATGTGTTATATTCTAAACTGGGATTTTAACACGTGTGATTGTTCTGTTTTTAATTTAATTTTATCATTTATATTACTAGGGTAACCCAATGTTTTTAATGAAGTTAGTAAGTAATGAGAGTATTCCTCATAAAATATAATATATTACTATATATTAGTATGAATTACGGCTCTCGCCAATAATTTTACCAGTTGGCGCCATTTGACCAACAACTGAACAATAACAACAAAAGCAGTCTTGGAGGTAAAATGATATTAAAATCGAAGAAGTTCAATCGAACTTTTGTCCATGATTCTTTTGCCAGGTTTAATAGTTCTAGGTTCTTGCCATTTGTTAGAACTGACCAGTTGTGGCCAATCAAAGGTGCCCCTAGATAGACATCGGACTTTGAGCACGAATGTTTCCTGAGGTGCCACGGTTTTTCCATGTTTACCTCTTTCTCTGATATAAACTTCCGACTGTAGCACAGAAGACATGAGTGGTCACATGACCTTCACTACCCGCATTTTAAATAAGAACGTCTAATTTTTTTAGGCTGGTGCTGAGCCGGAAGTGAACGTTCTTATATTTTTTTGGACGATTTGAGCCTGAAAATGAGCCTGAAAATGTTCTAACAATGTCCTTAAGATCAATAGGTATACATCAGTAAATCATATTTTCGAATGTCGAGGAAAGACAAATAGGCCAAGTTCTACCAATTCAGTCCTGAATTGTTACACATATGATTTTAAAATGGAAAACGACCTGCAAGGTTATACGGCATTTTGGACTCAATTGCACAGTAAATTTACTTTGATTAAAAAGTATTACACGTTATTTCAGTCTTAGTTCGCTCATTGTAAAAATAAGACGACAAAATAAAGATGTTCTTTACAAAATCTTAGTCTGGGTCTTAGATTGTTCTCAGCCTCAACGTTTTTATAAGGAAGGTTCTTGTTTATAAAAAAGAGGGTATGTGGTATGTCAGCTTGCGAAGGGTATCGGCTTTTGCACGGGAGGAGTTCGTTAGCGGCCTGGTTTGGCGGAAACTCTATTGTAAATAAGCTACAATGCAGTAAGAGTAATTGAAGCCATTGTAACCACTGGACGGTCGTTGTTCTACTCCATGGTGCTCAGATCCACGTGACGTAAGAGAATGGTACTCGTTTCACCAGTAAGGAAATGGGGAACTGGAGGAAATGAAAGGCGTCTCCAAAATACTTTTGACACCTAATAGTATGTCATCACGTAAAGACTTTTGTTCTTGGGCCATCGCAGCTTGATGAGAAATAGAACACAAACCGCGGTGATAAACATATTGAACTTATTCATTTTTGATAAAACTTGACGTTTCGTATGCTACTACATACATTTTCAAAAGTGACCGTTACAGTGTTAAAAACTATACTTATATAGTAAAAACTATACTTATATAGTAGTAAAAAGGGACTGGGACCGAGATTAAGTACAAAACTTAACAGTTGATCTATAAAAAGAAACAGCTAATTAATAAAGCAGCAGCTTCTCGCTACTGACGTTTGCATTAAAAACTGGCTTCAGTTCTTGTATAAACAATGTTTCCAGCTTTGATTTTACAGTGGAAATCAGTTTTGCCCGACGCTAAGATATCAAAATAATCCCACTTGATGTTGCCTCTAGTGGTGTTGACATGGTCAGCAATGGCTGATGTGCGGTCATCCTTAGCGAGGGCCTTAAAATGCTCAGTTTTTCTATCATGAAGCCGTCGTTTAGTTTTACCAATGTAAAATTCTTCACAATCCCAACAACTGGCTTTGTAAATATCTTTAGACTGTTGAGAACGATTTAAGCGGTGATACGTGTAATACACAATGCAATAAATAGTATTCCTGATATTTCTGGTATTTTATTTTGTCTGTAGATAACTGGTTTCCATGGTTGTTAACCCCAAAGTAACAAACAGCGATTTAAATCTTTCTCCAAATTTTCTTGGCGAAGGGAAAACAGGTAAAATATGTAGTATCCTGAATCTCTCTGTTATTTTAACTTCGATGAATATTTCAGAACTCCGACTTTTACATGGCGGAAATTGTTGGACATTGTCCATGGAAAAACCCTATTTCGCACCATGTTTGTCTTATTTTTCAATATGGTGTCTGAAAAACCGAGATGGTGGCGGCGGTAGTGTTTATCCCTCCTTAATACCCCTGTTGGTTCGATTCCCCAATTCAAAATTGCAAGCTACTGAACTGAGGACCATGAAAATCGTTAAATCACAAAACATTTCCTTGAATTCGCAACAATCAAAACTGAAACAACATAAAAAGCATGTTTGACCGAGACCTTAATTTCCAGCCTCTATCAGGTTTTGGACATTCTAAGTTCCTTGTAATCATATTCTTCTGTTATCATATTCTATTTACCTGAGCCGGTTTGGTGGTCAGTGATTTACGCTGTGAGAGGTTCTGGAGGTCACCACAAAAGAATACATGAGAGTATGAGAAGGGTACAGGCAAAATAGAAGAACTGATTAATTGCTTCAAATATTTGACTTAGAAATCATACTTGAATGTCATCGTCTAAACTGATTTCAGTCACGGCATGACAACAGACAAATGACTCCAATATGAAAAGAAAAACAAATAGACGTCTTGCATTAAAATATATTCAATTATTCACTAAAAGAAAGAGTCACATACATGACATACATGTGAAGCAAAACGAAGATTGTGCCAGTCATGACAACAGACAAATTGTCAGCCATTTTGATATATATGAACCAAAGCAGGCGGCAGCATGAGTCAGGATGGTTCAGTTCATAGAAACCCTTATTCTAAAGAAAGCACTGGTCACCGGCATAAACTACATTCGACATTCCCTTCCTGTACGCTCCAACGTTCATTGTTGAGGATATTTTATTAATTACTTCAAAGGACAACAGATTGTCCGCCTCTCGAAATAAATAAGAATTTACATTATTTCTGCATCATGCTATGTAAGACAGTCAAACTGACAACCTGTGAGCTAAGGAGGAATTATAGCAAAATCTGTATCTTCACTATGGTAGCGGTGAAGTTTCTCTTTATGGTTGTACTTTTAAAAATGCCATAATTGAAGTTATATTTTGACTAAATGGTATTCAAATTTTGTTTGCCATTTTGTCGGCTCTGTTTTCCTGATGTGATTGGTAACCAGGGATAAATTCAAATAAGTCTATAGACTTTTTCTTTAGCACCCAAGTTTTTTCATGACAATTGCGAAATTCTATAAATCCATCATACTATTGATTCATAGTGTATTGAGTGGGATAAGATGTAAACATGTCTTGACATAATCATGTTTAGCAAGCTAGTGATGCGTTTTACATTTGGCAGAAATGACAAAACTCACAGTTGGGCCCATGAAAAATTAATAACAATTAAACTTACAACCTGCAGCCTTTGTAAATGGACGCGAAATGTTCAAGGAAAACAGAAATATTGCAAGGTTTTGTTCTCCACAACAATGAAATAGCTTTAAAAAATATATCGACACGAAAGTTTTGTAGTTAGTGGTAATTGGTGGCTTTACAAAAAACTGTTTTTCAGTGCGTAAAGTGGCTATTATTTGTTACTAGTTGAAAATGTAAACAAACTCGCGTGATAACCCGCCAACGCGAAGCGCGGACGCCGAGTGTTATTGCGCAGGTTGTCTTGCGCATGTTTTAGTCGTGCTGTAAGCTCGAAGCAAAGATGTCGGACGAGGATCTGCGAGGTTTTTAACTCAATTTCCTTTGTATTTCTTGTGCGATTTCTGTATTATTCGTTGCGATACTTTCTTATTTTGCTCGTGGTTAATATGGCTGTGTCTTGCTTGCAATTTTCTGCTCGTAGACACAGATACCGGGAAGAAGAAGGGCTTCTTCTCCAGCCTGAAGCGTTCGAAGTCCAAAGGAGGCCGTGGTAGGAAAAACGCAAAATCGAGATCCATGCCGCAACTTCCTCAGTCTTACGCTCAGATAAATGGCAATGCTGTTAAACGTACTGACCAATTTAATATTTCTCAACCAGCTAAAGGTGGTGCCGAAGAAGAAGGGGCTGCATCCGTGCCTTCACCCTCGGAGGCCGGAGGTTTAACGGAATGTCCCGCTCAGGATGTCTCGCCTGGCGCATTGGTATGTTAGCCATGAACTATTATTGTTAAAGATAAGCTACAAAAAGGATTAAATTAGCTAGAAAATGCCGTTTAATAACGTTTGTTTATAGATCGACTGTGGAACTCGATTTGTGTTGTCACGCCATTAATAATTTGCCTGGCTTTAAATTTCAAGGGGTTGTCCCCTTGCCGTCGAAACAGCACATAACAATGTTAAATTTCTCTTATTTCTCTTAGGCTGGTGATGTAGCCAGAGCTGGAAAATGCACATTCTTTGCTCTAGAGGTAGAGTTAAAGGATGGCAAAGATTTGGCGGCCCGGGACAAAACAGGTACCAGTATTCTTAACACACGCGCTCGAGGAACAAAAATATTCTTGATATTAAGTCTTAATATATTATGTATCGTAATAACGTATTCTACTGTATTCTGATTCATGATTTTGTTCTAAGAGTCTTCTAATGATTTTTGCCGAGAACTGGATAATATGTAGACCATAATAAATATCATTTGTAAAGCTAAAAATTAAAATTCACTAAACGGATGATATTTGTTAACAACTAACTTGCGGAATGTTTAAAATTCTGATAAAACTAAGCCAATATAAGCTGAAATATTCAACTACTAAAAAGTGAATTGGCTTCTAAAGTCTTATTCTGTTTCTAAACTAAACATGTCAGTATCCAGATTGCTCGCTTATTACAGTTGGATATGATTTTCACGAATATTCATGAGTGTTAATTAATTACTGAAATCATGGATTCTAAACTCATCAGTCGACAGCTTTTGCTCATTCTATTTGGACGATAACATGTAAGGAAAAGTTAAATTAAAAATTTAGCCTCTTTCAGGGTTTACTTTGACATGCATATGTTATGCACCTAGATTACTAACTATACTTTTAGTTACGCCATGTTTTGCTGGCTATAGATGCACTTGAACAAATAGAATGAATAACAGAAAGTGATCCATATACCATATTAATTTTCAAAAAATCATTTTACAATATTGTTAAAATACTAAGAGACTTAGCTGGAAATTTTTATGGGTTAACACCCTGTTTTATGATTAATTATTAATTAAATTATTTATGATACATTTGCATTCCGTTGAAGAGTCTTGTAGGATAAACTTGTTCCAAGAATAGAAATACTAATCAATCTTTATTGACTCTATTGGCTGAAAGATTGGCGTGTTACATTCAAAAGGCTTATTAAGTGACAGACATTACAGGTTACCACAGGTGGTCTGATTGTTTCCAAGAAATCCCATATTGAAATGCAAAACATCAATTTTTTCATTAGAGTAGTATTACACATACATGCAGATCTCATGTATCAATTTTTTTCAGTGCTTGCCAACTGGATAATAAAAGCACATTGAAAATAGTTTTTAGGGGATATTAACCCTATAATGTCAGCTTACCGGAGGGGGTACCCTGCAAATGTGTTAGTTTACTGGAAGGGGTACTCTGCAAATGTGTCAGCTTACTGGAAGCAGTAGCCTGCAAATGTGTCATCTCACTGGAAAGGGTACCCTGCAATTTATGTTTAAGTCACAAATCCACTTCAGGCTTGTATTTCTTTCCCAGGGCGTTAAAATGCAAACAGCCCTTAATGTTTTCAATGAAAGAGTTAATCTTCAAAACTAAACCCCCCCCCCCAAAAAAAAAAAAATAAATAAAGAAATAAATAGTCTATACTGGTAGGTGCTGAAGGTTCTTTCTCTATGATTCTATTCAGTTCTTCTCTGATAACAAGAATAAGGGCCCGGGGCATAACCAACCTATGTTGCTTTTGAGGTCGTTGTTTTATTTTTCTTGCTCAGATTTGTCCATTTTTGGCATGTTAACTACAAATTAGTTGCAAAACTTTGTTCAGATTTTTTTTTCTGTTTTTTTTTTTTTTTTACGTTGCTTTCGAGAAATAACGCATGCAATTTCATCCGGATGCAAGAACTCACTCTGAGCTGCCCAAAGCTGTATTTCAACCTCCCGCATGACCATGCAAAGCCGACCTATCTGCCACTGTCGCAAAGTATGTCGGGATATCAATGACGAAAAAGAAAACGGAATGTCCGCCAAACCAAATACGGAAAATATCATAAGTTTCGAAGTACTTCGGATATCTGGCATTTCGACTACGGCATAGATGGGAAATGGCCCACAACTCAGAATGCTGCCCCTTTTCTGATCCGAAGTGGTTCCAGACTTTCCCTCAGGCTCGTCTTGTCCACCAATGTCTATTTTCACCTCGAGTGCGAAATAGCGATTTAGACACAAGGTATGACAAGAAACACAACTTGTTTCTTTGAGAGGTGCTAGAGACTTACGGATTTCTGGACTTAATGATGCCCTTCAATAACCGGACATGCCTTGAACATATTTGGCTTATATGCACGCTACAGATAATGTGTTTGCCGTAGTGAGCTTGCGATCGATAAGCGTGCGTAAATAACGGTATTTTCGTTCATGTTGTTGGCGCAGGTCAGGAGTATTGCGGTCGCATATTCTCACGGCCAATCTGCTGTAATGGCGTCAAAATTACGCTCTGAATGTAAACAACTACTAGAAGGCCAGAACTCTGCTTTTTTCAGGTGAAATTAGTCCAGTTTCTTAGGATTAGTGCAATTTCGACAAGGGTTTGTGATATTATTCGTTGTACGATAAAATTAGACAAATCTGAGCAAGAAAAAACTAAAAACACTCAAAAAGCAGCATAGGTTGGTTATGCCCCCAGCCCTTCAATTATTTGAAAAAGAAACATAGCATCAAAGTGATAGTAGATTAAAGCCTATTGGTCCAGAGAATTCTCATTAAATCAGTACTAGCCCATCAAAAGGGCTGACTTGATCAGCCATGGCACATCTAGGAGTGTACATTATGATAATGATCTGACACAGAGGAAAACAAAAAACAAACTGCTTTAAAAATTTTCAAATCACAGAAAAATTTGAACCACAACATACACATGGGCTGATCTGATGGGCAGCTGGCATGGCATAGCTTAAGAATGGCAATGTCTATTGTTCTTTGTTCAAGTTTACTGAAAACTACTTGAAGAACAAGAGGCTCCTAGTTAGTTTTATGATATATTTTAAACATGATAAGAAGATGTCGCACATGGTGAGAGTACTCCTTTCATTCAGTCATCGTTCCTGCAAACCATGTTGTTTACTATTGATTGTTTTGGAAATGAAGGCTGTACCACAATGAAGGGAATGATTCTTCTTAGTCTTATATATACCAAACATGAACATTGCTAATGTAAGTCGGGTTGTAGGAGATGCTGTCGTGACACTTGAGTAACGCTCTTTTACCGGAAGTGAGAGTAGCCGGAAGTCACTAAACAGGAAGTGTAGTGGCAAAGCCATGAACCGGAAGTGTACAATTTAAAATGTGTGCATAAATTTGCATGCAAAATCGTGACACAAAAAATAAAAATAATAATAATAAAAATAATAATAATAACAAGAAAAACGGAGCCGAAACCTTACCTCATGCCGCTACGCGCATGAGTAATTAGTGACAGTCGTACTTACATGTAAACATCTTAACTCTTTTGTCAAGTCATGTGTGCACATCTTGAATGGGTTGTTGGGAAAATTTACTTTTCATTATTTGTCCTAATGTAAGTGGTTGACATCACAGTTCCAGTTTACTATGAACATATTTTAAAAACTATTTCTTAATAATTATTAAGGACTTATTTTAAATTTCAAATATTGCATGGTCTTGAGTCTTAACACTAACATTGCTTGGAAGTTGAATTCTTTTGACAGAAGAATCCTGTTTTGGTATGTCTAAATATATGATTGATGAATTACATAATTAAACATAAAATTAATGTAAATGCAGGGTGAAATGAAAGCTCTGAGGAGCTAGCCCAAAAGTAAATAACAATTTATTCAGGTTACTCAACTGCAACCAACTGGTCACCAGTGTGACTAAAAATTGAGTCTTGACAATCAAAATTTAGAACTGGACACCAGGAGGCAACTTTTTAAAGTATTGTTGCTTTCCAAGTATATGTAACTTACTAATAACAAAGAATAACAACAACAATTTTATTACACCTTATATCCCTACAGATACATTGGTAAAAAAATACTAGATAGTATAAGCAAAATACAAAATACAATGTCATTACAACAACAATAATATTACACATCTATTAATTCTTTTGCTAATTCCAAAACATAACTTCACAATAATGAAGGTGATAATCAATCTGTTGTTCACCTTTGATATTTTTGTACTTTTTTAAAATGTTCCTAACATTCATCTTTTTCATTGCTTGCCCATCCGGCAAAATGCAATAAAAATACACTAACCTAACAGGTCGCTCCACTAGCCCTGGGCTAGCAGATAGCACTTTTGTCGCGCCTTGAAATGCAACATTATTTTGTAAGTTGGAATTAAAGTCATAATTGCGCTTGCAGGTATTGCATCATGTTTACATTGAACAAGTTTCGTTCTCCAAGAGTTTTATTGGAAACATTTAAATTACTTTTATTGGTGAAGATTATGTATTTGAGTGGAGTGAAAAATGTTTTGTACATTTTTTAAAACAAATTAATAGTTACAATAATTTTGATTAATTTGTGAAGAAAAACAAATTCAAGAATTTGTTTTGTAGTTTAGTTTGATACGTGTATAACCAATAAAATAGACTTCACTTCTCTTGCAGTTTTAAATAGTTTTTAACTATTGCTTTGTGATCATTTTACTAGAGTCTTTTAGTGTGGAATTCCTTCATGAAAAGCCAGTTACTAAACCTATCACCAGGGCACCAGGTTTGATTAAACACATAAACGAGATAAATAATAAACTTTTAAACTTTATTATTAAAATAAAATATAACTGAAAGTGAACAGAAATAAGACAATAATTACTTCTGAATTAAATTTTAGCTGGCAACTCTCTTAAAATAAAATGTCTGTATATAAGCTTTGGCAAAATTAATTTTAAATTTTAGCTAATAAGAATCATCTTAAAGATTAGTGGTGTGCTACAAAAATTTCGCTGCAAATTATAGCCAGCCCTTACTGCAAGGAGATGTTGGATGATTGTCTGTGGTTAAGAGGTTTAAAGAAAGTTTTAAAAAGTTAACAGTTTAAATCTTAATTAACACCAACATGGTTTTAAAAATGAGTATGAATTTTAAGATCTAAATCTTTAAATTATAAATAAACACTAAAATTAATTAATAGTCATCTGTACTCAGTGCTTTCAATAAGACCCGGCACCCGACGGAGCTCCGACGGGTGTCCTGTTGTGAATCATCCAGTAAAATTCATGCATCTCTTTATAAAGGGGAGATATTTTCAGTTTCTTATTATTGCTCTCTGATGGGTGCTGCACAAGGGCAGCCACCTACTTAAAATCTCATTGAAAGCCCTAGTACTGCCTGATTAAAGGATCCAATTTAATTTAATTTTCCTTCTGATCTCTTTTTAAAGAAAAGAGTATTAACTTTGTAATTTTAAACCATAAATTTGAATGGATAAGTACCGTAGTTTTCTGTAGCTTATGACACGTCATGTATGCAAATGTTCTGTATAAACTTGCTTAATATGTTATTTGTTTCTCAGTATGCAAATGTTTAAGTGAAGCCAATATTTTATATATTTCAGGCACCAGTGATCCTTATGTGAAATTTAAAACTGATGGAAAACAGATATACAAAAGCAAAACTGTGCAGAAGAACTTAAACCCTCAGTGGAATGAGAAATTCTGTGTACCTATTGAAGATATTACTGTTCCACTGATCTTAAAAGTACTTGACTTTGATCGAGTTGGCAATGATGATCCAATGGGACGAGCTGTTGTTGACCTATCAGCAATTGAAATTGAGAAGTAAGGTTACATGTATACTAGTGATGTACTGTACCATAATTCATTTTATTTTTCAAGTGACTAACATGAAGTTCCTGAGAGCATTAGTCTCAAGTTTTACACTGTTAAAAAAGTACTTACTGTAAAGTTACATGTACATTGTACACTTTCAATGGGCTGCTGTATTCAACATTTGCTCAAAAACAATTTTGAACTATTAAATGAAAAAGAAAATCAGTTAAAAGCATTCAAAACTATTGAATATATGATATGATGTGATACAGTGTAAAAGTTGATCATTTTGTGGATTTGCGTTTTGTGGCTGCTGTGATTTACAGTACATGTACATTGTAGAAGTGATTGACAGGTTGATTCATTGATCACTGCTTGGTAATCTGTCTTTGTTAGTAATATTGAAACTTGGGATAGCTCACCAGTATAAATGGCATTATTTTTATCTGTGAGGGTGTTTTTAAATTTTTGGCTGATCATACCAGAAATTGATTAAATGGTAATAAATGGTACCATTTTCTTAATCCAGACCCACAGAAATGATCCTTGATCTGGAAGACCCTGATGGTGGAAAAGAGAAGTTGGGTCAAATTTGTGCCATCTTTACTGTTCAGCCAAAGAATTTCGAGGACAGGCAAGAGGTACAGATACATTTTATCCACCATTTTAAATGGCAAAGCCCAAAAATCTTGACCCCTACTGTATATGACACTAAACAAGCACTTAGAGACCAGTACACCCAGTGAAGCTTTTGATAGTGTTGTAATATGATATTACATATTCAACAAGCGTGCCGACGATTGTTATTCCAATACGGAACATTCTTTGTTCATATTATAATTAGCTGTAGTTCGCGCTGTAATTATTATTCATATTGCAGTTAAGACGCTGGATAAACTTTGCTCGTTAAAAGTTGTCTTGTCAGGATATTTCTGCATGCCGAAAGCGGACAACACATGAGGAAACATGGTGTCAGGAGTAAAGTCTAATTACGAATTGGAAGCTAAATACGTTCATCATTACTCGATGATCGCAGCGTTCGAGCGAATAATTTTGTGTTCACATGCCACAAGTTCACCATGGAAGTTCTTGCGAAAGGACCAATTCTGGAGTGGACAAATGACAGAGAACTTTACGAACGTTTCCTAGAATGGAAAAAGGTGTCCATTTTATGTAGAGGTTTGAAGATGACCAAGACAGATCCCAAGTTCATGTGTTTGTGCATTTACCAGTGGTCAGGTCAGCATGGACAGAACATACTTGTCAAGGCAACATTTTCAGAAGATGATCGTAAGAAGTGGGAAAAGCATCTTGAAAAGGTGGAGGAATAATTTATTGCAAACCCAGAGGGAGCAAACTCGTCACGGCTACTCAGTACAAGATGCTCGTACAAGGTGACCTGGAGTTACCGGAGTATATTGAAGAATGCAGGCAAATCACTGATGCATGTGGATGGCCAGAAGACGCAAAGGACATGGCTCTCAGGAACGCTATTCTCCTAGGTCTAAAGAATCCAAAAGTTTATCAAAAGTGCTTGGATGAAGACCAGGAATCGCTTACCGCCGAACGAGTGATTGAAGTTGCAACTCTCATATACAATAATTATGCAGACTCTTAGTACTGCAACGGCTGCAGCCACAGCCATCCAACAAGGACCAACAGAAGTACAAATGAAGCATCAAAAAGGTGGAAGATTGGCAGAGGGGCTAAACAAAGGCAAAACTCCAAAAAGCAAAGGACCGGAGGGAACCAAGAGGCAAACCTGTTACTGTTACAGTGCTAAGCCTGTTCATCCCAGGTCTGAGTGTCCAACCAAGGATGCTATGTGCTACAGATGTGGAAAGAAGGGCCACTATGGAAAATGTTGTAAGAGCAAAGCTTCTAAACAAGGCGGATCTGAGGAACACAAGCAAGCTCAAGTGCATGGCCTGCTGACCCAACCAGAGACCAGTTTTACACAGTTGCCAGCTCACATCCCATTGCCAGCATACTACACAGTGCCTGGGCCAAGTCTACATGTAGAGCCACAGTCACATTACCCAGATTCAGTCTTTCCACATAAAGAGCATTAATGACACCTCTAACAAGCACATCAAGCTGCTTTGGTCAAGTACAGCGAATGGAGGAACCGTACATCAGATCGAGTTTGAGATCGACTCAGGTGCAGGTTGTTATGTGATGCCTTTATATTTGCACGAGTCACTATTTGGCGATAAGGAGCTTATGCCCACTTCTGTTCAAATCTTCGGATATGGAGAATCTCCAGTAGCAAACCTTGGACCGTGCACGGTTGTGATTTATACTGGTGATAGACAACAGCCACAGATGGCGACTTGCCAAGTGACTGATACTCAAGGGTATCTCATCCTAGGCAGAGAAACAGCCCAGCAAGTCGGATACATTACCTTTCCAGAAGTGACTCCGCTCTCTTTAACCGGTACACTGTACGCGTGAGGTGTTGGATGATGCTGTCATCCTGAATGGAAAGAGACACTGTTTGCCCATCACGAAGGAGTATGTGTTATCCGAATTCAAAGATATATTCGAAGGTATTACCAGGGGGCAAGTACCACATTCAGCTCAAGCCTGACGCACAACCTGTACAACACCCACCTCGAGCAGTACCTGAAAAGAAGAAGGCAGCCTATAAAGATGAGCTTGAAAGATTATGCAGTTCAGGAATCATTGAACCAGTTCAGAGACACACAGACTGGATCAATAGCGTCATTCCTGTCTCTAGGCCTGATAAAACCAGTACTACACAAAGACCATCGATGAAGCTAGCGCTGAACTCCATGGTGGGAAATACTTTACGCTTGTTGATGCCAGGTCAGGGTATTGGATGGTAGAATTAGACAATGAAAGCTCACTTCTAACTACCTTCAACACACCATGGGGGGAATACAAGTGGCTCCGACTTCCCTTTGGTCTTAAAGTCAGCGCAGATGTATTTCAAGAGAGGCTGAATGCAGTCCTCAAAGAAATGAAAGGAATCACGGGATGCATTGACGACATCCTCACGAGAGGGGTAGATTCCAAGGATCATGATGTGAACCTACTCCAGCTGCTCCAAACGGCACGAATGAAAGGGAATAAGTTCAATCCAAAGAAGCTGCAGTTTAAAACAACTGAGTGTGAGTTCTTCAGACAAACCATCACGCCAGAAGGCATGAAGATCGATGACAAAACGGTTGAAGCCATCAAGCAGATGAAAGCACCTAAGAACAGGAAAGGACTACAGAGTTTCCAGGGAATGGCCAAGTTGACGAGACTGTTTGAACCACTCAAGCCGTTGCTTCGGGAAGGAACGGAATGGACCTGGGACTCTACCCGTCAAGATGCCTTCGATGCCATCAAAGAAGAGTTCTTCAGGACCCCAGTGCTCGCGTTCTTTGATCGTAAAGCAGAACACATTATTCAGACGGACGTTTCCATGAAAGGATTGGGTGCCGTATTGCTGCAAGAGGGAAAGCCAGTGACCTATGTATCCAAAACCCTCACCCCCGCTTAGGAATGCTATTCCAAAATTGAGAGAGAATTGCTAGGAGTGGTGTTCACCATGGAGAGGCTTCATGTGTATGGTGAGCCAGTCAGAGTTCAAACAGATCACAAACCTCTGGAGATGATTTGGAAGAAGAGTATCGTCACTGCCAGCCAGAGACTTACGACTTCTTCTGAGGCTTGCAAGATATGAAATTCAAGTAGAATACATCCGTGGGAAGGACAACTCAGTTGCAGACGCCCTAAGTTGAGTCGACCCTCTCAGTCCAAAGCCTATGGACTCGAAGCAGATGGATGTGATTCCAGTGCATCACATCACTTCAACTGTCCCGGCGACAGACAACCGACTTGACAGAACCAGAGTTGCCACCACTGCTGATCCAGCCCTGAACTAGTTACGGCATTACATCTTTCACAGTTGGCCACCTCAGAAGCAGCAACTCCCAGAATG
This sequence comes from Cladopsammia gracilis, assembly GCA_022457155.1. Lineage (NCBI taxonomy): Eukaryota > Metazoa > Cnidaria > Anthozoa > Scleractinia > Dendrophylliidae > Cladopsammia > Cladopsammia gracilis. The sequence continues at coordinate 648,346 of JAJGOT010000240.1, read as the reverse complement.
AGTGCAGCATTACTGGAATTATCGTGAAGAGCTTGCGGTTGAAGATGGCCTGATATTCAAAGCTCATCGACTTGTGATTCCAACCTCACTAAGAGCAGAGTATCTAAAGGATCTTCATGCGGGCCATTTAGGAGAGGAGAAAACCCTGTTGAGAGCATGTGAGACAGTCTTTTGGCCTGGGATCTTGGATGATGTGAGAAATGCAGTTAAGTTATGTGACATATGCCAAAAATACAAGCCAGCTCAACAGAAAGAACCACTTGTACCACATGATGTGCCTAGCTTACCATGGTTCAAGCTTGGAGTCGACATATTCGAGCATTGTTCTCACCATTACCTGCTAGTCACCGACTACTTCTGAATCAGCAAGTTCCCTGTTGTAAAGAAACTGACAAATCAGATGGTGGGTCACGTGATTAGTCTTCTCAAGACAATAATTATTTGCAGAATATGGGGTACCAGCAACGGTGTACACAGATCAAGGAACTCAATTCATGTCCCAAGAGTTTAAGGAGTTTGCTGTCCAGTACAGATTCGAAGTGCAACACTCTAGCCCAAGGTATCCTCAATCAAATGGCTTTATTGAAGCCATGGTTAAAGTCGTAAAGGGCATCATTGAGAAGGCAGAAGAGTCGAGATCTGATCCACATCTTGCAATGCTGATCTACCATGCGACCCCAATCAGGCCAGGTCAACTCAGCCCAGGAGAGTTGCTCACCCAGCGGAAATACAGAGCACTCCTTCCTATCCATCAATATTTGTATCCCAATCTAGAGATCAGTAGGGAGGCGCAGATAGCACAGAAACAAGCCCAAGGTGATCATTACAATCGGACAGCCAAACAGCTTCAAGATCTACAGCACTTTCAGAGTGTCCGGTTCCAGTTGGATCCCAAGAAACCAATCTGGCAGAAAGCCACAGTAATCCAGCAGCCAACTGACAGTTCGCCCAGGGGATATGAGGTACAAGCCTGAATCTGGTGCCCCGTATTTCAGAAATCATCGCCATATTCATACAGCGATTCAGAACCAAACACAAGAATTAAGCCAGGGCCCAGTCATTCACGGAACAGAACCAAAGTCACCAAGATCAAACCTGGACCAGTCAAGCATCCCAGTTTAACGACAGCTGGTGTCACTGACCAGCCATCACAAAAGCCATTGCCGAAACAGTGTGTACCAGAACATGCCCTGGTCGGCATTGTATTGTCTCGACCACAACGAGCTATTAGACCACCTACGAGACTAATTGAACACATTTAGAGACACTGTAACAATTTAAGAGAAATGGACATAGTATGTTGTATAAGTAATTGTAGTCATAGTAAGCTTCTTGTGATGAGAATATCATTAGTTTTTCTTTTGTGTGTGTGTGCGTAAACATGTTTTCGCATCAAGGACACTTTAATAGCATTTCTACTTTTGCATGCTATGGGAAAAATGTGTTCCCACTTTAGAGTACATGGGTGATAGAATTGTGTGCTAGGTTTTCTAGTCATGGATGTCACCATCTTTAAAAGAGGGGGGGATGTTGTAATACAGTATTACATATTCAACAAGCGTAGGTTGCGTATATTCAACAAGTGTAAGTTCGTGCAGGAATTATTATTCATATTGCTGTGTAACTTTGGAGTTGAAACCATTAAGACGCTGGATAAACTTTGCTCATTAAAAGTTGTCTTGTCAGGACATTTCTTCATGCTGAAAGTGGACAACACATGAGGAAACAGATAGCCTATGAACAATCTCACATGATAGCGTGGGGTCTTACAAGGGTGGCTATCTTTTCCTCTGCTCCCACCCCCTTGTGCACAAGTCCATAAAATTAATGAGAGCCTATATAAATGACTTGACACCAGCAATAAATGTACCTGTACACTACATATGTATGTGGCTATGGACTTGTACATTTGTATGTGCAGTGTACATGTAGAGCTTGGGCCTGAGTACCTGTAGCTGTGATAATCACTGACCATTGATAGAAACTATAGCCTCGCATCTAAGGAGCAAACTTCTGCCAGACACCAGGTTTCTCATGTTTGTAGGTTAGAATTTCTTTGCAGTTCACCAACATTTAAATCCTTTAATTTTGTACATGTAGCTGGTGATTTCTTTCTTTTTCTTATCTAGCCAAATAGCACCACAGTCCTGCTTTATGACATAGTTCTTATGAAATACTGCATTTCAATTTTGTCAATTTTGTTCAAGCTCTTTACTATTTTAAGATTACTCTATTAATACTGCAGTTTGTAGATGAACATGTTATTGATCAAGTAAAGAAAAACTTGGAAAAACATGATGTTCTTCTTCACTAACAGGTTTCTAGAAGAGCTGCAGCATCAAAAAAAGGCCAACCTCCCAAAGAACCTGGCAAAGGACAGTTGTGGGACGGGCTGGTGAGCATCATTCTTGTGGAGGGCAAAAAAATGATCCCCATGGATGATTCAGGTTGGTGTGGCAGGGGGCATGGGTACAACTTGAATGATAAGTTGCATGTTAGAAGCTGATGAAAATAAGTTAATATACATGTACAGTGTACAGTTGACTCTTGTTGCAGTAAGTGACCACTTTGCTAAGTGACCACCTCCCTTCAGTAACTGAAATCCTGTTTGAAACATTTCCAAGTCAAAGTTCTCTGTATTTAGACTCCATGTTAAGCAACCATCTCCCATTGTACACTGTACATCAAAGGGCACAAAATTAATCTCCAATTTTTCCTAATTTACTTGTCTGCTTTCTGTGTTGGATACTTATAAATCTTATTATATAAACTAGTTTAAGCATGTATGTTTGCTCAAGATTATTAAACGTGACCCTTCGAATGAAAGCATGTCTTACTGAACATTGCATTTTATGTCAAAACTGTGTTTGGAACAGCTGTAAGGTGTTGGAAATCTATGGAAAATTGTTTAAAACTATGTTTGTTAGTGTTACGTTTGTTTAAAACTTTGTTTGTTAGTGTTACATTGTTTGTTTAAAACTTTGTTAGTTTTATGTTGTTTGTTTAAAACTTTGTTTGTTAGTGTTACGTTGTTTGTTTAGAACTTTGTTTGTTAGTGTAGTTGTGTTCCTCAAGCAAGAGTGAGAAAACATTATGACTCTGACGCCATCTTGGACTACAAGGTTTATTATATCTCCCATCATGCATCTCTCACCGTAACATCTTCCCCTCTCTCTTTTTTTTTTTGAAGGGAAATAAAAGGAAGACAATAGAAATAAATCAATAAAAATGAAAAACAAATCAATGTTCTAACAATGCAAGAGCATGTTAAGTTCAACTTTGTTGATGGCCAATATGGCTGTTCACAAGTCTAGGCGATCAGTTGCAGTTCCTTTGGGGTTGAGAGTGTATTTGATCCAGAATGATTCACAGGTCCTTTACGCAGCTCCAATGGGTGTGGTGAATCAAGTGGACGCTGTGAAATATTTGGAGAGGACACTGTTATGGGATCAGGTGCTGTTGTTATTATGTGCGCCTGTGCTGACTTGTTAGGAGTGTGCGGCCGAGAACCCAGGCAAGTTGAAGGTGACGGCACTGGACTTGATTGTTGATTAGAATGGCCAGAAACAGGTGGTAGGTTGCTGATAGTCAGTTGTTTCATCCAGGATCTAGTGATGAGGGCGTCTGGTGGTGGTGGTGCTGCGGGACACAGGTGCACCCGGTTTCTTCTGGTTAGACCTGAAGGTGTCTCAACAACATATGACCGGAGGGGCTGGTATGGCAGTTACAACCCATACAACCACGGGCCTGACTTGTGGAGTGGTGAAGGCTTGACGTAAACAAAGTCTCCGATTTCTAATGGGAGTAGACTGCTGCTGGCTGTAGTGTCATAGTGTTGTTTGGCTTTGGCTCGCTTTGTGGCGATGGTTTCTTATACAGACTCTGCAGTGTTGTCACTTGGCATTAGGAGCTCTCGGGAAGTGGGGAGTAGTCCGCGGGTGCAACGACCCATACTCCTTTGTGCTGGGCTCAAAGCGTGTCCTTCTTGGGAGTGTTTCTGTATGTGAGAAGTGCTTCTTGTAAGTTGAGTTTTCCAGACTTTAGGATCCGCTTGACGACTTTCACTGCTGCTTCTGCTTTTCTGTTACCTTTTGGCCAATAGGGTGAGCTTGTAATGTGATGGATCTGGTATTTTTGGCAGAGAGCTTTGAACTCAGTCGCGATGAACTGGGGTCTGTTATCAGTTAAGATGATCTCGGGGATTCCATGACGAGCAATGTGGGCCTCCGTTTTGGCTGTTATTGTGCTGGATAGGGTGTTTTCTACCTCGTTGACTTCGATAAAGTCAGAGTAGTGATCTGTCGTGATGAGATAGGTGTTTGACTCAAACACACAAAGGTCTTGGCTGATGAACTGCCAGGGATACTGTGGTATGGGCTGACTCTTCATCAGTTCCTTGGAATTCTGTGCTTGGAACTGGGCGCATTTTCCACATGAGCTGCAGGCATTTCGTATGTCAGTCTGCATGCCTGGCCAGAAAATTACATCTTTACACAGCTGTATGTTAGACTCTGGCCCGAAGTGAGCTACATGAGCTTTCTGCAGCATAGAACTCCATTTTGCGAAGGGAATGAGTACTTGTTTCCCCTTATAAATGATCCCATCATGGGAAGTGAGCTCGTCTCGATAGTTCTCAATAGTTCTCGTCTCGATAGTAGGCTCTGAGGAAGTTGTGACTTGCTTGCAGGCCAACCATTGATTATGATCTTGTTCAGGTCAGACAGTGTGGGATCATTAATTTTGTTGTGGAGACTTTGATGTCATGCAGTGTTTGAGAGGTGATCCGTGGGTCTTCCACGTGGTTGTCTATATCCATTCTGAAGACCTCGAAGTTGGTCTGCCTTGAATCATTGGTGGTGGGTAGGGTGGCTCTGGAAAGTGTGTCAGCTAATAGGAGTGACATGCCTTTCTTATTGGTTACTTTGATGTTGTAGCACTGTAGGCACATCATCATTTTTTGTAGGCGACGAGGGGCTGCATGCAGTGGTTTTTTAAAGATAGTTTCCAGAGGTTGATGGTCAGTGTGTACGTTGATTTCCCAACCATAAATCCATTGGTCCCATTTGTCACAGGCCGACACAATGGCGAGGCATTCTTTTTCGATTTGAGCCCACAGTTCTTCATTTTGGTGCATTTTGCAAGATGTGTAAGCAACTGGTTGAAGGTCACCAGAGTCATTAGGTTGGAGAAGGGCAGCTCCAAGACCTCCTTGTGAAGCGTCCACTTGGAGAGTGACGGGTCTGTTGTCATCAAAGTAGGCTAAGCATGGGGCACTTATGATGAGCTGCTTTGCTGCAACAAAGGCTGCTTGATGAGTGTCAGACCAGATGAAGTCATGATCTTTCTTTGTGAGATCAGAAAGTGGCTTGATCACTTGTGACAAGCTTGGACAGAAAGCGTTTAAGTAGTTAACCATGCCACAAAATCTCATCACCCCTTGCTTGTCGACTGGGGCTGGCATGTCAGATATTGCCCTGATCTTGTTGGGGTCTGCTTCCACACCGTGTTCAGAAATCACATGTCCCATGAAGGTGATCTTTGGTAGTTTGAACTCTATCTTCTTTGGATTGAATTTGAGGTTCCTTTCGCGAGCGCAATTCATTAGAGCAAGGATGTTCAGGTCATGATTTCTGTTCGCCTCTTCTCTGGTCTCGCCTTGGCCTACAACGAGGATGTCATCAGCTATGCAGTAGGTGTCTTTTAAACCCTCTAAAGCCTCGTTCATGCATAGCTGGAATTCTTCTGGGGTGCTGCTGATGCCATAGGGGAGTCGAAGCCACCGATATCTGCCCCATGGTGTGTGCATGGCAGTGAGTAAGCTGGATTCATCTGTGAGGGCTATCTGAGTGAAACCATCTAGTGCATCAAAGATAGAGAAGGTCTTGTGTTTCTTGCCTGACAGCTGTGGCAGTATCTCCTGAATGGTTGGGATTTGGTAATGTGGAATGACAATGGCTTTGTTCAATGTTTGACTTGGGTCCAGGCAAAGTCACACTTTGGTGTTGCTGTCAGGGAGGACCTTCTCTTGTACCATCCTGTTGCTGCACCAACTGGTTGGCTGGTCTATTTTCTTTAGCTTTCCGCATTCCTCCATGTCATCAAGCTTTGCTTTGACTTTTGCAAGTTTGGCTACCGGTACTCTGTGGATACCTGCGTGACATGGTGCGACATTAGGATCCAATGTCAAGTGAACAGGTTGACCTACAGTTCCAAGGCCTTCAAAGTTATCCTTTTACATTGAGATCAGTTGATCTTTCTTGATGAGGCCTGTTTGCAGGGCTGCAGTGCAAGGTGGCTTTTGAGATACTGACTGGTTTGAAGTGGTCATATGGATGTGGGTCTGTTCAGGTTTGATGTCTGTTGTTGTTGAGGAGAACACTCTATTCTTGTGAAACTTTATCAAACCAAGATGCTCACTGTCTTTGCCACTGATTAGGGCAGGTTTGCCTGGAATGTCCTTTGAGTCTATGACTTCGAATTCCAGTGTTTCAAAATGGGATACTCCTTCACAAGCAAGGCTAACTTTGCCAACTGGATGAATAGCATTCCCAGAGTAAGGAAATATCTTGGCACGGGATGGTTTCAGTGGAGCAGCTTCCGATATGTTGCTGTAGACTGATGATGGCACGGGTGTTACATGTAGCTGCTGAGTCCACTTGCATTAACACTTTTACGCTCTTATCGGAGCTGATAGAGACAGGGAGCCAGGTGAAAAATTTGTCATCCTTTGGCGAGTTGTCATCATGAGCGAAGACCGAGAAGGAATGTACCACATAATCATCATCGTCAGATGAGTAGGCTGCAGATGTGGTAGTTTCTTCTGTGAGCTGGTGAACATCATTTCTACGCTTTGTGAGTGGATGCTTGGTATACACAGATTTTCTTTGCTTCTTCTCGAAATCCACTTTAAATTTGTCTTTGGGAGATCTGCATACCTTCGCCAGGTGATTTTCTGTCATGTGGCAATTTGTGCAATAGGTACCTGGCTTGGTGGCTGGGCATTCCTTGTGAGTGTGCCTGGGGCCTCCACACCATCCACATTTTGTCTGTGGCACAGAAGACTTGTTTGTCAAGTGGAGAACCTGTTCTTCTACCTTTGAGGTGGCAGAGTGCATCATGGTTATGTTTGTATTGTGTGCTGCTTCCCAGGATTTTGCTCGGGAAAGTTGTTCCTCAAATGTTTAGGGGGTTTTCCCATCATCTTTGTAATGGTGAAGGAGCAGTTCCTGTAATGGATTGGTCATTTCCGAGTATCTCGTCTTTTTGGCTATGCTTCTTATTTGGGTCTCGAAGTCTGTAACTGACTCGGATGGGTTTTGAATGCAATTGAAGAAGGCCAGCCTCTGCGGCATCACATCATCTTGTCCCACGAAATGATCCTCCAGGCGCTGCTGGTATATCCACAGTTGTTTTTGCTCGTCTTCGGTCAGTTTCTCTAGAATTGTCATGTCAAAAATGTTTAACACGTCGTCTGGAAGTGTGAGGCAGAATGCTGCAATTTTGCATTGTGCTTTCTCAGCTACCCAGTGTTCGGGAGTTGTCAGACTTTTGCTGGTATCTCGCCAATCTCGTTGTAATAGGCACCAAGTATTAAATTTCCTGCGCCAGATCCTTACACTTGCTGCCTTGTCCTCGGTTAGCGTTAGCTTTGGGAGCTTGCTTTCCGCCATGTGCTTCGTGTTCGCGATCGGCCACGAGCGAGTTTATGAGTAACAGGGTCGAGTTAAAGTTTGACAAAGCGTGAGGTGTTTTAAGCTACCACTTCTGACACCAAGTTGTGTTCCTCGAGCAAGAGTGAGAAAACATTATGACTCTGATGCCATCTTGGACTACAAGGTTTATTATAATTTTATCTCCCATCATGCATCTCTCACCGTAACAGTGTTACGTTGTTTGTTTAAAACTTTGTTTGTTAGTGTTACATTGTTTGTATAAAAGTTTGTTTGTTAGTGTTACATTGTTTGTTTAAAACTGTTAGTGTTATGTTGTTTGTTTAAAACTTTGTTTGTTAGTGTAACGTTGTTTGTTTAAAACTTTGTTTGTTGGTGTTACATTGTTTGTTAGTGTTGTTTGTATGATAAACAAAATAATACATGGCTGCTCGTGTTCAACTCAAAGAGAAATTTCATATTTATGTGCACCCATGTATTATCTTCTTTATCTTCTGCTAGTAATAACAAATGTTTTAATTCTGAAGGACTCAGTGATCCTTACTGCCGTTTCCGTCTGGGTAATGAAAAGTACAAGACAAAAGCGTGTAAGGAGACATTGAACCCACAGTGGAAAGAGCAGTTTGACTTGAAGATTTTTCCTGATTCACCAATGATGCTGGAGGTGACTGTCTGGGACAGAGATATTAGAAAAGATGAATTTATGGGAAGGTGAGGAAGGAAATGTGCCATATTTGTTACCTATTATGATACATGTAGGATTGATACTGTAACAACACCAAAAAAAAAATTTCTCCTTTGCATCTTACCCAGTTGAGCTGAAGAAAAAGGGACATTTTAGTGGTAAAGGAACTGTTCATTGAACCCCTTTCAATTCAGTCATAGATATAACAGTCTAGCAAATTCTTGTGTTGTACGTGTACATGTACTTCTCTGGTTTTGATTGGTAGGTGTCAAATTGATCTTTCAACACTTGAACGGGAGAAGTCGCACAAGATTGAGGCAGCACTTGAAGATAATGCAGGCATTGTTGTCATGCATCTGTCAATCACAGCACTGGATGCACCAGGTTGTGAATCAGACTTGAACACATTTGTAGAGAAACCAGGAAGACGACAAGAGATTGCTAAACAGTTCATGTTAAAGAATACACCAAAGAAGATTAAAGAAGTTGGATGGCTCCAGGTAAGTCATGTAATTCAAGTCACAAGTGCACGAAACCCTCAACTTACCTTTGTCTTATTTAACTCATTCGCTCCTACACCGGCCAAAACTGGCCATACAAGACTCCACTGCTTTAAAAAATTGCAACTTTCTCAATCACGCGAACATTGCCTTAACTGTCAGTTGTGAGCATTGACTAGAAAGTCCCTCAAATAGTCCAGTTTCGAATTCCCTATGACCGCTGAATTCAAACGCCAATGACACATTGATACAGGGTTAGACTCGACCTGATGTAAAATATTCACAAATATCGGCAGAAGGTGCGTGAAATTTGAAAATTAAACAATAGACAGAGCTCTGAACAGGTCATCTTCTCGCCTGAATTTGTGAATATTTTATATCAGGTCGAGTCTAACCCCGTATCAATGTGTCATTGGTGTTTGAATTCAGCGGTCATAGCGAATTCAAAACTGGACTATTGAGAATACCCAATAAACACAGAAAAGTCAGTCATTTTTGCAGAATATCAGCATTTGAATTTGGACAAGAACAAAAATGACCGTTTTTAACGTCATAGAAAAGCAACAAAAATCATGTTTTTGCCTTCAGTTTTTTTTATTGAAATCATCGTTGCAAACCCAGAAGTCAACATTCACAGCAAAATTCAGTCCTAGTCCTACCTTAGAAGTGAATTTTTTTGCTCTTATTCAATGCCCGAGCCAAGCTACAGCCTCTCGTTCTGGCCTTGCCTTGATATTCAACATCACGACCGCACTGCATGCTGGGAAATAGCAAGAATTTTTGACAGGGTTTGTTCCTTCCCCCACATATTTCATATTTATACTAAGTCCACAGCCACTCCGACCTACCACCGAAATTTTGCGCTTGTTGTGTTCTTCAGTGGTCGCAACTTCCAAAATATGCCGTGGTACATGTAGGTCGAGAAATTCATCCAGAGTCAAGTCCCAAGGCTACTTTGTTTCGTGGCAGCCATTTTTCCAGTTCAACAAGCAACGAGCCAAATTTGTAAACGAAGTACCATACCTAACTCGCTTCATTGAGAAAGTGGACTCTGAACTACCTTCGAGCTTAATGATGCTCATCAGGTAGCTATTAAAGATGAAAAATGGTTTTGAATTTACCAAAAATCGCAAATACACCATATTTCAGCCTTTATTGCAATTCAACAAAGCAAAATGACAACATCACAATGACGTTTCCAGTAAACTTGAGCCTTCAGTGTTTTAGAACAGCAGCACTTTCCATGGTAACTTTAAATATGGAGACATGAAAGCCCATGGGGCATGTGTATCCAGAAAATCGCTCAAAAATGTAAAAATTCTCAGGAGTGAATGGGTTAAACATACATGAAAGGTTTATGTGAGTAAAGAGGGAGTGCTTTTGTTGGTAAGCAGTGAAATTTTTATTATTATTTTTATTTTTATTTTGGAGTTTATGGCTTTTTATAATCTTAATGAGTACAGGGTTCTTAGAAAAGTATGAAGTACATGTAGGGTACAAATGTACATGTCTGACTGAAAAGTATAAAGTACATGTATGGTATAAATGTACATGTCTGACTCAACCAATATTTAAAAAAATATATGCCATCTCTTCTGAAGAGTAGCTGGCGGATATAACAAATCAAAGTAGGTGGTGTTTTGACCAGCAGTTGGCTACTTTTGACCACCCTGCTGTGTGGTGTTTTTTTTTTGTAACCTTTAAAATAACTATTTTTTTGACCTGAATTATTGCTTAATAAGAATTAAAAGTTAAATTGATGGAATTAAACTAAGTTTCGTTTTACATTCATGACAGATAAAATTGCATCGTGCAGTTGGGCTGGCATCAGCTGACATAGGAGGATTGAGTGACCCATTTGCTGTGATTGAGCTAAACAATCAGCGCCTTGTCACCCCGACTTTGTACAAGACTCTTAACCCTGCTTGGGACAAGGTCTATGAAATGTAAGTTTAATGTTTGTTGATGCTTAACTCCCTCAGGACGGGCCC
>JAJGOT010000240.1:597500-632500 GCA_022457155.1 Cladopsammia gracilis | reverse complement strand
AGCTTGTTGCAAGCCTGGTATCTACTGGAGCATTTGTTGGGTCTCTGTTCACTTGGCAGTACAAGTTTAGAAGTGCTTTCGCTTTTGCAGTTAGTATCGTCTTATTATATAATCATCTTGTTGTGCTTCCTGTGAATGAAAGCAAAAGGCTTTATGTTACCGTACTGTGGTACTCTACTTAAAATATATAAATTGTTATAAAATTTTTATGAAGTCGGGTGAAATGAAAAAAAGAAACTTTGTTCCATTTAACAAATTAGAAAGTAATCCAAGACGTAACACAAATCTCATACATCTACAAGCACATTGTACAAGGATCAAAATGTTTTCATTCTTGTGCTTGCATTGCAAATAGTTTGTGGAGGAGTCTTGTGCTTGTGACAACCAGGTATTATACTGCTGGGTATCCTATTTTCTACGTTGCTTGTATGTTAATTACTTGTATGTTTTTCACCTTATTAAATTTTGTTGTGCAAACTGATCCTTTATCAATTAATAATCCATAAATTCTAGGAATTCTGTCAGTAAACCAACCACTGGGAGTGACCTGTTTTTGTCTTAGTTTATGCATGAAACGTAGAACTGGACTCTCGCTTAGTTGTTCTTTTATGCTGTTATTTGTAACTGTTGCATTGTTAAAGTTATCATTTTAATATAAAACCATGTACATGTACACATATAGGAATACCAATGAATGTGTTTATTTTGACCTTTAGATTTACATTATGTTATGCCTGAACTTCGACTTCTACATAATACCGCTGACCCTACTGCTGACGTTCCTTAAGCAGTACGTGATGTGTATGTTACTTGCAGACAGAAATGTGAACCCAGAAGAACAGGTATGCCACTACCTGCATTTTGTCACCATTTTTGTTGCTTAGGGTGGTACTATATGAAACATAATGCCATCATGGTTTACTCATTTGATATAGTTGATATAGTGATATAGTGATATAGTGATATAGTTTGATATAGTGATATAGTTTGATATAGTTGACAACCCCAACAACATTTTGCATTTCTATTGCCAACCATTAAATGCCAAGGGCTACACATTAATAACCTCATAAGTACGATAATTATGACTTTTCAGTTTTCTTTAGCATTTGTTGGTTGACTAGTGCAACAATTGGTAAGTGCTCCATAAGTGAGTTTTTATTACTGCTGTTTTTCTTTTTTGTTGTTTGTTGTGAAGAGTCAGTTGTTGCGAGTTGAGGAAGGAAACATTCCAGGCATCATAGCAGTATTGTTGTTTACCAAGTGAGAATTATTTCTCATGGTGTTAGTCAGCAGTAATTGGAAAGAAAGCGTTAGGCATGTGCAGTGAGAGGCTGAGGTTCTACAGTAATTACAATGTATATGATCGCCTTAGTTTTCGCTAATCTATAATCTTATCGAATCTTATATGTCATGATACTCAGCCGTTATTTTTATCGTTGTCATCAATAGTTCTTACAGGAGCGGTTATTTTATTTGTTGTGCTTGTTACAACGTTTAGAAAAGGTTCAGGTCTGTAAAGTTAGTAGGTGTTGAGAAAGCTTCTGAAAGTTCTGTAAGCTTGCGATGCACTGATATAAATGGCAGTGTTACGGATGAGTTACTGTACCCATTAAATACATTGTGCCATTTGCCATACGATTACCAATTTTTGAGGATTTTCTGCTCATTTTAGACGACTTAAATTCAAAATTTCCCCCGGAACCCCCAAGGTGGCTCACGCTTACACGTTCACTGTAGCCCCCTCACTTTCAAATCTGTTGGTTGACGTTTTTATTGTTTTGGTTACAGGAAGGGGCGCCTGTGGACGAAGATGACGACTTGGAAGATGAGGAGGAAGATAAAGGAAAGAAAGGAGTAAGTCATTAAATTGAAAAGCAATATTTCTTTCAATTTATACAAATTTGATGAAGTTCTCACGTAGGATAATCGTTAAAGAAATGAAACCACAATACAGGACTGCTCAAAAGTTTTTGGATTAATCAACAGGCTTAAAAGTTAAATCTACATTTCGAACTGCTGCCTGGTTAGCTCAGGTTGGAAGAATAAAAGGCTGCAGCCGGACCACCAACCAGGGTCTTTAAATAACTGGTATGATCAGGCTGGCTGTGCTCAAACACCTGTCTCAGTTCAGATGATCGCGTCATTGGGTGGTGACGTTAAGCCGTTAGTCTTGTCTCCTACACCTTCTCACACTAAATAGTAGGGATGTTAAAGTGTCCACTCACTGTCCCAAAACAGCAGGAGACGTAGTCCCATATATATATATATATATATATATATATATATATATATATATATATATATATATATATATATATATATATATATATTTTTTTTGGGGGGGGGGGGGAGCGTGTTAGTGGTACATCCTTTCCTTGGAGGAGGGGAGAGGATGTAGTTGCTTCATGTCCACAGTAATTGTTGTGGTGTCCCAGCCAATAACAAGTGAGGAGTTTAACGTTTTACTTGTTTTGTAGGACAAAGGGAAGAGTTTCAAGGAGAAGATAGCAGCCCTAACATCCATCTGTCAGACGGTGCAAAACGCTCTTGACATGGTGGCTTCAATGGGAGAAAGGGTTAAGAAGTATGTCCAGTGTGCTTTACTTTGTACAGACAATTCCCCTTTGGGACAGGAGACAAAGTACTGTTCATTAGCCGTTAATCTAACTCAAAGTTACTCAAAAGAAGGTATCACTACTCTTTGGGAGAGAAATTTTAACAAAGAAGGTGTTGTCAAAAATCAGCGTGTCAGTTAAATTGTGTATTGTTCAATTGCTAATTTTTCTCATGAACATCTGTTTTTAAAATGCAGTGAATATTAGCATGCCTAATGACTTGTTGTTTTCCTCTCCTTGTAGCACGGGTAACTGGACAGTACCGTTCTGTTCGTATTTGGTGTGCGTTATCTTCACGTTAGGAACAGTTGTACTTTACCTTGTACCTCTCAAGTTCTTGTTGCTTGCTTTTGGTAAGATCAAATTTCTCCTAATTGCCATAGCTCGCTGGCCATTTCTCACTTTTGTATATCACAATAAAGGGAAGTCGGAAGATGTTTACTGCTGTTTTAGTTTTGATTATATTTTATTAACAAGGACTATGTTCCGATTTTCTTTAACAGTGCAGAACAGTTTTTTTTAATGTGTTCTAGCAACTACTTATCTACATGCAGTGAACTCAAGGTAAAGATAACACTGAGGGACCTGAGAAAGTGATTCTCTACTTGCACCTATATGAAGGGACAAGCCATACATATTATGCGGCTGCAATCAGAAGATTTAAAAGTTTTTGCCCATAGAAACGCAGGAGTTCTTTACTCTCATTAATTTTCAGAAGCTCTGTATGGCACTTCCCATTTTACCCCCTGTGCCATAACATGACAATGGCCAAAGTTCGTTATCGGTGGTAAGGGTTTAAGTTTTCTGTTTTGTTTCTGACCAGGAATAAACAAGTTTACAAAGAAGATCCGCAAGCCAAATGCTGTCGACAACAACGAGCTTTTGGACTTCTTGTCACGCATTCCTTCAGATGTAGAATTGGTAAGTTTGAAGTTTATTGAGCAAGGCTTTCAAGGCCTGTGATTACCCTCAGTTCGTGGCGTTCTTTCTTTTGTCCGGCCTCCGTTTTGCGCTTCTCAACAAAAGCCCTTGCGAAAGATTTTTAATTTCAGTTTCATGTGCAATTCATTAATTACTCGTGGCGCAGCACACGAGTTGTAAATCCGGCTCTGAGTTTTCTTTTTTTTTTTTTCGTGTGACATTAGCGTATGCAAATTTATGCACGCATATTTTAGTTTATGTCGACGACTATATGGCTTTCAGCCATGAAATATATCTCTCCGTGTGTTGACTTGAGAAGCAAAAGAAAGAACTACAGCGTACAATTGCAAGTTTTCAAGACAATGCAAGGCGTTCATGGATGGACAGGACCGTTTGATATTGTACAAAAAATGTTTTTTTGCTGCGTAGCACTCACGTTGAATAATAGAAATTTAGTTAAGATTAAGTGTTGCAAAAACTCTAGTGTTACAAAGACAGTCAGACGTTTCGGGGATAACCCCTTCATAAGTGTTTGTGTTCTCACGATACAAACGCTCTTGGAGCGTTTGTATCGTGAGAATACAAACACTTATGAAGGGGTTATCCCCGAAACGTCTGACTGTCTTTGTAACACTAGACTGTTTGCAGCACTTAATCTTTACTAAATTTCTATTACCGTTTGATATTGTGTTCGCCGCTTATTCCTGTAGGATTTTTGTTTCGGCAAGTTTTGTGTTTTATATGACTTGCAATTTGCTTAGCGATCGAGCTTTGAAGTGTCGGTTACTGAATGTAGTGAATGTGGTGTAGTCTTACTTTTGAACCCGTGAATACGCGCAAGCTTAATGAACAGGGTTATCGGTAACGGTGGCTAATTTAAATTCACTCACTCACACTCACTCGCTCCTTCCATCAGCTGTAAACTTAGTGAGTAATGCTTTGTTACGAATGCGTTTCGTAACAAGACCAACTTGAATCTAGCGATAACAATAATTAATTTGATGTAAACGAATATAAACAACAATAAGCTTAAAGATGTTTCGTATTTGGAGTCTTTAATGCAACATTAAAATCGATCTAAAAGGATTTTTCAACCGAGACACGGGTTTGCATGCGTATCTACCTTGAAATAATAAAATTTAGTAGTGGATTGAGGTTGTGGCTAAGTGCCGGGAGTGACAGTCGGATACGCTCAGGACCTTTTTTTTTTCTTTTTTTTTCCTTTCTTCGGACTGGACATTATGAAAGTGATGTACTGTTTTTTTTTTTTCGTTCGTCAAAAATCCTTACGTTTAATATAAAAAAAAAATATCGAACCGTGTCTGTGAAAACATAAGCTTACCGCAATATTGCGTTACGCGTTAGCATTTCTTCTTCACGGGTTGGCTCTTAGGAGTCTTTGATTAGACATAATTTTAAGCTTGTGTTTCTCCGTAAAAGCACTCAAAACACTCGGGAATCAATGCTGCAATGAGTTAAAGGCGCCACGAGTTCAAGCTGTGTACAGCTTCTTGTTGTAAATAGAATTCACTCTTTAATTTAACTAGAAAAACAGCTATTCACAATACTAATTCTCGTATGCTAGCAGGGAAAAGGTGTCATCATTGCGATTTTAATTGTCCAATCAAGCATCAACACGATCATATTAAAAGTTCTGACAAGGTCTGTTTCTGGTCATCATTATTTGCTAATAACTGCAGGCTCGTATCTTAGAGATAGGAGATGGCCAGCGGACAAAACAAACGATGCTTGCTGGACTCGCTTTTGAAACAACAAGTTTGCCATGCCTGCTTGCTACGCTTCGCTGCAGCCAAAGCGATCGTGAAAATTCTTTTCATAGTACAATGGAAATAAACATAAGGCTGCGGTCACGCACATGTAACACGTTTAAATGTGGGTTTGTGTTGAAGGAATGGCAAACTTGCTGATTCAAAAGCGCACAAATATGTAGAATGTAGACAAAAGAAAGTCCTGAAATAAACTAGCTGTCAACAAATAATACAGCAATGAAACTTTGTAAGACGAATGCAAAAGTCCCCTATACTTTTAATTTTATTTCGCGCCTTTGAAATGTTTCAATGCACTTGAAATTTACAAAGATAGTGCATTACATGTTAAACTTTAGTTCAAAACATTTTAAAAACATTTCATCGACTTGGTTTTTAAATAAACGTTTCCCTAACAAGTGTTACCTCTGTGAGTTGGTTGGGGATATTTAAGACATTGCTTCTGATCACAACAGGATGAAACCTTCAAGGAATGTAGTTTTATGGCACATGAATGGTGAAAATATTGTTTAAAATTGTCAGGAAAACGCTGGCATCGACGAATTAACAGAAAAAAATGCGAATCTTTAAATTTTTGATGGAAAATATTTAACCCAATTTTATGGGAAAACGCTCTCATAGAATTTTTTCAAACTTTGGAACACTTTTTTTGTCAAGCTCTTGGAAGACTTTCATCTAGACTATAAGAGGTACCTTATTACATGAAATTTTCGCGACACGTTAATTTCGCGAATTTCGCGATTTGAAAAAAATCGCGAAATTTAAGTGACACGAAAATTAAATGTCGCGAAAATAACATGACGCGAAAATTAAGTGACGCACATTATGTCAATAATTAAAAAAATGACTTTATTACCATTACACACGTTTATAACAATCATTTTGAACTATTCTGTGGTAATGTTCTGGACCTTCAAGCATGAACTACAAACCTTGCCTTGTATACACTGTGAGAACATCTTTCTTGTTACTGTTTACATAATCATTTGCGTTTCTGTTTATTTGGACATTGTTGATTAAGTTGTTTGATTAAATTCAAGGACATGTTAAATAACATTGACAAAGATATAAAGTGTGTCTCACTCAAAAACGCGAAATTAAAGTGAGTCAAAATGCGAAATTAAGGTGTCGCGAAATATGCGAACCTCAAAATCGCGAAATTAACGTGTCGCGAAAATTTCATGTAATAAGGTATACAATCGTTGAGAAAATTACTAATATGCAAAAACAATGACGTCACCAGATCGTTATTATGGTAACACCGATGTCAATCAAATCTACTTTTCTTGGAAAGTTCATTTCATCTCTAGTATACAGCTATTTCAATTAACGTTGTCGGATGAAAGCTCAAAGCCAAGGCCGAACGATAGTATGACTAGTATGGGTAGTTGTAAATAGCCATCCTAGATTCCTAGTGGTATTCCGGTGGTATTAAGTTTTCATTTGAAATGTCCAAGATTGTAGTTTCATCCGACAATCCTATTTTCATCCTAATTGAAATAGCTGTACGTGTGAAGCAGCTTGCTTGACCGAGCTCAGACAGTGAAGTATCAGCAATTCAAAGTTGAAATGTTGTGTCGCGAAACAAAAACAATCGAGCCACTTTAAGCAATGTTTTGCCTATGGAAACACTGTAAAATACTGTTAACTGAGGAAAAATATATCTCTTCCCGTGAGGGCCATTTTACAAGCGTGGCGGAGATCTGGTGCCCTAACCACTCGATCACACTGTCCGGTACTCCCAACTGGATGACCAGTGGGTCATTTACAAGACGCGACCGAGAAGTTGAACTCGGGACTGTCGTGTAACAAACCTTTCAATGGTTATGTCCTTTTACTATACTTGCATTTTCTGAGAGGTAGTGTTTCAAAGTAATTTTTTGTTTTCTTTTGTCTACAGAAAGAGCAAAAGGTGTTAAAAACAGACCCTTCTCTCCGGTTAAAGAGGATTGATGGCTAGTGAACTCACAACTGGAGACGATGCAAGCTAGCTAGGTGGAACCGGCAATAAAACGATCGAGTTCTACTGCTGTGAGGACCATGGTCCTTAGATGCTCAATCAAAAACAAATCTTCCTGGGAATGTCTTTATATCCATAAAGACGAGAATTAGCGCAGAGAACATTTGCAGCTTAAAATATTGCGAATTTAATTGTATTTATTAAATTGTACAGTATTTATTATCCTTTAAGATAGAATATTTAGTAAGCGATATATATATATATATTAGGTACAATGGCATCGCGATAGCCGTTGCATTTTAAATCAGGGCGACATGTTGCCTTTAAAATATTTATGTTGGGTTGAGATGTAAAAATTAAAAAAGGGATGTAACAATTGAAAATTTAAACATTTTTGCTTTTACCAGACGCTGCACAAGGGAGAAAATATAACTTTCCTTTTTCACCTTTTTAACTTCATTGTTTTGAAATTTAAAGTTTCGCATCTTAATTTATTTCTCTAGTGTTTAATAAAAAGAGGGCAGGAGAATATCGGTAGATCTTCCTAAAGGTATTAATCGTTTATTGGTCATTGTAGTTTTTGGCAGATTTTCGAACCTTATGTAGGCAGTATTTCTTATTAAAGGTGCTACTAGATCTATAAAAGCTTAGCGGCTTGATTTTTTTCATTAAACTTGTTTTTATCTTGTCATGCATGGTGTCTGTCGTGTTGTGAAACATTTTTTTAAAAGACGTTTGCGCCGAAGTCTTCTAACACAACAACGATTGTGGTAAATATTTGCCCGCCACAATGAGATAATGAGTTGCCCATATCAAAAATACAAAAAAAAAAAAAAAAAATAGGATCAACGACTTCACTTTGGAAATATGGGCGTGAAAAAATAACCTGCTTTTAAACCTCGCAACTTGGTATGCTCCAGTAGCTGTAAGTCATATATAATCTAAGCGGTTCTATTGAACAAATACTAAATAAATAACTATATTTAGAGAGGAAAGCCGCATCAGCCGTAGCTGGTTTTCATGCAGGTCCTCTGGAATTTAGAATGTTGGTTTTTGAGGAGAGGGGAAAACCTTTCGGAGCAAGGAGAGAACCAACAACAAACTCGACCCACATATGACGCCGGGACCGAGGATCGAACCCGGACCACATTGGTGGGAGGCGAGTGCTCTCACCACTACACCACTACACCACCCCTGCTCCCCCAAATACTAGTGTCTTCCATTCAAGTAAACTCAACCTTTACTGATACCCATCTTACGAGCAGAATTGAATAGCGCGTGGCCACTAAAATGGAAAAAAAATTTCTGGAAGAAAAAAGGTAAGGAAAGTGATCTATTAAACAAAAGATAGGGGTCACCGACCATCTGAGAGAATTATAAAATCAACGCAAAATTATGCAGCACGGCAACTAGTCCGAGTGTTTAGATTTCTCACTTGACTTTGAAATATGAGCGGCGTACGCAATAAAGGCCTGGCTAAACGAGCAAATACTGTCGCGGAAAGTTCTTATGTGGCTAATAAACTGTACCCAGCAAGCAGTGGATTCTCCCACGCCGAGCTACGCCGGACGAGAAAGAAACCACTGCGAGCATCCGTTAGCTTTTCCATCGAGTATGTGCAGCCACGTGACGCCCCACGTGATGCATTTGACGTCAGTTCCTGTTGTTTCGCGGGAAAAGTATTTCCAGCGGCAATTTAATGGGTTCCTTGCCTAGAAAACAAAAACTTAAAACTTATCTTTAAATGAAGGGCTAAAATTTTGATTACTTTGTAAATACCATACAACGATCTTTTCTATCGAAAGTTAACAATGAGATGGGTTTTAATTGAGCAATAGAAAATGTTTTCTATTGCTTTTATGAAATTGTTGCTGAGATAAAAGAGAAAATCAAAGGGCTCTTAAAGCCATCTCGTTAATGCGAGAGAACGTAAGGTAATAAAAAAAACAAGAAGAATTGGAAAAGTTGGGTGCCTTTGATAGGCAAATATAGTCAAGATGTGATAGGTAATATGTGTAAAGTTGCTAAATGGTCTATTGAAGTTGATGTTTTTTAGCGGGTAAAGTAGCATCACTTCTGAATGGACAGAATGGGTTTGACCTGTATGTCTTCGCGCGTGTTTTGTTTCTGACTTTGTTTCTGACTTATAACTTGTTTACGAATTGTCTGTTTCGTATTTATACGAGGTATAGCATACAGATGTAGTATACAATGGCTTTGTGGCTACATCGGGTGGGGTAAGACGAGGCGACTTGCTGCCTGTGTTTATTCAGTATAGCAGAAGGACAAAATGCGAGTCGTACCAGTCAACTGGATATGGGTATTGGCAGGATAGAGAACATTGAGAAAAAGATTGAAAATACCTGTAGGTCTAATCATGGAGTTAGACATTGCAGTCATAGAGGACTTAAGGGCTCTTTTAGAAGCCACCAAATCAATAAAAGTCATGAGCAATGACTTGTATGGCATTACAATGGCAATTCTCTTATCAATCGAAATTTGGGAAAGATGTATTTATTCATATTTAAACAGAACTAAAACATATTGCAACGATTTTCATTTAGGATTAAAATTGATTTACTGGCAATGTTTTTAAACAGCCAATTCATATATGCATTGTATATGTGGATGTAAGAGACAAGACAAGAACTTGTGCATGTGAATAAGTTCACTAAAAAGAGGGTGGCGAAGGGTCTATGCATGACGGGTGATCAGGTTAAAAATCAGTGCGTGAAACGTGAAAGTTAGTAAAATGGAAACGTGATTCGTAAATTTAGGAACTAATATCCTTGTAAGGAACCAGACTAAGGAATTAACGAATATGTGACGCGTGAAATTCATAAAAAAGTGCGTGAAACGGGATCGTGACCCCCCTCCCATTGTTACGCTCTAAAAAGAGGAATGTTTTCTCCAAAGACTTCATTATATTTTTAAGGTAGACTATTGTAAAAACGGCAAATGAAAATCTTTTGTCGCTTTTTCCGTTGACTCAACAAATGTGTACCTTCAGGCAGAATGGTGTCTCTTGTAGGAACACAGGCTTCCCAAGCTACATACGTGGTGTGTGCGACAGCTTGTGTATACAGAGAAATGTATGGGAAAATCACGGATTCTCTAAAATTGGGTAAATAACTATCTATTTTGAAATAAAGTTTACCTACCTCAAATGTGTCGTTTACTTGTGTCTTGTACCGAATTTGAAGCCATTCCGACGCCATTTAGCGAAGTTATTCGAAGTCGTTGTCTCCCCTTCTAAAAAGAAGGAAAGGCAGACCACTGCCGTCGATCGCTGGCCAGAGGTCACTCCACAAATCGCTCTCTCCTCAAAAGGAAAAGTCCCGAATCGCAATAAAACCAACAATTCCATAGAGCCCAATAAATTTCACTCCACATACGTGCGCTTTGGCGGTCGAAAGACTCGTAAAGAACGAGATATTTTGCTTTAAATTCGCCTATTCGGCTTTCCAGATATGCTTGTGACCGACCTGGCGGCAACGGTCGTTGCGCAACGACAACTATCTGGTTTCATCCTCAACTCTGATTGGTCCATTTGAACCAAGTCACGCGCTGACAACACGACCCTCCACCGGAGGGAAAGGTACATTTTGTCACGAATCAATTGTCACGCTAGGGCTCCCAAGGGATGTTTTCTGAAAGCTGTATTGTTCGCAATAGCCGGGGAAAAACCGCGTAAAGATAAATCTGACACCTCCACGCGCAGAAGAAAGCAAGATATTCGCGAGCATTCAAGAGTTTCACTCGACTTTATTCGAAAAATTTCCTTCAATTATCACAATAAGTTCGCTCCATCGTATTAGTTCTCTGCACGCATTTTTTTTTTCATTCATACAAAATGTAGTTTTTGATCCGGTGATCGAGCAAAATTTCCTGCGACTTCGGGATATTCTCCCGGCAGCAGCTATCTTCGTCGAAACATCCCTTGGGAGCCCTAGTGTGACACTTGATTCGTGACAAAATGTACCTTTCCCTCCGGTGGAGGGTCGTGTTGTCAGCGCGTGACTTGAAACCAGATACGTGTCGTTGCGCAACGACCGTTGCCGCCAGGTCGGTCACAAGCATATCTGGAAAGCCGAATAGGCGAATTTAAAGCAAAATATCTCGTTCTTTACGAGTCTTTCGACCGCCAAAGCGCACGTATGTGGAGTGAAATTTATTGGGCTCTATGGAATTGTTGGTTTTATTGCGATTCGGGACTTTTCCTTTTGAGGAGAGAGCGATTTGTGGAGTGACCTCTGGCCAGCGATCGACGGCAGTGGTCTGCCTTTCCTTCTTTTTAGAAGGGGAGACAACGACTTCGAATAACTTCGCTAAATGGCGTCGGAATGGCTTCAAATTCGGTACAAGACACAAGTAAACGACACATTTGAGGTAGGTAAACTTTATTTCAAAATAGATAGTTATTTACCCAATTTTAGAGAATCCGTGATTTTCCCATACATTTCTCTGTATACACAAGCTGTCGCACACACCACGTATGTAGCTTGGGAAGCCTGTGGTAGGAATAGAGCTGGTGATTAGGTTTCGTTTCCTTTTATAGCCAATTGAAAATGCGAAGCTGTTTTCAAAACATCTCGGCTCAAAGAGGCCTTCCAAATTGTTAAAAGCGACAAGGGACATGGCCCCGAAAACTGCCGACACAAGACGTTCCACTGACGTTCTGAACAGAACAGCGACTCGATTCCGCTTCAAAAATACGACTAATTACGACAGCGACACAATAAACACTGAAAATAGACAGCAACTTCAGAAAGTTGTGCAATTTACCAATAAAAGTTAAACATTATTGACCATATCGTCCATATCAACACGGGACGGTCTGTTTTAATGATCTATTTCTTATTGAAACTTCTACCAACATCGTTCCCAAGGCCCTATCCTTCCTCTCTGCAGTTAGAGTAGACCGTAGACTCCTGGTATACATACTCGGTGACCTTTGATTTTTGGCACTCATTTATTTCAAAGTCATTCTTTGTGTTCTGAATTCTGGTGATCTGTACAGGTCCGCAAATGATCCCCAAATTGGACCGCAAATGATGCCGGACCACAAATGATCCCGCTAATAAATAGAGGAATGGTGTGGATAATGGAATGGAGTTGATAGGGGAATGACGTGATAGTTGAGCTTTTGTCACAAGTATTTCTAAAGCCATATTTTGACCTCACAAATCAAGGTTTACATTTTTTTTATTGAGGCTTAAGAATTTCGTTACGACACTATTGGATTCACTCTCAATCAACAAAAACGTAATTCGTTTTATTTGAAATCATAAAATTGCGAGCAGATTCTATTGATGCCCAAGCAACATACGTCGCATATCCTTACTTATAAGCTGGACATTCATTTAGTCAGACCATACATTTGGTATTTGAAAGAAAAAAAAAAACATTACTAGGAACATAACGCAATGTTACAGGCTAATTAGTTTTCTTCCAGGTCTGCTCGTCCCCTTTATGTTCACCTACTAGGCTCAAAAAAAGTTCATGCATTAAGCAAACATCACAAAAAAAAGAGTCCCTGGAATAGACTTGCAATGCTCCACCGCTGTCAAAGACGACTTGGGTGTAACATTGAAACTTTTTTCCACAGTTAGGACAAATCTCCTCGGTATAAACTTTTCCCTCGCCGTACTTGTTTTTTAACTGTTCGGTTGCACATTGGAACGTCGCGGACTCTTAGAAGCGGAAAGGTCTATTGGTTCCAGACTGTGATAATGTAGCTCAGCTTCATGGCTAAGTAACGCCATACCTCCGTTGCTTTTATCGTTGTCGTCATCTTCATACCCAGCTGAATGAATGACTTTTAATCCTGCCTCTCCTAAACTTGAGACTATCGCCACCGGGATATTTAACATGTTGATCAGTCCCAACAATGCAATCCAGTCCCCCACTATCCATCCATTGCCATTCTTCATAGAGAGGTCTTCCATGCGTCATGATTGACAAAATCTCTGAAATGAGCTCCGTCTGGTGTGGTTGGGTTTAGTCTGAGATAATTAACCAGGCTAGAGCGTAATTCTGAGACGCTCTGGGATACCATCCCCAGGCAAATTATTTGGTCATTCATCGCATGGAATAAACAATTGCCATCTTTGGCATTGGAGGGCTGGTGATAAGTAAGTCCCGCGTTACTGACTTCTTTATCTAACACGCACTGGGGTCTTTAACTTTTTAGACGACCTAACGCGTGTTTTATTAATTCATATTCTTAGATTAAATAGTTACTCTTTTTAAAAATATGTATAGGTCTGTATACATATGATATTATAATTTTTATTTTTTTACTTTTAAGGTGCATCTCCAATGTCGCGTAATTTTTACGAGCGTAAATAAAAATAAGACACGATGTATGAACAACTCTCGTAAACTTTTGCGCAAGCTGTTCATACATCGTTTCTTATTATATTTACGCACGTAAAAAATACGCGACAGTAGAAATCCAGGCTTAGGCATAAACTAGATGTCTATGCAGGAACTGGTCAAGTGTCGTCTGGTAGAGTGGTTTTACTTGATCCGTGAAACACTA
Organism: Cladopsammia gracilis; assembly: GCA_022457155.1. Classification (NCBI taxonomy): domain Eukaryota; kingdom Metazoa; phylum Cnidaria; class Anthozoa; order Scleractinia; family Dendrophylliidae; genus Cladopsammia; species Cladopsammia gracilis. Next base: position 618,670 of record JAJGOT010000240.1, on the reverse strand, counting down.
TGTAACAATTAGTGTGTGATAGTCCAAATTAAACAAAAGAAAACAATTGAATTATAGTCTAATAGTGCGTACTGTTCTTCTAACTATTCACAGGTGAAGTAAAATCACTCTATGTCATTGGGTGATGTCACAAATCGGTGTCAAAAGTTGAATGGGAACACAAATTTCACTTTATTAATATTCTTCACACGATTTCACGCTCCGTACACTGTTCAGAAAACACACGATGAGCGCTTACTCGATGACTTACAGTATTTACAGTTTTGGAAACATTAGAAGCCAATTTATACAAGGAAACGTTTACATTCGCGTTTAATTCATGACGAGAACACAAAGGAAATCACTACCGTGAAGGAGGTTTGGATACCAGGTCTTAATTTGCATAGATTTTGGCGATTTTATTCCTTCGTTTTCTCTTCATTTTCAGTTTGAGAAGCTATAAGACAAACACCTAAGTGGGTTAAAAAAGCTCGGCTGCGCCTCGTATTTCAACCACTTGTCAGTGTTTGCATATCCTGATGAAACACTCTTCCTCATATTTAATATATTACTTGAAAGTCATCGATTAAGCGTTGGTGTGGAAACTGGAGTCAATTTCGAATGAAGCTGGCGTGTCAGGTTGATTACTCCTCAGCCCCTGTAGTAGGAGCCGCTCCTGACTGGGATCCTTCATTGCCACTGGCTTTCTTTGTTCCAGATACGATATCATCAATACGCAGCAAAAGAATGGCAGTCTAGACAAAAAAAAAATGAAATAAAAGCCATTTAAACAGCCAACGTCAAGTAAGCGTAATATTGTGGACTATGGTGCTACTGCACGGAAAGAACTCTGCACGGAAAGAACTCTCAAATTTAGGGTTGAAATAAATAGACGCACAGGTTAAAGTGAACACAATTTTTAAGAGCCTTTCAAAAATAGCACAGCTGCCAACAAACGATACGGCGACGAAGCATGTTAGGCAGACGTTCTTTGGCTGTTAAGTGCGTGACGAGTACAAAGAACTGATACGAGGTTATGTAAAGTCGGGAGGTGTCGCTGGTAAAAAAATTCAGAAAAGCCATCTTAATAGCTACCTCAATAGCAGTCTTTAGAGTCTGTGCCTTGACAGAGTACGTGTCCCACACACCAAGTTTATTCATGTCTGTAATTTCACCAGTCTCGCCGTTAACACCCCAGGTCGTGTTACCATCTACTGCATGTTTTGCCTGCAAAAATATTACAAGCAACAGCTTCTAAGCGTTAACATTCATTACTATTCATTCTTTTTGAAGAGTTCCTATTTTCACCTGTTCATGCTAAGTGACACAGACAAACTAAACATACGGTAACCTGTTTTTACACCGACTTTTGAAGGCAAACGAGACACACAGAAATAACTAACTAAATAAAATAAAGATGTACGATGCTATCTGTGCAGTAATCATGTAGATATGAGTGTGGTTAGGTTCTTGCCATAGCCTGACCAAAATGGCAGAATATTTACAAATAGACTTGCCCACATGTCCACAAGTCGAGCTCAAGAATTCTTTTTTTTTTTGGAGTGTGCAAACTGCATTCGCACCGGAACTACCAGATTGGAAACGAGAAGCAAAGGACTTTGAGGAGGTCTAGTTCACAGCTTATGGAGCAGACTCTGTTACGCCACAAAACGTAATAATTGACGCAAAATGTAATAGTAACCCAAAATGTAATAACTTTTGACGCAAAATGTAATAAACTCGGTAACCCAAAATGTAATAACTAGTGACGCAAAATGTAATAACTTCAGCTTTACAAACGCCACCTATCAATCAAGTTGTACACGTCATCGATCACGTGACTAGATCGAAAAAAACTAAAATCTCCGTTTTAAATACAAGTCAACGTATTAACTAGAATCACTTTGTAACCATATTCAAGAGAGTAACAAGCCCCTTCCAGCAAAGTATAAGTTGGATATCGAGCGTTTGCCGAGCGATGGAGATAAAACCTGGAACCTTCGAAGTAACGAACAGAAAGCTATATCAAATGGCTCCAAAAGGATTAAAAACGGCAATTAAAATAACACCAAACACAATAAAAATTCACGTTGTCTCTTTCTAGGCATACAGTAAAGTCTGAGAAATCGAAATCTCTGAGCCTTTCCTGAGGGGGGGGAAATCGGTCTACGGATCGGAGGATTGCGGATTCAGAGTAAAATTTCAACCCTTTTTAGAAATTTGTTTTGTTTTTATACGGCTACGGTGAAATAATTCGTGGTTTCAGATTTGCAAATTTTATTTTTGTGGATCGACGGATTCAAGTACAAATTTATAAGGGATCGGCGGATTTCCGTACTCTTATCCACCCCCTCCCTAAAACAATGATCAGAAATAGAGCCCACATTCGTGGCAGTTATTCTTGTTTGTCTGTGTTGCAAAATGATTTGAAACCAAGTGAAAGGTGTTTAAGTCAACAGGTAAACCCTTCTCGCGGTTAACATGGCCTGTGACGCAGTCAAGGTTAACAAACATAGATCAATAAACCGGCTGAAACAAAACGGCTGGCTGTTTTTCATAAAGTAAATTTACTGGAAGAAATAAGTTTTTCTACATGCAATCCTCGTTCCTTTTTTTACCACAAAATGTTGTGTTGGTTTTGACTTGTGTAAGAAAACGGAAATAGTAGATTTTCGATCTAGTCACGTGATCGATAGGTGGCGTGCTGCCCCATTGAGCTAGGACAAAACTGAAGTTATTACATTTTTCGTTACTTTATTTTTTTACATTTTGCGTCAAAAGTTATTACATTTTGGGTTACCGAGTTTATTGCATTTTGCGTCAATTATTACATTTTGTGGCGTAACAGACTCGCCTTACTTTTTTCTCATATAGACAAAGTAGACTGTACAGAACGAGCAAACATACTTAGTTTGACGTGTTCTGTGACAATCAAATCGCAACAGAACTTGTTTTTTTAATGAATTGATGAATTTTTTCATCAATTATCGATGAATCGGGATAGAGGGATACAGGTGGCTTTACAATAACCTTAGTTAGCTAGCGCGAGATCTTAATTTTAAGGGGACTAAACTCTGAAAACTGTTCAATTAGGCAAACAAAATTCACAAATTCAAATTTGATAAACACAAGTGTTTCGCAAGAAATATCTATCATTTAGCCAGCTACTACTTGCTCTACTCTGCTTACATTTACTTCAGCATCCGCCATAACTGATCAAATATTCAACAAAGCGCTTAAATGGGACATGTTCTTTCCTTTTATGGGCTGTCTCCGTGTTTAAGATGTTGATCCTACTCAATGGCTAATATTTTTTTCATTTCTCAACTTGGAAAAGACTTGCACTTTGACACTGAAGTAAAATAGGCGATTCGTCTAGGACAAGTCTTTCCTTGTAATCATTAATACGATGTTAAACAGTGCTTACTCTAAGTGCAGTCAGAGTCCTGATTGTGTTAGCACCACAGTTCTGAATGAGTGTGCGTGGAATGACTTCCAGAGCTTTAGCAACAGCTTTGTATGGCCACTGCTGAACACCTGCTACTGACTTGGCTTTTTCAGTTAACACCTGCAAACAGATTCTACAAATTAAAACAACCATCCTAACCTACACAAACTAGTTACTGATCATCACACCTCCAGGGTCATAGTAGACGATGAAATGCCCCAACCCCAGGAAATACATGTTATTAGTTTTTCTAATGCATTTTCTTGCTTCCGGCATTAAGTGTTAAAGCTGAGAAAAGGAGTCTTAATGGACCTTAGTGTTACTTAAAAAAGAAAACATTTAACATTTTCTTCAGTTGCCCAATTTTTTGTTTATCGCCATGTGTCTTAAAACACTTGCTAAACTCTCTTCTAACATTCACTTAAGGAGGCTCGTACCCATTTCTCAAGTCCGCACCCTTTCAATTTTAATGGGCCATATCTTTTGTTGTAGTGCATAAAAAGACAAGCCACTTTGCATGCAAACACACAATACATTGAACTTTATGGGAGTATAGGATTTGTTTACATCGGTGCTTCCATGGCAACGGAATGGTGATCCTCTGAAATTCACAAGTTGCGGAGTTTCTCTAGATCAAGAGAAATTTTTGTAAAACCCGCTAGTGGACTAATTGATTAGACCATGGGCTTCAACTGGACAAAGTTTGAAAGAAATGTATGAGAGCGTTTTCGAAATTTTTAGGGATGAAGTTTGGGGGATTATAAATACAGTGAAAAACATACTATCGACATAATTGGCTAATATCTAAAGAAAATGATGCGCGATGGGGATGCAGTTTCATCTCATAGTAGTTTGATTCCATTTGAAATGGTGTGTGAAAAAGTGAGGGGGTTGCTTTGGCCGATTGCGAGAAAGAAGGATTTGATTAGCGTGCGTTCAGCTGCTCTTGTTGCCATTTTTGTATGTAATTTGGTCTACGCCTACAAATGTGATGATAATTTGGAAACCGCGAGATAAATTTTTTTCAAATTTGACAATGTCGAGATTGGTCATCAATTTATATGACCTGCAAGTTTCAAGGACATTGAAGACACGCAAGGCAATAAAATAGGGCCTCCAATGTACCAATTTTTTCCGGCAGATTTTGTGTTTACAAGTGAGCGTCCTCATTATTCACGAGTATTGTTTTCGAGTTTCATATGCACGTGCAAAACTTTAGGCAAAAAAATTATTTGCATCGGAACAGAACGCTCGATTGCTTTCCGAAGAATTTTCCGAAATATGCTAATAGCTGGCTTGAGAACTGTAATAACATTACGCACTCGATGTTGCGCTATTACGCTGTAATGCAGCCATACCGAGGGTCTCTTTAAAATTGCAGGACAAGAAGAACATATCCCAATTTGGAAATTTATAAACGTAATGCAGAAACAGTGCTTCTTTAATATGTCACACGCAAGAACAGCGTGACAACTTTATATTTTAGCTGAGAATTCTGCTTTGCGCTATTTTATGTCTAAATAAGGAACAGATGCTACGCCGATTGCAACAAATACCCAGAGTGAGACAATCATAAATGTGTTATTTCTGCATCCGGCACTTGATGAAACGTGACGTTTCCGACGTTGTCTTCATCAGTACTGTTGTCATTGCTATTCGTAACGCAAGCCAGTTATTAGCATGTTTCGGGAAATTCTTCGGAAAGCAATCGAGCGTTCTGTTCGATGCAAATAATTTTTGCACGTGCATATGAAAATTGAAAACAATACCCGTGAATAATGAGGACGCTCACTTGTAAACACAAACTCTGCCGGAAAAAATTGGTACATTGGAGGCCCTATTTTATTGCCTTGCATGTCTTCAATGTCCTTGAAACTTGCAGGCCATATAAATTGATGACCAATCTCGACATTGTCAAATTTTTAAAAAAAATTATCTCGCGGTTTCCAAATTATCATCACATTTGTAGGCGTAGACCAAATTACATACAAAAATGGCAACAAGAGCAGCTGAACGCACGCTAATCAAATCCTTCTTTCTTGCAATCGGCCAAAGCAACCCCCTCACTTTTTCACACACTATTTCAAATGGAATCAAACTACTATGAGATGAAACTGCATCCCCATCGCGCATCATTTTCTTTAGATATTAGCCAATTATGTCGATAGTATGTTTTTCACTGTATTTATAATCCCCAAAACTTCATCCCTAAAAATTTCGAAAACGCTCTCATACATTTCTTTCCAACTTTGTCCAGTTGAAGTCCATGGTCTAATCAATTAGTCCACTAGCGGGTTTTACAAAAATTTCTCTTGATCTAGAGAAACTCCGCGACTTGTGAATTTCAGAGGATCACCATTCCGTTGCCATGGAAGCACCGATGTAAACAAATCCTATACTCCCATAAAGTTCAATGTATTGTGTGTTTGCATGCAAAGTGGCTTGTCTTTTTATGCACTACAACAAAAGATATGGCCCATTAAAATTGAAAGGGTGTGGACTTCAGAAATGGGTTCGAGCCTCCTTAACATCTTCCTCTTAGTGTTTTATAAGCATTTTGTGTATGACAAAGGTACTTATTTTTAATTTGGGGCAATTCCCATGACATAGCTCCTTTGTTGTTTAATGTAGTATTTCTTGTATTTTAATAATATTGTTGTAAGCAGGTTATGTACTGACATGAGCAAGCGCCATTTCTGCTGCACCACCACCCGGCACCAGCCTGGGGTCCAGCATTACATTCCTTGCAACACTCATAGCATCATGAAGGTTACGTTCCACCTGCCACAACAAAACGCAATAGTTATTAACTACACTAGGACCACTGGATCTGGCTACACTGGGGAAAATGCTACACTAAGGCATGCAAGTACTTGTGTGGCTTTGAATCACAAGCTGATATTATCCTGCATATCATTGCGGAAAGTAATGGGCTATAAATAGAACAAATAAAGTCAACACTGAGAAAATCCAAGGCACCTCAAGCCAACTCGTGAATATGAAACAACCTTCGCACCCTCCCATCCCCTCTCCTATGCGTTTTGCTCCACTGCCCTACCCCTCCCCCCCCCTGCCGCGTCCAACTACCACCTCACCATCCCTCCAACGTCATCCCTATGGGCTAAGCAGGTGACCCTTACCTATCACATTCAGAACAGGCAAAATATATGTGAAAAAACCTTATGCACTGGTCTGCGGAATTAGCAAGAAAAGTCTACAAGTATAACTTGTTCCAGTTAAAAATGAGGTGTGGTCTTTCTGGATTTTCAATGCGAGACATTTGGCATGGTGAGAGAGTATTGTATCTGTTGTGGTTCAATTTTATCCTTGGTTCAAATTTTATTTTCCTTTGTTTAAAACTCATTATCAGACATTACCATAGCCAAAAACAAAGGAAAATAAAATTTGAACCAAGGATAAAATTGAACCACAACATATCCACTTGTCTGTCAGGACCAAATAGTATTGCTAATGAGTCAAACATTTAAGAATCTTATCAATGGATGGTACGGATAATCTGGCAAGCTCCTTTGCTACTTTGTAATAATGGTTTATAACTAATTCTAGACTTGTTCCATTTTTTATCAAAAATGGAAAACCTCGCGGACATCTACTCATTTCCATAGAGCAGAGTGAAATACGGCTCGGCTCGGCTCGAAATACGGCTTCGGCTCGCCATTGTAAACGCCCATACAAATCGGACGCGATTATTTTATCTACTACTAATCGCTTCCTGTTTGGCGTAAAATGTAATAGTTCATCTATAGAATTCCTTTCTTATGTATCATCCGATTTCCTTCCTTTTTACTCATGCGCGTAGCGGCATGAGTTATAAAATGGCCTCCGTTTTTCTTTTCTTTTCTTTTTATTATTAACTCATTTTATTATTAACTCAGGAACAAAGACTAAATGAAAGGATTAATTCTTCTCCATGCCGGACATCTTCTTATCATGTTTAAAATATATCATAAAACTTTCTTACGCATGCGCATGTGTAAAGGCTGCTTGGAGCCTCTTGTTATTATTATTTTTTGTCACGATTTTGCATGCAAATTTATGCAAGCATATCTTAAATTGTGCACTTCCGGTTCATAGCTTTGCCATTTACACTTCCTGTTTAGTGACTTCCGGCTCACACTCACTTCCGGTAAAACAGCGTTACTGAAGTGTCACGACAGCGTTTCCTATAACCGTACTGACATTACTAATGTTCACGTCAAGTATATATAAGACTTAGACGAATCACTGGCTTCATTGTGGTACAGTCTTCATTTACAAAACATTCCATAGTAAACAACGTGGTTTGCAGGAACGATGACTGAATGAAAGGAGTAACTCTTTTTCATATCGGACATAAAACTTTCTTACGCCATGCGCATGAGTACAGGCTGCTTGGAGCCTCTTGTTTATAGAAAAATCTCTGGCAAAACATGCGAGCGCTCTGTTTGTAAATTTTCTTCAAAATCCCGCTAAACCAACTGAATGCAACGAGAACGACCCGCTCAACCAATCACGAGTGAGAAATTTTGTTGCTCGACCAATCAGGAGCGAGTAATTTTGCCCTCAATTAAGAAAAAATGCCCTCTTTGTCAGCCAATCAGCATTCAGTAATTTTGCCTTATGTATTATAACCATGTACAATGTGTGCAAAATGAAATTACATTTAATTCTTGATAACAGTCATCTCTCTTCATGTAGTTAATTAAGGTTGTCAGTTTCTCCTTGATTTTCCAACATTTATTTATTGTGTTTTACTAAAATGTACAAGCAAATTATGTAGACTGTTTGATCAAGGTAGTACCTCATTTAAGATGTCCTTACTGGCTCCTCTGAGTAAGATTGTACATGCCTTAGGATTCTTGCACTCTGTCACAAAACAGAAGTACCTGCCAAGAAAAGAACACAACATTCAGTGATTCAAGTCTACATTTACTGTGCAAGAGCTTGATGTTTTATTGTTAGACACCCACCAAGTCAACTTCAACTTGATGGACACTTACTGAAGATAGATAGTTTAAAGTAGAACCTTGATTGGCACAATTTCATGTGACTATATAGGTAATCAAGAGACCAGATACACTGTTTTAGGGGGGAGTTCTACTCAATACGTACACCTTTTAAAACATTAACAGCAGTTCTTGGTAAGAATCGAGCAAAGTGAGAAATAAAAAAATTTGACCCCTTCATATTTTGCCTGCAGATAGGTCTGCAGGGGGGATGTTCAAAAATGACCTTTCTTACGGTTGTTTCTTCTTTGTTGCCATGGTAACACTGGATGTTTGTTGGTGCCACTAAACCCAATTTTGACCTCAAAAACTGCCGTAAAAAGCACAAAATATAAGACGTTGTGTCTCAAGTCCATTAAAACTCTACAAATCAAGACTTTCACCAGATGCGAAACCTTTATTCTCGTTTACATTTATGTATGTGGTATTATTTTTGTTACATCAACTGTACAAGAACGAAACGGTCAAACAACTTCATGGTGTCTCAGCCATTTTATTTCACGGGTAAAACTAGCAATACCTATTCTTGAATTATTCCAAAAGTACGCTGTGTTTTAAACTCAAACTACGTGGCAAGTTTAAATAGATAAAAATCCGGTGTTACCATGGCAACAAAGAAAAAACAACCTTAACAAAGGCCATTTTCGAACATCCTCCCTGAAGACCTATCTGCATGCAAAAGGCCAAGAGGGAGTCGAAATTTTTCATTTCCCACTTTTCTCGATTCTTTCAGAGACCTGCTCTTAAAAACTATACACTTTATATTTCTAAATGAGAAAATGTATCCTTAGCAGCTCATAATAAGGAAAAAAGGCACTACACCAGCATGTAGCAATGCTTTCAGGATGGGGATGTGTAAAATAAAATAAAAAATGGCAAAATGGTTGAAAGAAAAAAGCTAACCTACTCCACAGCTTTAGTCTGCTGTGTCCTTTTGTCACCCTGACTTATCTTACTTACTCATCTCCAAATTTCTTTATTTCAAATAACCCAGCTCCAGTTCCCACATCTCCTTCCTTCAGTTCTTCTGTTCTGTTCACAATAGTTGCACCACATGCACGGGCGATACGGTTGTTATCCGTTTTCCTGATTCGGCGTATAGCTGTTATACCGTTCTTTACCAGGAAGTGCTGGGCTAGGTCTAGAGGATCAACCAAGGGATTTAATAATTATAATCTTTTATTATTATAATACTCGCACAAAAAAATTGTCAAAATAAAAGAAATAATCAGTGTTATCTTCACTGTGATACGGGAATAAGGATATCAATATCTCCACATTAACAAACAGTTTGCCCTTAATAATTATTAAACTTGAACAAGTGTGAAATTTGGTGTTAAAACAGACAAAAGCTAGATTCATTTCAGCCGCTGATGAGACAGGAAACCCAACACAAGATTGGGATAATATTCTCCTTCGTTGAACACAACTTAAACAGATTTTGTACCTTGAAAAAAAGTTACTGATAGTGGGAGTGAAACTGACTTGGCGGCAATATATCACTGTCAGTATGAGTGTTTACTTTGTACTGGAACTAATATGCTAGGGTTCTTAACAGTTTGTGAACAATTAAATTATATTAGAGTCTTACCTGACACTCCTTTTTCTGTGAACACAAGATCAGGTTTTATGGCTATGATGTCACTGCACACTCTTTGAATGTATTCCTCTTCTAATTGAAGAACTCGACTGGAAATAATACAATACAGTGATACACTCAACTTAATTGTTCTACTGATGCCATCAAATAAAACTACACGTTTTTCCTAATGAGGCTTATTTGTAATAATATTAATGCAGAGATTTCATCAAAGCCAATGGATAGACATTTAAATATTGCAGTACATGCATGTATAAGAGCATCGATTTTCTAACAAATTATTATACATATTATTATACATATTATTATTATACATATTATTATTATTATTATACATATTATTATTATTATTATTATTATTATTGAATATCATTATTTGTATACTCAGGGTTTGAGCCAGATTTTGATAAGTGGGGGCCAATTTGTCCCCTCAGCAAAGGTTTTGGGGGACATTTTCCATATCAGAGGGACAAAAACTGCAAACTGCATCTAAACAGATTAGACTGTATGGTAGATATAGACAAAGTAAGAAAAACATGAAATGTAATCGCTACTTGAATAGCTGTAATGTCAAACAATCAAACATAATAAAAACAGCAACTTGAGTCAAATAGTATCTATTTGCACTGGTCTCATCAGCACTCCTCAGTTGAGTTATGGAAATCTGGTGGCCATGTGGATAAAATATACTTGACCAGACCTCTAACAATAACACCCCAATCTCAAAAGCACCCAAAATCAAAACACCCCAATCTCAAAGCGCCCAAACTCAAAACACCCCAACCTCAAAGCGCCCAAACTCAACACCCCAATCTCAAAGCGCCCAAACTCAAAACACCCCAATCTTAAAGCACCCAAACTCAAAACACCCCAATCTCAAAGCACCCAAACTCAAAGCACCCAAAATCAAAACACCCCAATCTCGAAGCGCCCAAACTCAAAACACCCCAATCTCAAAGTGCCCAAACTCAAAACACCCCAATCTCAAAGCGCCCAAACTCAAAACACCCCATTCTCAAAGCGCCCAAACTCAACACCCCAATCTCAAAGCGCCCAAACTCAAAACACCCCAATCTTAAAGCGCCCAAACTCAAAACACCCCAATCTCAAAGCACCCAAACTCAAAGCACCCAAACTCAAAACACCCCAATCTCAAAACACTCCAATCTCAAGGCACCCAAACTCAAAACACCCCACTCTCAAAACGTCCAAACTCAAAACGCCCCAATCTCAAAGCAACCTAATCTCAAAGCACCCAAACTCGAAACACCCCAATCTCAAAGCATCCAAACTCAAAACACCCCAATTTCAAAGCACCCAAACTCAAAACACCCCAATCTCAAAACACCCCAATCTCAAAGCACCCCAATCTCAAAGCACCCAAACTCAAAACACTCCAAACTCAAAGCACCAAAACTCAAAACACCCCAATCTCAAAGCACCCAAACTCAAAGCACCCAAACTAAAAACACCCCAATCTCAAAACACCCCAATCTAAAAGCACCCAATCTTAAAGCACCCAAACTCAAAACACCCCAATCTCAAAGCACCCAAACTCAAAACACCCCAATCTCAAAGCACCCAAACTCAAAACACCCCAATCTCGAAACACCCCAATCTCAAAACACCCCAATCTCAAAACACTCCAATCTGAAAACACCCCAATCTCAACACCCCAATCTCAAAACACCCCAATCACAAAACACCCCAATCACAAAACACCCCAATCTCAAAACACCCAATCTTAAAAGTACCCAATCCCTAAAGCACCCAATCTCGAAAGCACCCAATCGCAAAACACATCAATCTCAAAACATATAGGTCATTTTCTGGATGGATGTTCAAGGGGACAGATTGACCCCTTTCATCAGTTTTTGAGGGAACAATTTAAATTTCATAGTCACTGGGATTGGCGCAATGGCCCAGCCTGGCTCAAACCTTGGTATACTGTTCCATATACTGTTGCATATACCATTGCATTTTGTACTTTAGGGAGGGAAATACAAACTACAAATGGACGCAAAATAAGCAATTTTTGTCAGTTGCAACAAATCAAATCAATTCTGGCAAAGGTTTTGACACAAAATTAAGCGGAATTGTTTTAGACATGATGAATAGGCTTCATATATTAAGCTAACTAAGCAGTATTGTATTTGTTTTATGAAACAATGAAGACACATGGATTGTGATTTAAATCAAGTTTGCACCTACAAAATAACAAACAAAACTAAACTCACTTGAAATCCACTTCTTGGGAAATTTCTAAACTTGTCTGAAAAAGAAATGAATTATTATTGGGGTAAGAAAATGATATTAAGGCTCCTTAGTATTAACCTCTCAATGTTGATAAAATAAAATGATGTAGCCTGATGTAACAAAAAGTGACACCTTGGAACTAAACTATACTTGGAAATGATGGAGGCTTACAAATAAATTGCAAAAAAGATACCTGTGAGCCACAAAATTAATAACAAATGCTATAGAGTTGGTATAGAGTACCTGACTTTCTCCTTTCTTGTATTCCAAAGAACAATCCAAAAGAACTATCCTAGGATTTTCTATTCTCCTACAAACAAAAACCAGCTCAAAAGGGTTAACTTCACTTCACCTTTTGCCTTTCATTAAACTAAATGTGTCATTTTAGCAAAATAATCATTAAATTGTTTTACTTTTTGTATAAGCAATATATACATAATACATACACACATGCATACATATGCTCATCTTCTGTGGTTTACATGGATCTGTTTTTTTGTTGTTGTTGTTACAGGGCTTATTATTTACTCAACAGTTGGCTAAATCAAACAAAAGAACCCAACAGAAGTTGTTTTGCCATTACCACTATTGGTGGCTTTAATTGCATCCAGTCAAAATTTTCTCAGAGAAAACAAATTTTCAGGTACATGAAGATGCTTCATTCAAAAGGTGGTAACATTTTTTATTGAAATGATTGGGTGAGCATTGGGAAACGGCTGTAAATGGCACTAAATGGTGTCTTATCTAATTCGAAAATCGCAATGCTTTGAATGTTACACTGTGCTGGTTTAATCTCCCATTCTTACAATTGGTTTGATTAAGGTTTCTAAGTACAATACTTTCAAAAAGAAGCCCCTCTGAAGAAAAAATAAAAATGGATTCATCTTTACCACTGAAAATTAATGAGCGTGTGTGAAAAATCAGCTAATTTGGAGCAACTTTATTTTTCCCATTACAACTTCATGTTGAATAAAGTGTGCCATTCAGAAATGGGCAATACTGCTGGATTTTGTTACCTAAAGGCTCAGTTAATTCTTTTGGACACTCACTTCAGTAGCCAACAAAAGCGTGCATAGTGAGTTTGGCTTTTATTTGGTTGAAAAAAGGTGAGATTTTATACCAGAACACCTTGAAGCAAATTCAAAAGACTGCAACAACAGTCAATTAAACAAATGTAAGCCACAAAATTGTGAGCATATCCTTCTGTTTTTGACATGTAAATGAACTGTGGACATTATCATGGATGTAAGTTTTCGCAAAATACTTTTATCTTTCAAATTTATTTATCTAAATGGATGTATGAAGAGAGCTTTAAAAAGAGATCTTGAATGAGGAACAAGCCAAGATTCAATTTTTTTCCTTGAACTGCAAAGTTAATTATGCATAGAGATCTTGTTCCCAATTCATGTTTTAATTAAAGGGAACCTCCATTGTCATAACAAATTGACGTTAAAGGGAGGGTTTCACAGTTCGACACATGTGCGAGCTATGATGTAACCCAATTAATTCCATTGTTTAGACCAATCGGAAGCAAGTAGATACATTGTAACTCTGGTGGGAAATTTGCCCGTGAAAATGTCGCTGATTGAATAGCAGATTAAACATACCCATGTGTGTCATGAAAGCCACCAGAGCGTAGAATAAATCCTTCGGGTCAAAGGTTTTATTCGTAAAATTAATAAATTAAAGCAATACAAACTTGATTTGCAATACAGTCAACAACCCCACTATTTCTAACACAGAGGGAAAACAAAAAATAGTTGGAAACAGTGGAGCCTATAGAGTGTTCTACGATGAAAGAAATCTTAAATAATTTACTTTTGAATGAAACTCGTGTTTATACATTTGAATATGTATGGTTACCTTTATTTATTTGATTAAGCGCCCTGGGCACTTATTAAATTTTTGGACCTTGAGGGTGGGCGCTTATCCGAGGTGGGCGCCTAATCGAGGCTGGGCGCTTATTGCATTTTCACCATTTTCAGCAGGTAGAGAGTTTATTTTGCAACGAAACAATAAAATAATAACAAAACCAAAGCAGAATTTTAACTCTTCATTGAATGTTTCTTTAAAATACGTCAGAAAACTTGGTCTTCGAGGAAGTCTCTTAGTAGTACTGAGTCAATTTCAATCTCATTGTCACTAAGGTCAATTAGTGAACTCTCTGGTGTTGCCTCCTAGAGGGGTGGGGTGGGCGCTTATTCGAGGCTGGGCGCTTATTCGAGGTGGGCGCTTATTCGAGGTTGGGCGCTTAATCGAATAAATATGGTAATCAAAATTGGAAGATAATTTTGTTTCAAAGGCAGTTCCTCTATAAGATAAGTTATTGCATTTTGCTTTTAAAGCAAAAATGATGAATGCTTAAATAAAATGTTTTCACAAAAGGAGAATTAGTTGCCTTTTTTACTGTGTTTGTCGATACATAGTTGAAAAGCGATCTTATGTAAATAACATGACAAATTTGCATTTCGTAGGTCTAACTTAACTCACGTCTCAGAATGCAAAGACAGTTGAGTAATTTTTGAAATTCTAAAATCAGGCAAATTTTGAAAATATTACTGGAAATGCCAGAAAAAAGGAATTGGTAAGTATGTCAATTCATCAAACAGAGATTCATGTGGCTTGTTTCTGTTAATTTTTAATTTTGTATGACAAAAAAAAAATATTTAAGGTGGCTCCATATAGTTATTGGCCAGCCTTTCAAATAATTATAATATACATGATCTTATTGCTGTCTTTCAAGAGTTTTGTTTTGCGATACTAGGCATAATATACATATACACGTAGCTTAGGCTTTCTCCTTTATGGAGAAGTCTAAATTCTGACTACACTAACACGAGAGATTCAATGTGAAAGTTTATTTAAGATGCATCAGTCAGTCATCTGATGCAAAATAGATCTAACAATAACAGTATACAGCTTTACAAATGACAATGTTTCTAATCAAAGGCTCCTTAGAGCCAACCCGTGAATTTGAAATGCTAGCGTAACGCAATATTGCGGTAAGCTTAAGTTTTCACTCTGTCACGGTTCAAATTTTTTTTTTAATTAAACGTAAGGATTTTTGACAAACGCAAAAAATAAAAATAAAGTACATCACTTTCACAATGTTCAGTCCGAAGCAGAAAGAACAAAAAAAGAAAAAAAAAGAACGGTCCGAGTGAGATTCAAACCTGGGCCTTTCGACTGTAAGTCCGCGCTTTACACCACTCGACCACCGTAACCACTGACTTGAGATGGGATAAATTTTATTACTTGAAGGTAGATAACCATCAAAACGCATGTCTCAGTTGAAAATTCCTTTTAGATTGATTTTAACGTTGGATTAAAGACTCCAAATGCAAAACATCTTCAAGCTTATTGTTGTTTATATTCGTTTACCCCAATTTAGTTATTGTTATCGCTGGATTCACGCTGTTCTTGTTACAAAACGCATTCGTAACAAAGCATTACGTCACTAAGTTTACAGCTGATGGAAGGTGTGAGCGAGTGGGTGACTCATTTGCATATCTGTCGCCGTTACCGATAACCCGTTCATTACGCATGCGGGTATATTCACGGGTTAAAAATAAGAAATTATTGTGCTATGCCAGATACGAAAAAAACACTAAAAAACCATCTTTTAGAAGTGGCCAAAAAATATGTGGAAACATATTCCTCATCTAATGCAGCAGCACATGACCCCGAGGAAAGGGTACAACCAAATAAGCCTAAACATTATACAATATTCAAAACTGAACAAGAGAAAACAGCAAATGCAAAAAAAGAAAAACGAGCAGAGAGGATGACTAACTGACCTAGAATGATCCAAATCTCCGCCAAAAATCCTAAATAACTCTAGAATACCCCACAACCACCCGCAAACCTTGAAATCGTGCCGTCAGAATATTAATTTCTGACTAATTCATTCACGCCATTCAAACGTCAGAAATTACATTTGGACAGTCTTGTCTCATTACTATGGCAACCACTGTTTGAATTGGGCTTGTTGTTCATGGCTAGCAAACCTCTCGACAGCTTTTCTCGGTTTTTACACAGTAAATATTCACGATTTTTGGCCAAACAGTATAACATTAATTAAGTCTAATTATGACAAAGCCATAAAACAATCGGAACATAATTTTCAGCAATTAACCCACTTTTTAATTTTTTACATTTATTGGGTTTGTGTATGTACAAAAGTTGTTGTCTTTTCTTTGTGATCGCAAACCAAGAAAATCCTACCATTTGCCAATTTTTGTAAAAATTTACCGTGTGGAATGCGCGCAATTAACGTTTTAGCTACTGTAAAAACCTCTTTATTTTCGTGACGTTATCAAAATAAACAAACACACGCTCACGCCATTTTTGTGCCCATGCCACGTGGGCCAAAAAACTATATGGAGCCACCTTAAATCTGCAACCGGGCAGTGCATTTCGACTGTTGTTAATCATGATCATTCCCCTGGTAGGATTCCCTGGCAGGTAAGCTTGCAATTTAAAAAAATCAATCAAACAGCAAATCTATATCAAAAGAACCTTATCTCACCTTCAATAATGCACATCAAAGGTTTGCACTCTTCGAAAATATGAATGTTTTCAGTAAGTGATCAGCAGAACCCAAGGGACCCCAAAATTTGGAGTACACACCTAATTCGGCATGAAGTTGTCATGCGCAAATATAATTTATTCATTTTACAGGGCTTCTGATAGAGTTCGATAAAAAAAATTGAAATTATGCGATGTTTTCAAGGTAAATATGTGATAAGAAAGGACTACTGTGCAGGAAATTATACAAATTATGCGATTTATTCTGGAGTTTTTTTTTATGCATGTTTTACCAGGTTTCAGAGAAAGAAATCCACTTTTATGCTGTTCAAATGACAATTAGAACATAAAGGAACATTAATGAGAACAAGAGGCTACACTTAGCCTATAGTCATGTGCATGAGACTCTAAGACGCATTGATTGAAGTTACCAATTTTTCTGTACTCTCTTTTAATATTTAATTTATTGATTTCCGATCAAATCCACACTCGTCTATTATTTTCCAAGCCATGAAGTAACATTTGAAGACTACTTAAAAAAATAGGCAGTCAAGGACTGCATGTGACCCACATGCTGTAAAAAGAAAATTGATAATTAATATAAAGAATTAGTATTCCTGTGTTACTAAATCGCATGCAACCTGTGTAAAATGGGTTATTCCAGAAAAAAATCCCCCCCCCCCCCCAACGGATGCAAGATTTTTTTACCCCTCCCCCGCCCGGATTTCCCGGCCAGGCAGACCCACCCTTGCACCTTGATTTTTAACCCAGATACCCGCTCCTGCACGGATTGCCATTGACTTTTTGTAGGCCCCAAATTAACAGGAAATAGCATTCAGGATATCTGGGATTTTTTTAAAGTTTTCAAATCTTTAGTGATAATTGGTATGAATTGGTCAAACATTTTGTAAACAAACGTTGTGTGATGCATTCACTAAAATCTCTCCGTGATTTTAAGACCAAATCGAAATGAAATGTTTCCATAACTTGAAGCTGGTTCTTTAAAAAAATGCTTTGATTTTGCTGTCTATAATAAGTTTTTTCCAGGCTTCACAGTTTCTACAAAGCACAATACACAATTTTGCTTTATGCAAATTTCATAATGTAATTTGACAGTAAGCTGTTTTTATATGGCCACTGAATCCAAAATATATTTTCTATAAAAGGTCGAAACTTTTGAATGACTCATATTTCCTTGAATGAAAAATGTCTTTCCTTCGATTAGAAGAGTCAAACACGTATCAGAATTCAGTGATTTTCTGGTTCCAAAAGGCTTGGCAATTTATTTAAGCTTACCGGTATCCTTATTGCAGCGCGGAGAGCTGGCGTCTGCGAATTATATCATAAACATCACAAAATAAATATTTAGATATTTAAATTCAGCAACCTGCTTTATTATATCTAGTGTTTTCTAAAATTTCCGACTTTTCCTTTGTGTATATAGAATGCCATTCTTATCCCTGAAGATGATTCGCATAATGTTTTCATGAATCAAAAAAATCTTGAAAGCAAACTTTATTTCAGAAAGCGCTATTTAATTCAATTATATTTACTAGAGTTCCATTAAACTTCACACGCGTCGCCTTACACAAAGATGTGCAATTCTGATTTCCAAATCAGTTTCTCAGGCAATTTTCAATACACAACTGGTGTATTTTATTCGGAGTAGTCATGCATACTTGTTATTCTAGATCGAGCAAAGGTTGCTTTTGTGACCTTTTGTGCACTCTAAACACAGAGTCAATGGTGGACAGTCGCGTAATACTGTTTTTGAGAATTGCTAAAATTGAAAAATAGCCCAGTCGTTTACTGATTTTATTGTTTTTAAAAGTAGTCTTTTCAAATGTAACAGAAAGTAGTCACGGTTTCAGAAACATTAGACGCAAACTTGTTCGAATGTTTTCTTCATGAAGCCAATAATCACAGGAAAGGCACGATAAAATTCAAGTTTTGTTTACATAATATCATGGAACATACATTTCTCCAAAACTAAAGAGAACACAGAACACAAAGAAAAAGTCAATCACAAATTGATATCGACAAATTCTCACCGAAAAATTAAAAAAAATGAACTGTGACAGAGTGAAAACATAAGCTTACCACAATATTGCGTTACATGTTAGCATTTCAAATTCACGGGTTGGCTCTAAGGAGCCTTTGATTCTCCACTATAGTGGCTTCTGAGTATTCTTTTAAGCCTTCTCTTTCCATTTTGAATACATTAAATGTGAGTAATTACTCCGATAACATGAATCTACGGTTTTAAAAACCAAGCGCATGCCGAGCGTGGTAGCCATTTTTGTAGAAATTGGTCAGTGACCTCAGACCCGGTTACTAAAATATGCATGCATAAATTTGCATGCAAAATCGTGACACAAAAGAAAACAAAAGAAAAACGAAGACTGTTTTTTAAGTCATGCGCGCTGTACGCATGACTAATTATACTAGGGCCGCGAAGTGGCCTGAAGTTATAATTCAAATTATATGAACAGATGAAGTGAGAAATATACGAGACAACAAATGGTAGGAATTTCCCAGTTAGTGCTTCAAACCACTTTTTTAACGCCAACAGAAGGGTGACCACCCTAAAGAAACAACAGAAGGGGCTTGGGTACATCCACAAGGCCCTGGGACCCAGGTGTAGAAGTCCCATGATGCTTCGGTGGCTTTTTGACGCCATGGAATAGACAGGCAAAAGACAGACTCCAAAGATGGGAGGGAAGAAGGGTGGGAAACTCATATTTCTCACTTCATCTGTTCGTATAATTTGAATTATAACTTCAGGCCGCTTCACGGCCCTAGTATAATTCTCATATTTCACAGACTCCGTTCGAAATGAGACAACAAATGGTAGTTTTTAACGCTGCTAATGAGAGCAATAAAACAGCCATGGTTCCACATAACAAAAACATTTAAATTAATCAAAAACCCAACAGGACAATAGCTGAGGTTACATGTAGATCTACTTAGAGGATAAGACCCCAGTAGCAAAGTTTGAATTAAACAAGGGCTTATAGCAAAATGTTCTGAAAGTTGAAGCAGAAGACCAGTCGGTCATTGACATGATAGCCGACAACCGGACAAAAGTATTGGCAGCTGCTGTCGTAGATGCACCACACACAGAGTGGGCTTTAAAAATTTTACTGTCTATAGCTTTAAGTGATAAGGTGCTGTTTCTTTTCCCAAAGAAATTATGTATTTAATAATAACATCAACGTTCCAGGTATGGGAATACCTAGGCTTGGAGGACGTTTTATTGAGAGCTCCTTTAAGGAGCCTAGTAACGTAGGGATGCTGGCCCACTGAAAAACTGTCTTTCTTAGGATTAGTTGATGAAAAATCAGAACGAAGGATTTTGAGAAAATTAGAATGTCATTTATAGATGATGAAAGAGGATCAATTTGCCGTCCAGAACACCAGCTGCACCAACGGTTCCAACTAGACTCGTAGGTCCTGTGTGTGGAGGTACGAGTTGTTGCGATGAGTAGATCGATAACGTTTGTTGGAATGCCCTCGGCTTGGAAACATTGGCAGAGATGTGAAACACGGCCAAGTGAAGGTGAGGATACATCGGATGAACTCTGTTCAGGTTGGTCGGGTCCGTTAAGAGGGTTGGACTGTTCGGTAGCAACACTGGCTGAGATGTTAGAAGTCTGCGCAAAACTGGCCACTAGGGGCTAGGCTGGCCAAACTGGGGCAATGCGATTAAGTTCCGTTTGGTCGATTGTTACCTTAGCCAGGGTTTTGGATATCACATTGAAGGGGGGGGGGGGGGGGGGAGGCATAGCCCTGAAGAGGAGCCCAGTTTATCGTAAAGGCGTCTGTGTGGATGGCTCCCGGGTCGGGTCTCCAACTGATGTAATCCGTGAGTTGGCTGACAATAGGCCATTTGCACGATGTCGTCATTTGACTACGCTACCAGAATTTCTTATTTCAATTTTGTAATCCCAGTGCGGTTTAACTAACAATAGCCCTAATTTGCACTACAAATCAAAAAACTGAAGGATTCTGGTAGTAGTAGTCAAATGACGTCATCGTGCAAATCGCCTATTCAGAAGAAATGGCTGAATAATTGTTGGGTCCAACTTGGGTCCTGGGATGTGAGAGGCTATCACAAAGATGTCTCTTGTCTGACACCAATCCCACATCTCTAAGGCCAGAGTCATAAGTTGGAGGGAATGTGTACCCCCTTTGTTGTTGATGTAAGCGATGGCGTTGTAGGACTCCTGGTTCATTTGCAGGCCTCTTATCAGATCTGACTGCAAATGACGAACGTGTAGTGGAGCTCACCAAATGGCTGGTCTCGAGGACTTTAACAGACCTATTAAACTTGCTAGGTTTCGCAATGCAATAC
>JAJGOT010000240.1:547500-595000 GCA_022457155.1 Cladopsammia gracilis | reverse complement strand
CTGAAATATAATTTAGCAATTTGCAATTCAACCTTCTGCTTGTGTGATACTAAGTGTGTGCTTGTCCACCACACACTTCCATAGAAAGTCTATCACAATGTTGCAGGATAAACAGAACAGAAGACCATCATCCACAAGAAAGGTATCTTCTGGGTATTGAAATGCCCTCTCTTTTGCAGTTATATTTAATGGAAGGTGCAAGAGTTTCTTTTCCGTCGAAGACATACCTGTCATTTTAACAACAAACTTGTCCAAGAAGATGTAGTTTCGCATTCAACAAAAACAGCTTCATGTACATGATTTTGCCGTCTTGAAGTGCTTTTCCCAGTTCAATGTACAATACAATGTACAACACAGCAATTCTGATTTGTCAACTCACAGAAAAGGACTGTTTTTGCCGTACCAATAGGCAATGGCTTTAGAATTAAATTTAGTACCAGGCCCTGACCGCACAAACACAAAAATTATGCCTTGGAGAACAGTCAACATTGAAGGTTGAAAGGTTTCTTAACCCTATTCGGCCTGGGCTTTTTTTTGAGTTCCTGAGCCTGGGGGGGGGGGGGGGGGGGCACATTGTGCCCCCCCTTCGTAACTTCAAGAACATTAAGGCTACGACAATGAAACTAAGAGGGTACATAGTACGTCCTAAACTGTATCCTATGCGGTCCGCGCAATGGAACGATGACATCATATGACGTAGTTATTAGGTAATTAGTTATACGGCCGCCATCTTGGATCCGCCATCTTGGATTTCTGAAATTTTTTAAAACCTCTTAAAAACCGTCCAAATTGACTCAAAATTAATCAAAACCAATAAATAAACGCTAAATGACGTAAAAATATAAAAGTTATACCAATAAACATTGTTTTTCTTCATTCAAAGGTACAAATATGCAAATTTCAAAAAACATGGCTGTCAAAATCTTGTTGCCATGGAAACATCAAGTCACGTGATCAAAAAAATTGTCATACAAAATTGTTGCCAAAGGAAAAGTCAAAAAGTTTGATGGCGTTTGAATACATATTAAGAAGTTATGAGCGTTCAAAGTTAGCGCGGGCACTTTGTGCCCCCCCCCCCCCCCCAGGCCGAATAGGGTTAAGTTTTTGAAAGGTAAATCACCTTGAAATGACATTATCTTCAGATTTATTTTAGTTGAAGCATTAATTTATAGCCTGTTTTGTTCAAATTGTGTGATTTTTCATGAATCGTGCAATTTTTACGGTATTATTCGATTGGATGCGATCGGAAGCCAATTGTGCGAAATCGCACTATCGCGTAATATCAGAAGCCCTGATTTTTAAATAGTAAATGTTGCAATGATGCTAATGAAAATATAATAATTATTTTCTGCAGGTAATGAAGAGGTTATAGTATATCGCAGTTTTGATACAACCCTTACACAGACTTGCTAGGTTTGTGTGGATTTTGTTTGCCAAGGGGGAGTGTTAAATGAAATTAAAGTATTGAATTAATTTATTTTTTGCCTGAAGGCTTAATCAATCTAATGATTGCAAATTGTTTTCATGTAAAGCCTAGTTCACACTAGCAACTTAAGAACATGGACATAATGACATAAAGAAAATATCAGTTTTTTCCTTATGTCATTATGTCCATGTTATGTTCCTATTATGTTATGTTGTGTTGTTCACACTGGTGACATAAAACATCAATATAAGTCGTGTTTTGAATTTGCGTGACCTTGCCGTTATGTCGCTAGTGTGAACCAGGCTTAAGACATATTGCCAAGCATATTCCGATCCATAAATACAACCGACCTCTCCTTACAGACACCAAGTTGATTTGGTTCAAAGAGACCAAAATTCATGTTAACCACAACTACAAAATACAGCCACCTGGACACAGGTCTGTCGCTTTGGTGTCAATATTACGAGGTTGAACTATACATCTTTATAAAAACCACAAAAAAAAATTAAACCACAACAACAACAACAAAGAACTAAATTACCTTCTCATTCTTGGATGTGTTACATCTTTGTTGACCATGACACCAGACAAAACATGTGAATCTTCAAGTTCTCCTCCAGGAACCTTGAATAATGTGTGAAACACAAGTAAATCTAGTTTTTATTTCAGGTTTACCATAGAAACACCTATCATATACATGAACCTAAGGAGGTGGTACAGTTTTAAAGGCAAAATAACCTGTAAGACTTTTAATAACAAGAAGCCTGTTAGGCTTCAAAAGTGGGTCATTTGGACTATGTTCATTTGTAAAAGTTCAAATAAAGCAAAGTTTATTTTGAAAGCGATGCATTTTTAACAAACATGTCTTGGAGTAACATAAATATGCAGATTGTGTGAAATGAGAGAGAACTGGATGACATAATGCATTACATTTTTGCTGTGACCTAGCTTCAGGGCACAGTCTCGTGCATTGCGTGCCATGAGTTGACACATTGTTTTGTCAAACTCAGAACAAAATAATTCAAACGATAATAGGAACTGAAGACCACTTAGTTTATGAGCCCGACAACGGACTTGATGACTCACTTGTACAAGAACTGTTCGAGTCCAACTCTGAGTCAGAGTTCAAAAGATTTGACATTTAATTTGAACACTTTCTCTTGAAACTGTGAGTATATGCAGAGAGCTTTCATTGTAATGGTTAAGAACACTAAGACAATGGCAACAGTTTCCTTACAATTTTAAATAGTTTGTTATTGTAGGTATTTTCAAACATACCGGTAAATGACTCCTCATTGTCATTACTGTAAATATATACAACGTAAGTAATTGTCTCCATGTTTACCGGTACTGCGCTGTTATTTATTTACCAGTATACAGGTTTTTTTTTCAAATGATGATCAAAAATAAGGGTGCGTATTGTACACGGGTGTGCATTGTAAATACAGTATTGAGGACTTCCTTGAAATGTTCGACCCATCAGGATTCTAGATGATTTGCTACAGGTCTGTGTTCAGTCATTTATCAAAAATTGAAGTTTTCCAGCTTGTGTCACTAAAAACTGATTATGGCTGAATTTCTCTTTGAAAGGTCACTTGTATCTTCCTCTTGGCGTTCTATAATCAGTTCAAGTTTGACATCAATACAAAAACATACCATAAAGGCTCACCTTCACCCAAAATTGGTTGCATGAATTCAACAAGAATTTCGTGTACAGAAAGTTATCACGGCGCGCACAGCATTTGAGTGAAGGTGGGCCTTTAATAGAATGGTTAACTGTTAACCTTTGTCGTGTATCCTACATAATGATACACCTTAACCAGACTTGGCTTTATATACACAAATAGGCTTTATATAAGCATTGGTTTGTTTGATTGATGAAATAGGTTTATTGTGAACCCACTATCCTTATTAAAGAACTCACAATCAGAACCTTCGAAAAAAAAAGGCACTTTGGCTGTCTCACGTAACCCCAAAAAAATCTTACCCTGAAAACTACAGTCGGACCTCTATTAAGCGGCCACCTATTAAGCGGCCACCCTCCATTAAGCGGCCACTTTCCAAAGTCACGAATTATTATTTTGTCAGTAAAGTGCTGTATTAGATACCTCTATTCAACGGCCACCTCTATTAGGCGGCTGCGGCCACCTTTTTGCTGTTGCAAGTTTAGTATTTATTGTATTTTTACCTCTATTAAGCGGCCAGCAAATCATCTTTTCAAGCGAAATGGTGACAGATAATATGCAGGTGATAACTGATAACAATAAAAACTGCAATTTAATCTCTACTTGCCCAGTTTCATGGTTGCCAGAACCTTGCCCTATCTATCGGAAAGGCAAATGACTTGATCTTCTCGTTACAACTCCGAGCTCCACAATGGCAAACAGCAGTGACGGATTATTTTAAATAAATCGTCCGTGAAATATTTTGAGCTAAAATTTTTACAGACTGTTGGTGCAAAAAAGGCCTAAGAAACTTGATGTTTTGTTACATAGATTTGCATATTTTTCTGTACCTACTCAACACCAAAAAATACTGTACTTATCAACTACATGCTCTGTGTTAGCATACCATGCCTAGAACAGGACTCATTTTATAGTGTTAGAGCTAGAACTTTGCACGAACTTCAAATGCACAAATACAGGGCACTTAATTTTTTATTTCAATGATTTTCATAACAGCTTGGCAAGCCTTCGAAAAAAGATAACAGAATACTCTGAAGAGAAAACCATTCAACAAACCGCACCTGTCAAAACAGTTCCAAACAATTTGGATGATGACAGTGCAGTGTTGGAAGCCTTCTTAAACTCAAAAATGAAGTCAATTGGAGAAACATATCCCAACTGAGCCAATGGAGCAACTGTCTTTTGGTGAATCTCATTGGGATTATTTGCCAGATATTATTCAAGATTACATCCTTGAATTGGCTGCAAGGCCCCTTCATCAATGCAGGATGAAATCTGTATGCCGTTCAATAAAAAATCATTATCACTGGCAAAACGATTGCTATTTCCCTATATTTACTTCACAAACATGTGATAAATGTCAAGAACTCCTCTCACCAGAAGTGGACATGGGCAGACACCGAGCCATTTGTCCTGACAGTGATGACGGCCCAAGTGCTCACTCGACGTGACCCATCTTTTCAAGCATGATCTTCCAGCTTTGTTCGTGCTTCCAAAGTGATTTTTCTGGGACTTGTAGCCGGAAGTAATTGACAAGCCGTTGTGGCCCTTTGATCGCATCCAAGATTTTGTGGGCTACAAATGGCATAGAGATTCTTTCTGGGAAATGTTCTTCGATTAATTTGAAGGAATCATTTGCATGTTGTATTTCTTCGGAGGACAAGCAGACATAGGGTTCACAAATTTTCAGATGTTTGTTGAGATAGCTTTTGAAGTTGTAGTGTTTGGTGGTCATTCTTATTTTGGTAATTTTGTAATCACCACCATAGAGATTGTTATAATCTAAGGCCACACCAACCAGAGGCTCTAAGAGCCCGCAGTCCTCACAAAAAAGTTCTGATGAAAACATCCTGAGGTTTAATTTGCCTTTGCAGTTTTGGCAAGCTTTTATTGTTTCATTCCAAAGGGTGAAATGTGAGTGTGGGGGGTATTGTGCCTCGGGAGAAAGACACTCCTTGATGTGATGAAGGCATTCTGGTAGGTTTGAACGCCGTATTTCCTTGTTGTAATTGTTGAGTGAGCGCAGGTGGATAAATTTGTATTCTTTATCAAGCTCATCGAGTTTGGCTTTGTATTCGCCTTTAGCGTCCAAGGACCGAACATCAGCCAGTTGTTTAGCGAACTTCTCCATGGATATACACCGTGTTGTGTATTCAATTGGACGCAAAGGATTTATCCTTCGAAATGTAGAGATTAAATCCAGAGTTTAGTTTCTCAAATCGGACTTGGATGCTGTGGTGAGAAGACTTATCTTTTTTTGAAACTCTTGTTTGACTTCCTTGCGAAGTTCGTTTTTGAGTTTCTCGAGGTCTGGACTTGTGTTTGAGTGCCAACGCTTTTTTTTCCTGAACACCATCCCTGATTGCAGCTTTGAGTTTGTGATATTTTTCCACCTCACGAGTAATTATGGTGAATTCTGCATCACTGATCCTCTTGTCTTCCAGAGCCTTTGAGATTAGCTCATTGACAGTGTTTGGTTTAGCCAGGGCAAGTGTGCAGATCTTCTCGTGTTTGGTCACTTTCCTCTCTAGCCGCTTGTTGGCAGCCGTAAAACCAACTGAGGACAGCCCACAAAGCGTGGCAACACCAGCAAGTGCTGGGCTTGCAACAATGCCAAACCCAGTCAATGCAGTGGCCAGGGCCCCTGATGACAGCCCAACAGAAAGCGACCCAAGGCCAACCACCGAGTAATGAACCAATGATTGGGTTTGTTTATATTTCTTTGCGACCTGACAATAATGCTCGGCTTGGCCAGACAATTCCTTAAGCAAGTCAGAAATCTTTTTGAGCCGGAAATCTTCTGCATTGATTTGAGTGATCTCATACGTAGGGTAGAGTGGTTGTGTCTCGCTGTATTCGGGGGCCGATGGAAGCACATTGGCAAAACTCATGGCGTGGGTATATAAATAATTATGATTTTTTAATTTATCTCAACTTCAAATTCCAAAGGCACGTCATTGAAGTTGAAGAGGTCATTGTTCTCATCCCAGACGAGACGTCACGCAAGATGTTTTGCTGTGTTGATCCATAGAAAACCTTTTGAAAAGGCTTTCCGCGAAGATCAAATCGCGCCAAAACAGTCGAAGGCTTCCCGTTGAACAGGTTCTGTTCTTTATCAACCAGATCGCAGTGGATAAAGTAAGTGCTTGGTGAGTCGAATTTTTTACTGGTTATATGAGGCGTTTGTAGGTCCTTGTCAAACAATAATCTGATATTATTGGAAAGACCTATTACATATTCTTCGTATTTGTCAACTATCGTTTTTGCTAAACTACTAGGAGTGTAAAAACTGGGCTCAATGGTGATTATAGTTGGTTGGGCCTCCGAGCCTGATATTTTAACAGATATTTGTCCTCTTTGTTTCAAATTGCCACGAATTGTTAATCGAACAAGAGACGAGCCGAATGTAACTCGGTTTCTGAAGCGGGTGATCTGGCGAGGGTTTGAAGGTGCGACGATTGTCAACATAACCATTGTGTATAAAATCAGTCTTGAACGACGAAGAGCAAAAGATCTATGTCACGCCAACTGATTATTTCACAACGAAATACAGAAATATCTTCAGAGATATGCAGATTACGTTCACAGCTGCGAAATATGGAAGAAAGTGGCTCGGTGGCCCGCATATGAGTTTTTGGCCACAACAACTCTCCTTCTCACTGTGGTGTGCAACAACCGGCTGCAGAATCTCGCGTGACATTCTCTTTGATAAGAACTCCACTCTCTCCCTAACCCCCCAGCTCCGGTCGTTTTACCGGTTTCACGTTTATTTCACAACAAGGCGAATTCTTTACAAGATGGGTGGTGAACAAAGCGTGAGTGCTTTGCCAGACGACCCCCCATTCAACCAGAAAGACAACAAGTACAACATCGACGCGTACAAGAAGATTTCCATAGAGTTCGGTATCGACCCCAGTTCTGACTTCCGTTACACATACGGCAAAAACCACGGTCTTGGCAATGTGTATATTTGGGTTACTGGAGAGGGCAACATTTCTACCGATTACACCTATCCAGACTCGATCTAGCTCTGTTCAATGATGAGCGCGTGACTGACAGAAATGACCCCAACTTTCGCGCCAATGGAATATCTTTCGTCCGCAATGACCAAGGGGCGGACACCCAGTTTGAGCACTTCATGCCAAATTACGCACAGGGGCTAACACAGCCAGGGCTCGTGCGTATGAACCAATCAATCGAGGCCTTTGTGTACTGCCTTCTTGGTTCACAAGCCAAAACCCGCAGCAGCATCATTGGAAGAGGAAGCCGGGCGTTCGAAACGCAGAGAGTATTCCTCACCGATCTAGAGGAGGCCATAATACTGAACGACATCGCAACAAGCGTACAGCGATACCAGCTTGCCATCCAAGCAACGAAAGTGCGCTTAGACTTTGCGACAGCACCCGGAAGCTGGCTCATGCCATTGCGCATGATTATCAACACAGAGAGCGTGGTGGGGTACAACAACAATCTCAAGGAGGCAACGCAAGGGATGAAGCTGGGTGTGAACAATGATGTTAATCTGGGCACAAAAAAAGCCTCCCTTCGCCTCATAGACGGTGGACCGACAAAGATTAATCCACCAGTCACCCATCAAACCCGATCCATAAACAGGCCACATAGGCACAGGGCATCGCGCCCAAACCAAAGGCCACACCCACACCACAACCAGCCCCCACACCAACACCACAGCCCACACCACAACCCACACCACAGCCCGACTCACATCACGTAAACAAGGCCCTCATTGCTGTGGGCGCACTTGCTTTGGCAGGCGTTATCGTTTGGTTTAGATAAGTGTTCAAGACTTCGCCCGCTTGGTGATCCTTTCAACAAGGCAGGCCACAACGGCAAGGATGAGCAGCCAGGCGTGTTCACCCAGAAAGGAGATGACTGACCCAGCCGCTTTGAAGATGAAGCTCACAATTGAGCCAATAAGGCCAGGCAGGGCATTGGCTGCCTTTTTGCCAAGCTCTTTAAGGTTACAGTGTACCTTCGGGGGTGTCTCCAGTATAACAGCTCTAGCGTCTTAAGATTACACTTAATATACCTCAACCCAGATATCAAATTAAAGCTTATAGAGCTGGCTATCTAAATATGGAAACCATTTGGTAATAAAATGAATTGTCGAATTTTTTACGACGTCTAAATTCGAACGTCCGAATCAGCTTTAAAACACTATAACTCAAAGCGATTATTATATTTTGCTAATTTGATTTGTTCTCGGGTTTCCGGACACGCAGCGCTAAAAAAACGTGTCGGCGATTTTCCATATTCAATTGCAGTGAAAAGTTACAGAATATTTTCGAAAAGGGGAGAAAAAAAATTGGAATGATCGCACGGAAATGCCTCTTGACGAAAAAGTTTTTGGAATTAAGAAATTCGCCGACACGTTTTTGTTGATTATATGTTAGCCTAGCTTCTGTCCAAATTTAAGGAAAATCGAACAAATTCCCTTTGAGTTGTAGCTCTTTAAAGTGTCCCCAACAAGCGAAAAATTAACTTTGAGAAAACGGCGCTTAAAAAACATATCGCTTAATAAACAAACTCCGCCCACAAAAGTTATACCGTCATTTCTCCGTCAATTTTCACTATTTTTCGATACTTTTTTTTTGGATGAAAGTTCATTTTGTAAACTTTATTTAAACGCCAAAAAAAATTTTTCGATAAATTTTTGATCTGAAGGTACACTGTAACCTTAAGCCCATTTCCAATAGCCTTGGTGGCCTTTGCAAGGCTGTTCAAGGTGGCAAGTACCACAGCGCTGATGGTGATGCCAGCTGCCAGAACAATCGCTTGCAGGGTGCATCCGTATTTCTTGAAGATTTCTCTAACCCCCTCTCTCAAAGACATGCCCCTTTCACCCACCTCAATTTCTGTGTTGACCCTTGACAGCTCTTCTTCACGTTCAGCAACCTGGGCTTCTGCGGCTTCTCTTTCAGAGGTGGAAGTGTCCTCAGCCTCTATGACGCACCTGTCTTCAGCATTCTGTCGTTCAAGTTCTTCTTTGTTCTGTTTCAGTTCGTCCAGTGGTTTTACAGCGTCCTTTTTTGCTCTAAGTTCTTCTAAGCGTCTTTCAAAGTCCCCTTTCGTCAAGTTTTAGTTTGTCGATGTCTTTTTGTAGTTTGTCTGCTTGTTGAGCAGCTTTTTACATCTTGTCCAGTTCTTTTCGTTTAGCTTGATGCTCAGCTTCAAGAGCTCTCTTTTCATTTTTCAGTCTTTGTATTGCCTCCATATTCCGTGGCCCATGTGCATCTTCCATCTCTTGAATCTGGTCATCAGCCTCTTTGCTTTTATTTCTGAGGGCATCCATGTCGTGGCGAAGTTTTTGTGTATCAGCAAGCGTTTGTTCTATTTGTTGTTTTTGCTTTTGTTTTGCTTCCAGTTCTTTTTCTTTTTCTTTCAGTGCAGCATTTGTTTCATTAAACTCTTCAGTCAAAGACATTCCGAGAGCAACTTTGATCTCTTTGGGAAGAGAAGTGTTGAGAGTCTTTTCGAAAGCACCATGGCTTTTTGTGTAAAGAGGATACCATTTGTCTCTAGTATGATATTTTACCTCGATGATGGCCCCACCTGATTTTGGTTTCGGCTCGTACCGAAAATTAAGTTGATTTCTGTCTGCGTGGGCAAACTCTTTCTTAACCTCGGAAAAGGCCATATCATCGGTTGTTAACAATCGCCGGCCTGGAGTAGCCCCTTCAATGAAAGAGGTTTCTTCAGTGTGGGACCCTTGTTGCTCTTGTGGGAGTCTTGTTATTGGGACCATAGGCACTTGTTCACCAGATGGTGTGGAAGCAGCCCCTGGTTCAAAGGGGTTTGTGGTGTCACCTGGTTTAAAGGGTTGCGTAGTGTCGGTGTCTTTGAAGTACTGGGTCCACTCATGGTATTCTTCTGTCATATGATATTGATCCCATGGGTTGTCATCGTCATCCCCCGTGTCTGGGATGAGAGGATCTCTGTCAGTTGTCTCAGTTGGATCAACAGCCTCAGTCATGATGATATAATATAAATATAAATTTAAAAAAAAAAACACAAATATATACCATGGCTGTGCAACCGAATCTACTTCAATCTCACAGTGAAAAGACACTGGGTGTCATGAAGGCAGAGCGAACCGTTAAGCGCATCACATTCAACCCATCTGAGGCCAATCCCAATCTTGTGCTGGCGACAAGAAGACTTCCGGCGTGGATGCAGAGAACAAGCTGGAAACAATTTATAAAAATAAGTACCGCATCAAACTGGATCACCAAATCTTAACTGATCACGGAATCATGCACCCTCAGGCCCCATACAGTGATCTGGTCTTCGAACTAACCCTAGCCCCCGCAAGCCAAGTTGTCCGAGGCTCAGACACAAGCAAGCTCGTGTACAAGTTGGAAAACATCCAGCTGGAGTACGAGTCTGGCCGACGAGGCAACAAGCACTTACACTAATGGCAAGGAATTCACCTATGACTTCGTAATGCGAGATCGGGTGCATCCCTTCTCAAAAGGCGGGGACACTCAGATGAATCTTCGAGTTAACCCACAGCGCCAGTCTCTCAAGGGCATCCTCTTGCTGTTCAACAATCCCTATGTAGCAGGTGCCAGGGACTCTGAGAACTATTTCAATCCCGGCATCACCAAAGTGAAGGTCACCGTAAATGGGGTTCCAAACAGGGTCTACAACGAGGGTATCGCCGGTACTGACATGTGGAGTGAAATAAACCAACAGTTGAAGACGCGCGGCAGGTCCCAACATGAACCTGACCAAATATCTCACAGGCAACAAGTTTGGTCTCTGGATTGGCCTGCGGTCCATGGCTGACCCAGCTCTGCACGGCAACGGTCAACGGCTCGTTAACACACAGGATGGTGTGCAACTCGAGATTGAAAGAAACGCCACCGGCTCGGGAAATGCAAACTGTCACATCTTCACCATCTCAGACTCACAGATGAACATCATGAGCAGGCAGCTGGAATCTGTACAGTGCTAAGACACACACACGCACACGCATATATATACCACCAGCCCCCATGGCCACAAGCAAGATCAACTTTTATGATAAGCCGGCTCCCCTGCCATCTACCAGACCATTATCATACAATGAAATACAAAGACTTCTAGCAATGGCACCCTCCCCACCAACACATGAACCAATTGTTTGCAAACCAACTAATATAGGTGTTGGTTATGGACCCAAGAAAGCTGCCATTCAACACACTAATCATGGGCCCCACTAACTCTGGCAAGACACAGTATCTTCTAAACCAACTGCGAGGCCCCTTTAGAGGTTGTTTTGATTACATCCTTTTATTCTGCCCCACATTTGTCAAGAACAAGACATACAATGGCTTTGTGGACTGCGATCCGCACATCTTGGTGATTATTTGCCAACAGCATGAGATCGAAGACTGGTTGAAGCTGGCGAGCTTCTTTTTCACATGCACCAACACTTTATTCATTCTCGATGACTGCGCCGCCTCCAAAGATGTCAAAGGCCGCACAAGTCAGCTGGTCAATCTGGGGTTCAGCGCAAGGCATGACGGCATATCCGTGTGGGTCTTGACAGAGCAGATCACCAGCATAGCTAAGCCATATCGTGATAACATTGCAGCGATCTTGCTCTATTACACACCCTCCAGCAAGACAACTAAGGCCATCTTCGAAGATTATGCCAGTGAGCTCTCCCACGAGGAGTACAAAGAGCTTATCGCAAGGCTCAAATCCCGCAAGTTCTCCCACCTGGTTTTCTCTCTTAGGCACCCGTATGGAATTGAGTACAAGGTTTAAACACATATATATATATATATATATATATATATATACCATGGCTATGAATGCGCCAACCAGTCTACACAAGCTCACTGTGCTTTCACAGCTTTTGGATGAATTGCACAAACACACACTTGATGCGCAAAACAAAATTATCAAAGCCGCTGGTGAGAAGATCTGCGCCTCATGCTTCTCAACAGATATCCCTTGCGGTTGAATTCTATGCCAGACACCATGGCGGGGCTTATACGAGAGCTTGAAACTCTTTTGCCCGACATCAAGAGAATTATCGAAAAATAAAAACACATATGTATACTTGCTGATGGCACAAGCAGCTGAAGACCAGGTCATTTTTGACGAAGTAATGCAAATGCTGGAGGCCACCCCTGATACCACACCTCCCACAGGGCTCGTGTGTGACAATCGCATTCCTGCCAAACGCGAGAAGCTGGCAATCCTTGTTTCAACTGGCAAGGCCAAAGAAGCTATCGGCGTGCAGCTCACACACGACCAGGTCAAGTGCCTGTCAGACAAGGACAATGACAAGTACTTCAAAAAGTACGAGGCC
The DNA here is from genome assembly GCA_022457155.1 of Cladopsammia gracilis. Lineage (NCBI taxonomy): Eukaryota > Metazoa > Cnidaria > Anthozoa > Scleractinia > Dendrophylliidae > Cladopsammia > Cladopsammia gracilis. The sequence continues at coordinate 582,564 of JAJGOT010000240.1, read as the reverse complement.
TATGTCGGCAACAAGACAACAGAATCCCTAGTTGATTCCGCCATCATGCTCGTGTCCAAAGGAGTTGGCATGGTGGTCCACATTGAGGATGTCAAGGAATTGCAGAAAGAACTTCTTTTCGAGAACTTCAGAAAAACATGTCTGCAACATTACAAGCTTGACCCGGCACATTATCACACAAGCCCTGGCCTCTCCTGGGACTCCCTTCTCAGGTATACGGGCATCAACCTGGAGCTGCTCACAGATGTTGACATGCACCTCTTTGTTCGAAAGAAGAAGCACATCTGTCTCAAGGTAGAGGTCGTGGTAATCTCCAAGTGTCTTGCATCCAAATACCTCCCACACTTTTTGCGTGTGGGCGTATTCCTTATCTGAGTTCCCTTCCTTTTTGAGCCCGCTGTAGAAGGCATCCTTCGGCGGGAGAGAGATCTCCTCGAATCGAGTCCAAGAGTCCACATATTTGTATGGGTAAATCCCTTTTTGCAGGAGAAGGTTGTGTTTGGGGCTTGGTTCTTCTCATGGCTTGCCGTGATTGTGAAGGACTCTGGCTTGTTTGCTTCAACCAGGGCACTGAGGCTTGACTGCATGAACTGCAAGCTGTCAATGAACCTCAGCTTGCCGAGGGAGAAAGAGATGTAGTTCTCCATGTTGTTTGGGATGCATTTCAAATCGGATTGAATGTCTGCAATTCCACTCATGATGTGGTGCGCATCATAACCCTTCAAGTTGTGAAAGATTACTGGGATTATTTCCGTTTTCAAGTTGGTTCGGAAATAGTTGATGTTGCAAAGATTTTGAGCTGCACCCAGATATTTCCCTGTGATGTGGCAATGAGCTTTGACTGCGTCTCTAACAGAGTCTTGGATTAGAGACTCCCCGCAGAAAAGGCAGTCGACCTGCTCGAATAAATTGTCTGTGGCGGGCTGCCATTTGTTTCTTGGCCCAACAAATGGGAACTCTTCTAATTCACCATCATCACCCCGGATGCAAGTTTTGAATGTCTTTTGGTAACATTTGTTGGTGTGACGATGAACAAGGCCTGCATATTCTCCGGTGTTTGGGTCATAGACCGCAATGGCATCCCTGTGGTTCTTCTTGGTGAGAGACTTACCACAGATGTGGCAGTCAATTGCACGGTTGAATTCAATCCATTCATTTCTCGTCATTGAATAAGGCTTTTTGTGTTGCAGCTCATCTCTGATCGCTCCTTCCAGTTGCTGAAGGCTGTCAAGAAAGACTGACACAGCGTCCTCTCTTCTGTATAGATAAGGCCCCTTTGTCTTCCCATCAGAGCGAACAGCTAACATGCAGAACCCGCAGGGTTTATGTACGGATGTCGCAGTGGTGCTGCTCTGTTGGGGATCTGGTATGCAACCGTGGACTTTTTCGACAATGCTTTCAAAGTCTGCATAAATAACCCAAGGCTTCTTCATCTGGTTCTGGAAGTTCTCAAAGTGGAGGAAGTTTTTGCCTTCTTTTGGCATTTCGACTTGTGCCGGCCTGCCTTTGACTCCCCTGCAATAGAAGAGATGATCGGCGAGAACCCTTTCTGAAGAAAAGGCTTGAAGACACCTGTCACAGTGATGCATGCGGCGCCTTGCATTGAAATCACTGTGTAGAAGTCTGCTCATGCTCTTGATGTAACAATAATGCGAAGTGTGTGTGTCTGTGAGCATCATCAGATTAATCCTTCGCAGATTGGGATCATCGAGCTCACTGACTCTGATTACAGCCACATTGTTGTTCTTCCAGCCATAAATGATTACAGCCACATTGTTGTTCTTCCAGCCACAAATGTTGATTGCAAGGTTGTTTTGGCGTTCAACCTTGGAAATCTGATTCAATGGCGTTGGTAGATCAACTCCAGTTAAGTCTAGGCCATCATCAATGGGATAACTGCCTGGCCGGTCTGAATGCGCCTCGGCGGGGAACAATGCCGATCTCAGTGCCCAGCGGAGACACTGGTTGTCTCTGTTCTTTACATTGATGATTGCCTGCTTCGACCTGAGCTTTGATGGTGTTGGGATAAATGTGCCGCCTCGTAGTGGGTGGTACATCCCGAACTCAAGGTAAACAGTTTTGATTTTCTCAATCACCCAACCAGAACCTAACTGCTGCCATCTTGCAACCTCTTCCTCAAAGCCATTCACTATGTCTTCCAGGATGCCCTTGTCTCGAAGCTGATAGAGATTTGTAACAATCAGTGGGTTGACATTCCAAAAGAAGTGATCAATTTCTCGTCATCAGTGCCTTCCATTGAAAAGTGAACATCGAATGACAAAGTGACCTTCACCCCGCCAAGCTCTGTGACTTCGCATGCAATTTTCTGGAGAATGGCCGCCTTATTAGTTATGAAGAATAAATTCAGGTCCTTGATTTGGTAATCATCAGGGACATTCATCTTATAACCATGCAGCCAATTACCGAAGTAATCGTAGTTCCTTGGGTTGAAATCAAGACGTTGAGCCTCCATGTTATATACAGGGATTTCATTTTCTTCAATTGGTGGTCTCATGCCAGACCAGCATTCACAAGAGCGAAAGATTTTGTTTTGACAACCAATTTTCAACCACCTTTTTGGGATTGTCTCGTGCCGGACCAGCATTCACAAGCAGTGTGTAGTAATCGGGATTGGGGCGTCCGGGACCACCCAAAATAAGCCGCTAAACGCCCGAGTTACCGACCCCCAGGACGAATGAAATAAGTCCTGGGGGCCGGTAACTCGGGCGTTTGGCGGCTTATTTTGGGTGGTCCCGGACCCCCAATCCCTATTACTACTATCTCAATGTATTCTCAAAGGAGCAAAGTTGAAAAGAATACCCACTCAAAAACAATGTGAACTTTGTCAAAGGTTTACAAGGATGTCGTACAAACAAGACTTGGTGGTGAATTGTGAGCTGGCCTGGTGACATCATCATGCATAAGGCCTATTTGCACAGTGTCAGATTTCAAAAATAAATTTGCATACTATCAGTTTTCAATCCCTGCTTCAGTTGTTGTTCTGTTACTGAGGTAATATTATCCAGAGGAAACCTTCAGTCTTTACACTGGCATTGGAAATTGAGTTTTGTTCTGTACTGTTCTAGCTGTTCTACATGTAGCTGTTCTGTTCTGTTAGTTTTTTTTTTTAAAAAAAATATTAGAGCAGAATATGGATAACGTTATTTTTATGTCAAGAGGTCTTTGCGCTTGGTCACAGTTGTTTTGTGTAAACAAGACACATTTTAGTCACGAGTTCTTTTGGCAAAATATAATGGAAATTTTTTTTCCATTATTATTTTAAGCCTACATTTCGCTGTTGTGAAAATTTGTTTCTTCAAAAATTTGAATCAAATTTCATAATTTCAAAAGGCTTGAACACAAATTTTCTGTGCAATATCACATGGAAGGACACAACATACAGTATTGTGAAAAAGTCTTACAAACGAAATGCGCGAATTTCGTTCTTTGTTCCCGCAAATTTTTCGTCGAAAGTTCGCTCGAAAGTTGGAGTGAAATTTTGTGGTGGTTAGAGCAACATTTCGCTGAAACAAAGAGCAATATTTCATCTCATTTTCGGGACCTCGTCGAAAATTCGCGGTCATCAGCAAAATGTCAGCAGCAGGAAACGAAATTTCGCTAGGCAATACATTGGCAGTTCATCAGCGTTTGCGCAAAATTCTTCAAGCGACTGAGACGATCTACCGGTAATGTAACTTACACGAAAATTACAGAGCGTATATAAATAAAACAATGTAAAACTCAAAATCAGTTACCGAGGTTTGCGACATTAAAGACTTGCCATTTTACAAACTTGCCTGATGACTACGAACACAGTTCATTCTACAACAAAATAGCCAAAACATCTTCGCTTTAAATGGTTTTCCATGGACATAAAGGTTTCCATCTTCAATGACAACCCCCCCAAATTAAATCCGGTTTGAAAGGGGTTTGAAAAGGGTTTGCAAAGGGTTCGAGAAGGGTTTGAAAAGGGTTTCCAAAGGGTTTGTGAAGCAATTACAGTTTGGCAGATTAATAAATAACTTAAAAAAGTAAGTCTTGTTTTTCTAACAGAGGTGCAAGAGCGCCTCCGATCGAAGAATATGCATAGCACGTAACGCACGAACGCAAGCGTTGTGGTTATAAACTGTAAAATTGAACTAATTTAATTAATTTATTGAAGCAAGTTTCTTTCTTGCCGTGTGCAAACTATCATCGCAAGTTCGATTTGGTCGATCAGGCTCGATTCAATTTGTCTCGCAAAGGGTTTGCAGAGAGCTTGCAAGGTTTCAAAAGGGTTTGTAAAGGCTTTGTAAACGGTTTGCAAAGTTGTGAAAAGGGTTTACAAAGGGTTTTGGCAATAAATAAAGATTATGTATGTATGCATGTATGTATGGTTTGTGAAGGGTTTACAAAGGGCTAAAATTAACCCCAGAAGATATTCCTCTGGAGCAGATATAGTAAATGAAAGTCAGTTGAAAAGTGGACGGCAGAAAAACTAACCTTTGGTAAGGATCCTTGGGAAATACACGAAACGTCAAGTCTTTCCTATTATCGGAACGATTATTACAAAGCGCAGCGACGCAACATTTGTCAGAGAATTTTTATCGTAGTTATAGGCTGCGCTTCTTGCTTTTTAATTGCGATGTGGCTATAGGCCTCGCTTTCATGCTTACGTCGTAAGTGTGTATCCCCTATTATGGCTCCTGGTACAAGAAAAAAAAAGGAAACTTACGGTTGTCCTCCAAGCTCTCTCGGCTATCGTATTCCCCAGTTGATCGCTGGGACGGTGTATTAGGTGACGGTGGGATGTCAAAGTCATCGACTCTTGTATTCTCAGCGATGGGTATGGAATCGTCATCAGCACAGTAAATACATGTCCAAACTACTTCCTTTCCTGATCGCACTGCAGCCTTGTAGTCTTCCCTCGTGATGCTTGTCTGGCATCGCTGGTGTTGCCACCTGTCGCAGCCATCACATAAAAGCGCTTCCTGACGAGAAGTGACTTCTTCGGCGCAGAAGATACAATAAAAACTTTCCATTTCGTAGAAAGCATTGATGATAACTAGTTGTCGAGTGATTGTGAAGCTAAGTTGAATGAAATGAACAGAACTCGCAGCCCTTTATATACTGTAGTGCCCAGTAGCAGCGGATCAAAATCACAGCAATGTTATTGCTAGTCGATTAGATATGGCAGCACTGATTTGTCGTTTTCTAAATAGGTGACAGCTAACTCTAATTAATATAACAATAGCGCACGCGTGTTTCCTACGAGGTAAGCTGAATTCGGTAATGTATGAAACAAGACATTACCGAACCACACACGTGTAAGCGAAGAGGACGAATAATTATCCTAAAGGACTGGGTTTAAATAAAGCAACTTCAAAATGGCGGTCTGTTCGTACTCAATCAACTTGTAGTCAGTGTGGTGAATCATCCACTGTCCATTTGATTATGAAATATAATTTAGCGGGAAAAAAGCTGTGAGATTTCACATCCAATAATTTACGCATACAACGTTATTCTGAATCGTGTAGTTAAACCCAGGTTGACATGTAAATGTTTGTAACGTTTAATTCCAGACCAAATAATTTATGCATAACGTTAGTATTCTGAACTGTACAGTTAAAACACAGGTGACATATAAATGTTCATAACGTTTGCGAACTGACCAGAGACGTTTGCGAACTGACCAGAAACGTTTGCGAAATGACCGTTGGCGAAACGACTCGTTGGCGAAACGACCGACATTCAGGCCACCGTAGGAGTATTGCCTAGCAAAATTTCGTTTCCTGAAATATCGCTCTGTCTCAGCGAAATATCGCTCTAACTGCCACAAAAATTCGAGTGAAATGTCGACGAAAATTTGCTGGAACAAAGAATGAAATTTGCGCATTTCGTTTGCAAGACTTTTTCACAATACTGTAAGCTGTACCCCCCTTTGCATAAACTGACCTTGCTGGTCTACGTTTATAACCTCTATATATATGACGCGGGCACTGAACGTGTTTAAAGACAGCAGTCGGCGGGAGTTGAATGACTGGCTTAACGTGCAAGAAAGAAAACCCTTTGTAAAGGCTCCTCACAACGAGGCTCTTGCAGGGTTTGATCCGTTAGACCGACAACGTCTGAGGGACTTTCAACTCCCTACTCGGATTGTTGAACTCTATGCGCCTGGTGAACGGGGCCAACAAGGCCGGCCCGGTCGAGTGCAGCGAACAGCTAAATGGAGTTTCACTCAGGGTCTCACAAAACCCCTTGTTCCCCAAATGATGAACCGCATCAAACAAGAGGTTCGTAGAAGGCATAAAGCTAACATCTCTTATGGGTACAGATTACGAAACATCGAAAATGGCGAGGTTATCGTTTGGTACTCAAACTTTAACAGCCCCTGGTTTTCTAAGCTCTCAGAGACGAAACTATGGCTGCAACAACGAGAAGAGCTTCGCCTTCAAGGTGAACACATCGAACGCCCTAACACTAAATGGAGCTTCGAAGCCGCCGTTTCCGTTGAACTCAAAGTGATCTTAGACAGACAACCTCTGTTGCTCCGTCTTGGTAGGCTGCCTGACTGGCTTCGCAACAAGCACCACGTTAGAGCCCTTGACACCTTCAACGACGATCTTTGCATCTTTCGGTGCTTGGCAGTTCATCAAGGCTCCCGTTGGAGTCGGTGTACTCAAAGAGCTCGAGCGTTAGCGCAAAGCTTCTTCGACACTCAGCAGCAGGCTCGGACGGCTGGCAATCTTGTGCCCTTCAAAAAGTTTACTTTGCTTGAACGGCACTTTAAACAGGGCATTGCGGTTTACACTGTTACAGACGACGACAACTTCGTTTTGAGTTATACACCTTCACATTATGACAAAGTTACCCCCAACTCACCAGTGATGACACTCGGCATCTATGACTCACATGCCTTTCTGATCACCGACATCAATAAAGTCACAAACAACTACGCTTGTGGTGAGTGTGGGGCTAGGTTCGCACGGGTCGATAATCTAGCCCGCCACGCCAAGACATGCACTCGCGGCGAAACCAAGATTTCCTGCCCCGGAAACCAGATCCTTGCTCCGGAGTCAGCTTTCGAGAAGGCCTTTTATCCAGAAGCCAATTTTGGTATCCGCGCGCTCTGTTGGCTCGAATATGAGGCTAAGCAACGGGGCATCCACATCCACCACCACAGATGCGGCCACGGTGGCGAGCGCATCATTGGCGGCTACAAGGTTGACGGCTACCACCCAGAGAGCAAGACCGTGTTCCAGTTCCACGGCTGTCACTGGCACGGCTGCCGCCACTGTTTCCCCGCGCCCGAACAAAGAAACGAAGCGGTCAAAAACGACAGGCAAGGAAACCCAATCACCCGGGAGCAAGCCTTCGCCAAAACAATGCAAATCAGCCACGAGATCCGCACGATGCTCGGTTATAATCTAGTTGAGCGGTGGGAGCACGAGCGCCCCGCCCCTTGGTGGCACACTCGAGCCCCACCTAAACAAAACGAAACGTATCCACACGCCATAGTCTACGACTTCGAAGCCTATCAAGACAAGGCCAAGGCAAGCCAGCCAACACGGGATCTCTCTTACGAAAGTGAGCACGTCCCTATCTCAGTCGCCATCGCGGACACCCTAGAGCCCGAGCCTGAGTACATCTGCTCCAAAGACCCCAAAGAGCTCATCCGGCTGTTTTATCAATCTCTGGTGCGCCGCGGCAACGCAATCCGAGAGGACATAGCCAGGCGCTATATGCCTCCAGATCTTGAGGGGCTAACAGAGGCCCAAAAGGGGCTCATCAAACAATGGTGCGAGCAGGTCCCCGTTGTCGGCTTCAACTCTGGCCGCTATGATCTGCACCTTATCCGCCGCCACTTCGTCGAACACCTCGGGCAAGAGAGCGGGGTCTTCGCTGGCGAGAAACAAAGACAAATCATGTTCATCAACACACCCTCCTTCAAGTTCCTCGACATAATCAACTATCTCGCCCCAGGCATCACGTACGACAAATGGGTGAAGACATACGGCGCGAACCAGACCAAATCGTGGCTCCCGTATGAGTGGTTCGACAGCGCCGACAAACTCGACTACAAGGGTCTCCCGCCTTACTGGTGTTGGTACTCTCAACTCCGAAACTGCTTCACACTCACTCCAGACGAGTACAAGCAATGCAAACAGGTCTTCAAAGAGCGCGGGATGAAGACCTTCGGTGACTGGCTGCAATATTACAACAACCTCGACGTTACTCCATTTCTCGAAGCGCTCGAGAAAATGAAAGCCTTCTATACAGGGCTTGGGGTCGACATTTTCAAAGACGCAGTCTCCTTGCCCGGGGTCAGCATGCAATACATCCTGCGCGGGACCTTGGGTGGCCCCAAGAAAAAGCGGCCGCCCCTCTATGCCCCAGGCCCCGAGGCCTACGCAATGCTGAAGGCCGCGGTGGTCGGTGGCCCCAGTCTTGTGTTCACCCGCAAGCACGTAGCCGGCGAGACCCGCATCCGCTCGCACAAATACGACTTGGCGCGCCCCGTGAGAGCATTCTCGGCTTCGACGCCAACTCCTTGTACCCCAGCACCATGCTGCAAAAAATGCCCTGCGGCAAAGAGAGGGTCGTCCACTACGAGGACCCTGAACAGGCTGCTGACCCCTTCATCATCCGGCTTGTGACGGGCCAGTGGTTCGGGTTCGCCGAGGTCGACATCGAAGTCCCCCGGGCCCTGTGGGAGCGCTTCGAAGAGTTCCCTCCGCTCTTCATCAACACGTGCGTTGGTGAGGCGGGCGTACCACAACACATGAAGGATTACCTAGCGCAAAGCAACAGAACTCCATTGCCAGAACAAAAGAAGCTGCTCGGCGTGCTCCAGGCCAAAAAGGTGCTGCTGTACGCCCCAGTGCTAGAGTGGCTCTATAATCACGGGCTCGAAGTAACCGCGGTCTACCGCACGCTCGACTATACCCCGATGAAGGTTTTCGACTGGTTCGTACGGGAGGTTGCAGACAACCGGAGGAAAGGCGACGCTGACAAAGAGAAAGCCTTGCTCGCAGAAGTGTTCAAGCTTCTGGGCAACTCGGCCTACGGCAAGTTCATCGAGGCTGTCGAGCGCCAGACGAAAGTGGTGTACACCCGCGACAAGGACGAGGTCGACAAACACCTGCGTTCTGCCTGGTTCGAAGACATCGAAGACATCGAGGCCGCATACAAGCTTGAGTTGCGCAAAACCAAGATAACGATAAACCGCCCCTTTCAAGTCGGTATCGTAGTTTACCAACTCGCCAAGCTGCGCATGCTCCAGTTCTACTACGAGTTCCTCGATCACTATATCGACAGGCATGACTTCGAGCTAATCCAGATGGACACGGACAGCATGTACTTCGCCCTTTCGCATGACACTCTAGAAGAGGCAGTTCGACCAGAGCTACGCAAGCAGTTTGAAAGGGAGAAAAACAAGTGGCTCTCTTGGGACAAGTGGAGCAACAGAGAGCCTGGCCTGTTCAAGCTTGAAAAAGAAGGTACACGAGCCATCGCTCTGTGCAGCAAGTGCTATTACGTAGAAGATGAGGCTAGCGGACAGGCCAAGATGTCCTCCAAGGGCGTCAACGAGAAGCAGAACGAGCTCCACTGGCAAAGATACGAGCGAGCCCTCGATGGGTTCAAAGACATGGCAGTCAACAGAGGCTTTCGAATGCACGAGGGCGCCATGTACACGTACGAACAGCGTAAGCTAGGTCTTTCCGCTTATTACGACAAGCGCTGGGTGTTGCCTGACGGCATTCACACAGAAGCAATCGAGTTTCACAATCCAGCTGGTGGCAACTGAGTGCCTGGCGGCACAATCATCAACTCCTCACGCACAAACCCCCGCTTGGGCCCATCGTAGAGGTAATACACCACTGGCGCATCTGGCTTGGTGACAACCCTTTTGATGTTGTAGACCTTCAAAGACCAGATCGGATCCGTCGCTCGTCGACTACCACCCTCCAGCTCGCCGGGGTAATACAGATATCGCAAATTAACCTGAGGTGGGAGCTTCTTCTCCTTTGCCCCCACTGGTCTCAAATATGGGGTCGCTGGCTTGGCTGAGGTGGCTTTCTCTTTGATTGCTTGTGAAGGCTTCTTGCCAGTCAATCTGGTTACTTCATTGTTCAAGGCCGAGATAACATCTGGCAATCTTTTAACCCAAGCGGTCGACCGGCCAGAGGGCAGATGCATTTCAACTGCGTACTGGTAACCAAACAATCGTTCAGCCAGGGTTCTGTTGAATCTTTCAACAATCCCTTGATCTCTGTGTATATCAACGCGCCCACGATGAATGGTTGTTTTATGGGCTCCAGTCTCTTTAGTCACAGCTCCCATAAACTCTGTCCCCGGGTCGACTTGCAACAGTTGTGGCCACTTCAAAGGCCCGCGCCTGTATATCCGGGCCAGCGCTTTCGAAACTTCATCAGACTCTTTCGAAGCCAAGGGCTCTGCTGCTTTGAAACGGCTTGCTACATCAACAACTGTCAAAGCATATTTGTAAACCTTTCGCCCATGAGGCAGTTTGCCGTGTGGCAAAAAAAGTAGATCTGCTTGATGCACTGAATTGGGTGTGAAGACATCAAATTTGGGCCGTGGGATGTGGCGTGGCGCAGGGAGATATATTTGCCAAAGGGCTTGTTTGACGAGCCATTTCTTTGCCGCCTCTTCAGAGATCTTGGCTGCTGCAGCTAGCTTTTTTACAGCGGCAAGACCTTTCCAGTATCCTTTGGGTCCATAATAGATTTTAGAGAGTTTGGAGGCCATATATTTATGTTTTTACAGAAAGCAAAACGCTGCATAACCAAGGGCGAGTGCGCCAGTACCGATAAACAAGAGTTCGCCTTGCTTCTGCTGAGGGCCCGGCTTATAGAAGTCAGAGAACTCGGGCTCTTTGGGGAGTGTTATTTGCTGCTCCCGATGTGTTTGGTTGTAGAGCACCAGAGCTTGATCAGTGTCTTGAAAGTTGTGTTTCGCTTGATCTTTGATCCGATCGTTGGTTGCAATCCAGTCGAGGAGCTTTGTGCGGTCTTTCTGGTATTTGGCGTAGGCCGCTTGATAAGCTTCTAACGCTTTATCGTGTCTGATCTTTTCATCCATTGCAGCTTTCCCACTGTCGCCAGACAAGTATTTTGCAAGATAATTGCCGCCAGTGAAAGCAGCTGCGTTTAGAATTGCTCCACCAACCATGATAGCGATTGAGGCCATCTTGTATATAATTACATCGTGGAAGGGAGGATTTTCTGGTCCTCGAGGTATTTCTTGAGCGCGAAGCTCCCAGTCATGGTAGCTACGAACATGACGTAATTCATCAGGCTCGCGCTGGGGTCAGCTGTGAGGTTTTCTTTGATGATTTTCTTGCCAATCCAGCCAATACCAGCGACAATGCCAGTGATTGTGGCAGCATCGAGAACAGATTTCACGAGCTTGTTGTCAGACATGGTGTATATTTATGTTTTTTTAGTTGACTCCTCATCGCTCTGTTAGTTCTGTGGCTAAGCCGGAACTGTTTTAAGAGCAGTGATGTTGAATCTTAACGTAAAAAGAAGAATGCCACCGATTGCAGCCCCATTTACAAAGCCTTGAAAGAGATTGATCATTGTGTATATATTTACTCCATTTCTCGAATTCTTCGTCTTGGTGGCCTCTGTGTTGGTGGAGGGACCTCTGCTGCTGCTGGTGGTGGTGTCTCGTTGCGCCCAAGGGTATTCATAATGGCCTCGCGCTGGTAATAAACACCCAAAGCGGAGACAATCAAACCTCCAATACCAAGGATGAGAACAGTGTTGCTGCTAGATTCTGCCTTCGTCGGCGCCTCGTTTGGGGCAGGCTCGTCTGCCTGGTTGGCTTGTTTTTTTGCCTCTTTTGCCAGACGTTTTCGTTCAGCCAAGGCTTTTCCAGAAGCAACACGGCCAGGGTTTTTAGCCGGAGCAGTCTTTGGGGTATCAGATGTTACGTGTGTGGATGTAGGAGCGACTTTTTCTTCAGGGATCGTCTCGAGCGGTTGCGCCATCGTGTATATATTTTATTTTAAACCTGTGTGGTTCCTTCATGGTTCCTTCATGGTTCCTTCATGGTTCCTTCATGGTTCCTTCATGGTTCCTTCATGGTTCCTTTGTGGTCCACCAACTTCATCAAAGCCCTCCAGGGGGTAGCCTTCACTGTCCCTGCTGCTTGGGTGAGCGGGTGGAGACTCTTTTTTGAAGTCTATGTGTTTTGTAGTGATCAAAGCAGCATTGGCCAAGGCTAAGAATCGCCCACATCGCAGTGCCAGACCTCCAGCAAGAGATGACAATTCATGTTGAATCATGTAGTCATTTTTGAGTTCTTTCTGCAACTCCTTCACGTCGTCAATATCAACAGCCAAGCCGATGGCTTTTGTTACGAGCATTATAGCGCTGTCAATCAGAGACTCGGTCGTCTTGTTGCCGACGTAGGCTTCATATCTTTTGTAGAATTTTTCAACCTCCTTATCTGTCAGTCGCTTAACCTGCTCATGTGTGAGCTGGGTCCTGATGGCCTCTTTTGATTTGCCTGTTGAAACAAGGACTGCCAGTTTCTCACAAGTGAGTGTCTGGGCCTGTTAAGACTTCAGGAATCACTGATGGCAAGGAGCTATCAGGGCCTGACTCCAGCATCTGCATGATTTCATTCATTGCGACCTCGTCTCCAGGGGGTGTTGCCATCATGTATACTTTTTATTTTTTTTGGATTCAGCTATAATGCTACGAACAGTCTCCAGAAACAAAATGGTGAATTTCGGTTCTTCTCCGTCTTCATAAAATAGTTCCAGAAAGTCATAGACTTCCTTGGGTAGGTTAGCTTCTTCGCGGGTCATTGCTGTCGAGTTCAGGTTCATGTTCTCGTTTTCATAGGGGGCCAGTCCGATTATTACCTCTTTTTTTACCGGCGTGTCTCCAGGGTTTGTTGCCATCGCGTATATATATATATTTTTTTATGGCTTCATCATTATCTCCAGAAGAGTCTCCAGAAGCTGAATCTAGCTAATTAGTTGGGCTTTCGACTTAGATTCGTCCATAGGAAACATTTCATCCAGAGCCTGAAACACTTCATCGTCTCCATGGTTTATTTCCATCGTGTATATATTAATTCTCAATTATTCTATTGATGTCAGGCAAAATATTTTCAATCTCCCGTATGAGTGAAGCCATTGTGTCTGGCATTTTTACAACTTTCAAAGGATATCGGCTAAGAAGCATGAGGCGCAGATCATCCTCGCCAGCGGCTTTGATTTTCTGGATTTGCATCTCTTCCGTCCTGCTCTGTAATTCACCAAGAAGCTGTGAAAAGACTGTGAGCTTGTGGAGACTGGTGGAGGCATTCATGGTTCAGAGTATATATTAACTCCATAAGGGTAGCGCAGAGAGAAAACCATGTGACCGAATTTGCCCCTCTTCAATCTTGCAATAAGCTCTTTGTACTCTTCATGCGTGAGCTCGCCGGCATAGTCGTCGAAGATGGCCTTAGTTGTTTTGCTTGATGGTGTGTAAAAAAGCACGATCGCTGCCACGTTTTCTCTAAATGGCTTGGCAATGCTGGTTAACTGCTGCGACAACACCCACACGGAAATACCGCTGTGCCTGGCACTGAAGCCTAGGTTGACAAGTTGACTCGTGCGGCCTTTCACATCCTTCGAAGCGGCGCAGTCATCGAGAACGATGAGAGTGTTTGTCCCGTTGAAGTGGTAACTGGCTAGTTTTAGCCAAAATTCAATCTCGTGTTGCTGGCAGTCAATCACGAAAATGCGTGGCTCATTGTCTATGAACCCATCGTATGTCTTGTTGTGAACAAAGGTTGGGCACAAGAGAACGATATAATCAAACTTGCCCCTGAAGGGGCCGCGTAGCTGATTCAAGAGATATTGTGTTTTGCCAGAGTTAGTCGGCCCTATGATTAGAGCATTGAAAGGCAACTTTTGGGGGTCCATCTATATTTAATACTGAACAGCCTGCAGCTGCCTGTCCATGATGTTCATCTGCGAGTCGCTGATGGTGAATATGTGGCAGTGTACATTTCCTGATCCAGAGGGTGATCTCTCGAGCTCAAGATGAACGCCGTCCTTTGTGTTGACTAGGCGTTGGCCGTTGCCGTGAAGAGTTGTATCGGCCATGGACCGAAGGTCGATAAGAAGGCCGAACTTGTTTCCCGTGAGATATTTGGTCAGATTCATGTTGGGCCTGCCGTCACCACTCTTTTTAAAGAAGCGGCTGACCTCGTTCCACATGTCTGTCCCGCTGATGCCTTCGTTGTAAATCCTGTTGGGCGAGCCGTTGATGGTAACATTCACCTTGGTAATGTCTGGATTGAAGTATTTTTCTGAGTCCCTGGCTCCAGCCGTGTATGGCTCTATGAATAGCAGAAGGATGGCTTTCAGTGACCTGCGCTGAGGGTTCACCCTGAGATTTAGCCGCGCGTCTGAACCCTTCGAGAAGGGGACCACTTCCTCTCGCATGATATGGTCGTAGGCAAACTCCTTTCCGCTAGAGAGTACACTTGTTGCCTCGTCAGCCAGCTGCTTACTTCGGATTGTCTCGTACTCAAGCTGGATATTTGTCAACTTGTAGACAAGCTTGCTTGTATCCGAACCCTTGACAACTTGAGAGGCCTGGGCGAGCGTAATCTCAAATGTCAAATCATTGTAGAGGGCCTGCGGGTACATGACGCCATGGTCCGTTAGAATCTGGTGATCCAGATTGATGCGGTATTTGTTCTTGTAAATGGTCTCCAGCTTGTTTTCCACATCCACGCTCGAGGTCTTCTTGTCGCCGGAATTAGAGCGGATCTTGCACAAGTCAACACTCTGGATGCCCTCTGAAAGCATGTTTTCGCACTTGTCGACAGAGAGGAAGAGGTCTTCAAAGATCTTGTAAATATCGTACCCGACGGTGTCCTGGACAGTGGTGGCGGCAAACTTGACAACGAGCCTGTCAACTAGTGCTCTGGAGACATTTTGTACAAGAGAGTTGTTCGCGTGGCCACCGGTAAGGTCGATGTTGAAGATCAAGGCAAGCGAGCCCGGCACGATAACTTCATGTTCGTTGAGCTTGGGCACTGTAACGTACAGTGTCTCGCCCGGCTGGGCTGTAGAGCGATCAAATGTGATGCGCTTTACGGTGCGCTCTGCTTTCATTGCCCCGAGAATCTTCTCTGCGTTCGTTGGAAGGAGGTTTGGTTGCACAGCCATATATATAAATTTTATATTTATATATCATCATGGCAGAAGGAGGTTATGATATACCTAGCGAGAACGAAAACACCGGGCTTGACTGGGATATAGACCACGATGGCGATGACGATGACGAAGAAGAAGTTGACACAACAACTACCTTTCAACCGGGCGGCACATCAACCCCATATCATGGCGGTGAACAACATGAAATGCACACAATGCCTCGCGAACAGAGCGGCTTAGATGAAACTGCCCCTCTTCTTGCAGAGACTGGCAGAGAACGAGCCTGGGGCGTTATCCAGTCCTTATATCCAGATGCTGATGCAATAGAACTTGATGCTTATTTTGACCCCAAATCTAATAGATTAATGATCAAAAAAAGCGGTTTTGGCAAAAAAGCATACTCTCTCTACACAAGAGAAAGAGTAACTGGCCGTGCAAGAGTAAACCCAAACCTTTCACAAGAAATAAAATTTGCTCTTGGTCAGTCTGCAGAAGAAAAAATAGTTCAACAACGGCACGAAACTAGGCAAACAGACCAAAGACTGAAAGAAGCTCAACGACTAGAAAAAACATTAAACGAAACAGCTGCAAAACAACAGCAAGCGGCTCAAGAAAAACAAGCAAAAGAAGATCAACTTGAACAAATTAACCAGCGCATTGCAAACATGGAAAATGAAGGAGGTACAGTAATAGAAAGAAAAAACGAAATAGACAGATTAAACCGAGAAAAAGCAAAAACTGAAAGAGACATAGAAGAGGCAAAGAAAAAAAGCAAAGAGTATGCAAAAACTATAATAGATAAAGAAAAAGCTACAAGAGAAGTTGAACGCTTACAGAGAAAAGGCGCTGCCGAAAAACAAAAAACAAACACTATCGAAGCAAGACTGAACTCCATCAAGCCGCTGGATGAGCTAAACGAACAAGAGGCCGAGCTTGAACGAAAAATCGAGGAAGAACGGCGCGTGATAGAGGATGAGAACACTTCTCCCTCTGACAGAGAAGCCGCAGGAAGCCCGAGTTGCTGAGCGAGAAGAAGAACTGGCAAGACTAAGAACACAAGTTCAGGAAAGAGAAGAAGCCTTGCCTCTTCGAGAGAGGGTCAAAAATATCTTCAAGAAATATGGTTGGACCCTTCAAGCAGTTGTTCTGGCTGCCGGTATTGTCATAGGCGCTGTGGTATTAACCACCTTGAATGGCCTGGCAAAGGCCACCAAGGCTATTGGCAATGGGCTCAAAGAGCTTGGCAAAAAAGCAGCCAACGCCCTGCCAGGCTTGATCGGCTCGATCGTGGGCTTTATATTCAAAGCAGCCGGCCAGGTTTTATCCTTTCTTGGCGAGCACGCCTGGCTACTGATCCTTGCCGTTGTGGCTTTCTTGGTTGAAAAGACAATCAAGCGCAAGCGTTAACGCATCCAGATAAACAAGCCTGCTAAAGCAAGAGCGCCCCCAGCAATGAGCGCCTTGTTTAAGTGATGCGGCTCGATCTTTGGTGTTGTCTCTTGCGTTGGTTGTGGTGTTGTCTCTGGTGTTGGCGTGGGGGCTGGTTTGGGCGCGATGCCCTGTGCCTGTGTCGCCTGTTTGTGAATCGGGTTCGATGGGTGGCTGTTTGGTGGATTAATC
This sequence comes from Cladopsammia gracilis, assembly GCA_022457155.1. NCBI lineage: Eukaryota > Metazoa > Cnidaria > Anthozoa > Scleractinia > Dendrophylliidae > Cladopsammia > Cladopsammia gracilis. Next base: position 565,766 of record JAJGOT010000240.1, on the reverse strand, counting down.
TTTGTCGGCCCTCCATCCATGGGGTGAAGGGAGGCTTTTTTTGTGGCAAGATTGACATCATTGTTAACACCAAGCTTCATCCCTTGCGTTGCCTGCATAAGATTGTTGTTGTACCCCACCACGCTCTCTGTGTTGATAACCATGCGTGACGGCATCAGCCAGCTACCAGGGGCAACTACAAAGTTAAGCCACACTTTAGTTGCTTGGATGGTCTGCTGATAATGCTGTACGCTCTTAGATATGTCGTTCAGTCTTATAGCGTCCTCTAAGAGTGTGAGGAATACTCTCTGCGTTTCGAATGCTCGGCCTCCATTCCCAAGAATGCTGCTGCGAGTGTTTGCTTGTGCACCCAGAATGCAATACACAAAGGCCTCGATTGACTGATTCATACGCGCGAGCCCTGGCTGTGTTAGCCCTTGTGCATAATTCGGCACAAAGTGCTCGAACTGACTAACAGCGCCCTGGTCGTTACGAACGAAGTATATGCCGTTTGCGCGATAGTTTGGGTCTTTTCTGTCTGTGACGTGCTCGTCATCAAACAGGGCTAGATCAGGATCAGGATAGTGGTAATCAGTAGAACTGGGCCCATCATATGCAACCCAAATGTACACATTGCCAAGACCGTGATTTTTGCCGTATGTGAAACGGAAGTCAGAATTTGGGTCTACACCGAACTCTTGGCAAATCCTCTTGTATGTGTCGATGTTGAACTTGTTGTCTTTCTGGTTGAATGTGGGGTCGTCTGGCAAAGCACTCACGCTCTGTTCCCCACCCAGCTTGTAGAGTATTCGTCTTGTTGTGAAATAGACGTGAAACCTGTAAAATGATCGGAGCTGCGGGGTTAGGGAGAGAGTCGAGTTCTTATCAAACAGAAGGTCACGCGAGATCCCGCAGCCGGTTGTTGCACACCACAGAGCAAAGTTTAGTTGTTGTGGCCAGAAACTCATATGCGGGCCGCCGAGCCACTTTCTCCCATATTTTGCGGTTGTGAACGAAATCTGTGTGTCTCTGAAAATGTTTCTGTATTTCGTTGTGAAATAATCAGTTGGCGTGACATAGATCTTTTGCGCTTCATCGTTCAAGACAGAGCCGATCATCATGTCTTTATCGATTGAGGTGGAGAAATCAACAGCCGGGATTGGTTTTTGTGTGTTTCGGTTTAACGTCAACTGATAAGGGAAACCGCCAATATACTCTAAGCCAAGGGCGTCTTTCAGGGCTTGTGTCCAATTCTTGTGCGGTATGTCTGAAGGCATAGCCCAGGAGCCTGGGCCCTTTATGAAAAGCACTTCTCCTGTGGCTTTGTGATTTTCGTCGAAAGAAACTTCTGTTGTAAATCTTGACATATCAGCATGCGGGAAACGCCTTTTGAAGTCTGAGATTGCCTTCGCTTTGGCGACTGTAGAAAGTTTTTCAGCCTCTGGCGTTTTCATCCAAGCCAGTTGCGGATCTGGTGAAGGTGGGGGCTTTGGTTGGATATACCTTGGTTGGAGGGTATTTTGAGGAGAATAAAACGGAGGCGGGGGTCTGTAATCGTGACCGCCAATGTCTAGACCAAGGTTTGAACCAGGATTAAATCCGCCAGGGCGCCTGCCAAACATGATTGTATATAAATATATTTTATATACACAATGGTTGTGTTAACAATCGTCGCACCTTCGAACCCTCACACCATCTACTTCGACCACCCACTTCAGAAACCGAGCTATATCAGGCTCGTTTCATGTTCGATTTGCAATTCGTGGCATAATTTGAAACAAAGAGGAGAAATATCTGTCAAAGTATCAGGCTCGAAGGCCCAACCAACTATAATCAACATTGAGCCTAGTTTTTACACTCCTAGTAGTTTAGCAAAAACGATAGTTGACAAATACAAAGAACGGGTTATAGATCTTAAAGCGGAATCGTATTCTCCTCTTGGTGCTATGGCGATTTTGAACCCAGGAGGTGAATATGCAATAGGTCTTTCCAATAATATCAGATTATTATTTGGCAAGGGTCTACAAACGCCTCCACATATAACCAGTAAAAAATTCGACTCACCAAGCACTTACTTTATCCACTGCGATCTGGTTGATAAAGAACAGAACCTGTTCAACAGGCAAGCCTTCGACAGTCTTGGCTAAATTTGATCTTCGTGGAAAGCCATATGAGAAAGTTTTCTATGAATCAACACAGCAGAACATCTTGCGTGACGTCTCGTCTGGTGATTATGTAAACAGCATAACACTGTCTGTGAGGGATGCGAACAATGAACTTTTTGATTTCAATAATATGCCTCTTGAATTTGAAGTTGAAATAAATTAATATATATATACACAACCATGAGCTCGGCTAATGTGTTGCCATCGGCACCGGATTACAGTGAGACTCCACCGCTTTACCCAAGCTTACCAGCAAATGGCGAAGACTTCCGGCTCAAGAAAATAACAGACTTACAGAAAGAGCTTGAGAAAGAAGCCGACCACTACAGACAAGTTGCGAAAAAATACAAACGGGTCCACACGATTCTTCACACAACAGCTGTGGGTCTTGGTTTGGTTTCTTCAGGCATGTCATCAGCCACTTTGGGGACAGCCTTATCTGGAGTTGGCATTGTGGCCAGTCCTGTCCTTGCCGGCGTGGCGGCCGTTACAGGGGTTTCCTCTGTGGTCCTCACAATGTTCAGCAAGAGATTGGAACGAAAGATCTCTAAACACGAGAAAATCTACACTCTCGCTGTTGCCAAGCGGAACTCTGTCTATGAGCTGGTCTCAAAGGCTCTAACTAACAATAACATCAACGATCCAGAGTTTACGATAATCATGAAGGAGTTTGAAAAATATAACAAACTGAAAACCACGATACGCTCTGGTGAAACAAAGCCCACACAGGGTGGACAGCCTCAAGCGCCAGATCTTGACAAAATCAGAGAAGAACTCCGCAAAGAAGTCAAAGTTGAGTTCCAAAAAAAAATTAAATCGTCTTGCCGCTGTGTCCAAGTCAGATTTGAAAGAATAAACTCTGGGTTTAATCTACAAATCTCGAAAGGAAAACAATATATATAGAGCAATGCCTATTCTTAAGGAATTAATCACATTGCTTCAAGCTGCAAACAAACGCTATGCCAATCTTGAACTGAAGTATGTTTCACTGAAAATAAACCACTTCGAGCTTTACCAGAAATATATGGCCCTGCGCCACAGCCTCCTTTGCCAGGATTGTAAAACGCGGTGCGCGAAAGAAGAACCGGGTGGGTGCACCGAAGTTTGTAATCTTTGTAGTGCAAAATTGCTTTCGTATTGAACATTCATTTATTGTTTCTAATATAAACTTGGCAAGGTTTGAAGCAAACCGTTTCAATAAACAGCTATCTATTGTCAGACAAATGGATGAAAAGAATGCATATAAGACACAATTAGATGCCTTAGATGTTAAACACAAACACATCTGGCTACGAGGCATCTATGAAAATGACTATATAGAGGAGTTGAATCGCTCACAACTTAAAGAAAAGTTACAAATTATCTTTTCATATCTTTCTTCGTCAGCAAAACAAGGCTTAATACAGCAGTACAATAAAACCAAGTTTGTTTCAATTCAAAACATAAACGAAAACATAAAATCGTGCCAAAGCTGTGGCGGGTCTTTTTCACTCCTGGTTGATTCAGCAGAACTTATCTGTGAACTATGCAACCGAGTTGAAAGAATAGAAGGTGCCCCCTTTGATAGAGCAGACATTTACAAAAATGAAAATATAAAAAGTAAAAGCAAGGTAGAAACCGACTATAGCTTTAACTATAGACTTGATCAGTTATTTGGAAAATCCTATAAAATATTGACCCAGGAAGAGCTTGAACAAACAAAATATATTCACTCAAAGATAAAACCACATCTACCAAAGAATGTTTATATAAATTTCAAAATTTATAAAATCTTAACCCTGATCCTGCAAGAAAGGCCAAGAAAATGGGAAATTTTATCTTACATAAAGCTTCCGAGGGCATCTATATGTCGAAAGCATGAGCAGTGCTGGCAAGAGGCCATGCATTCAGCTAGAATTGCATAAACTGCCCCTGAAGAAAGGCCTCAATGTCGCCTTCATTTTCACCAACTTCTCCCGTGGAAGTTGTTTTGTCGTCTGTATGGATAAGTGAATGAATTTTTTTTTAAGTTCAGCTAACTTCTTGTGAAAATTTTCGGTCCTTTCTTGAATGCCTTCTAAGAATCCCTCGTGCTGGGTGATTGGAAGTTCTGTTTCATCGAGGAGCTTCCAAGTAAAGAAGGCAACAGCTCTTGGACCCTCGGCACTGGTGGTTAGCTCGCTCTTGAATTTCTGTCGTCTAAAGAACTCCTCTCGCTCAATTTCCTCGCTAAAAGTTCTTCTAACAGGGCCGTAAGAACACCAGAGCTCTTTCTCCTCGATGCTTGCCATTATTTTATCAAACTGTGGCTGCGCAAGTTCAGCGACATCAACGAGATCAGTTTGTTTTTTTTGTCAAAAATTGCTTAGAAAAGAGGTAAACAATGCCCCAGGCGAGTGTTTTATTTGCCTTTGTTGAATGAACAACACCTCCGTTTAGCTTCGCGTTATGAAACGTGCTTGATGTCATCTGTTTCAAAGGGCACAGCCTGAAATATGAGTCAACGAAAAGGCCCTTTTTTACTTGGCTTCCACTGAAAGCGAGGCCTGTCTGAAGTTGTGTCACATAATAACGCGGAATGGCTCTAACAGCTATCTTTCGTTTAAAGGGGCATTTAAACTCTAAGAGGATAATGTTGCCAGCTTTGTCTTCGAAGTAGCCATCGGGGCTGCATGAAAGCTTTCCGTAAAGGGGGTGCTCCTTTGCCAGATTAAGCGATACACTGTGTGCAAAGACGGTTGTGTCATGTTTTTGTTCAAAACATTTTCGTGCGATTGGCTCGAAAACGTTGCCCCAGGTACATGCCGTCATGCTGACCATGTCTTGTGCATGCGCTTTCTTGTAAAGAAGGCTCCTTTCGACTTCAAAGGGTGAAGCCCCGATCAAAGCGGCAACTTCCGAAGCCCCGATGGTGCTCTTTCTGGCGCTGACCCAAGCACGGCTCTTTTGTTTCAAGCCAGTTTTGCGGGAGTTAAGAAAGTTCAAGAAATTTTGCACAGGCATCGCAGATATACAAGGTGTCAACGTTTTTTCAATTGGTGATGAGGGCGGCAAGTTGTTGCGGAGTCAGTCTTTGTGCCGCTTCAAGGATATATGTTGGTACAATGTCTGGAGGTAATGGTTGCCCTTCGATTACTATAATGCATTCATACGATTCCCCCTTTCTGCTGCTACAGCACAAAAGACTTCGACTTCCATGTCTTGAGTGATTAAAGGCCATTCGTTTACTTGATTGTGTCAGAACACTCTTTCTTCCTCTCCCCATTGCCGCTTAGGTACCCAAGAGATGTGTCTCTCCAATTGGTAATAACGCAGCCCCCAGTTGTTCAAATAACTGTTTATTAGGTACTTTCTGGTGGTTAAAACCGGTTATGGAGGGTTGCACCAAATAAAGGGGCTGGGTGGTTGAAACCGCTTTCGGGCGGTTAAAACTGGTTATGCCGCAAATAGCAAAAAAAAAACAAAAGGAAAAATTGGTTGCCAAAAAATTGGTTGCCATTTCGCTTTTTTGCGCTGTATTTAAAACTGGTTATTAGTGGTTTAAGCTGGTTCTAGGGTTTAAATAAGCCTCGTGGAGTAAAACAAAAGACCCAGTAGTATAAGGTGAGGGGGCAGATGACTCACTTAACAAAATAAGACTCCATCGGTAGTGGTGAATGCCTATTTCCCCAATTAGTGATATAACCTGCAGGCCGACTGAAAGGAGGCCTGCAGGTGATATCACTAATTGGGGAAATAGGCATTCACCACTACCGATGGAGTCTTATTTTGTTAAGTGGTCATCTGCCCCCTCACCTTATACTACTCATATAACAACATAAAATCATTTCTTTTGGTATATATGCTAATTACATGTACTTTTCTCCTTTAATAGCTGTTTAGACAAAAGCTTAGTGTGCTTTTAGCTAAAGGTGTGATTGTTTCAACTTCATCAGGGCAAAGAATATATTCCTTTCCAGTCCTTGAAATAAGGCAGTAGGAGCAACCTACTGAACTAAACAAAAGAAACAATGAAGAATGCCTACCTTTTCTACCTTGGCATAATTCTTAATGTCAATCTCTTTTCTGTCACCTTGCTCTCTTACAACAGTTCGCACTGCATCCAAAGCTATGTTACAGGCCAAGTCTCCCCTAAACAGTGGATAAACATAGTTTATAATCAGTGATTCTAAACTACATGTACACACAAGCAAATTCATGGGATGTACATGTACTCTATACTGCAGCGTGCAAAGAAAGTCGTGTCCGATAGCCCAGGGCTAGTGGATTTTGCGGTCAGGCTAGTGGATTCTATCCTCCGCTTGCCCAACGGGCAAATGAATTTTTTGTGGGAAATTCAAATTACTGGTACAGCGGTAAGAGATCGTATTTGATTTAAATTTTCTGGTAAATTCATCTGAACCGAAAGCCGTTTTCAAAACGATCTGCCGAATTGAAATCTAAAAACAAGTATCGCATTACATTTCATGTTTTATATGGACATCTGTAAAATTATTCCTTTGTAGTCCACACATTACAATACAGGGGCAAAATATCTCGAAGAAAAAACAATTATTAACAAATACTTTAGAGTCACAATGAGTCTCGACATTGTCAAATCTTGCGCGTGACTATGATATACCGTATCTGGTGGTCGTATTCTGTTAGCGGAAAATTACAGAACTGAAGTCCTTTTGAAACATACCCAGAAACATGATAAGGTATACAATTATATATCTATTGTGTATGAAATCCTTGCCCAAATTCAAGAAATATTTCAAAGGGAGCCAGTTGTTTAAAGTATGCTTCTTTGTAAAAGGAACGGAAAAGATTTTGGTCGTGGACTTCAGCGAAAGATTTATTCAGTTTGCAGAAGTTCACAAATTGTCAGTGCATTGTCTATCGGCAGTTCAGTACTGTATCGGTGTTTGTTGATTGCAATATATCAACCCCATCGTGTTGTTTTAAAGTTCTCAAATCTATAAAATTAAAAGTTGCCTGAAAAGAAACAAAATATTTTGTTCCTTTAAAACCTTTGTTTGGTTAACAGGAAGTTGAATTCCCTGAACTACAGTACTGTGCAAAAGTAATGCAAACGTAATTCGACGAATTTCATTTTTTGTTCTCACGAACTTTTGCGCAACTTTTCGCGCGAAATGTCGCGCAAAAATACGGGTAAAGTTCCACCTCAAAACGAAGTTTGAAAAAAAAGAAAAAAGACAGGTTAAGAGTGTTGGAAATGACTGTTCTAGAGGTGATAGCGCTTTTCGTTTGCTTAGCTTTTGGCATTCAGTGATGGCAACCTTCACTTACTATTTCCATGGTATAAATCTAACATCCCAGCAATACTTATTGAAAGCGGGGCGAAATTTTGTCAAATAATCCATAATTATAAACAGTCTGTGAAGAGTCGCTTTCACTGATACGTTCATTATCGAACGGCAAAATAATTCTTTTCAGACAGCTCGCGGTGAATGGCTGAACAACAGACTGGCGGTAATTTGTAGAATGCCAGCAGTGTGTGAGAAGACAAAGTAATGGTACTAGTCACGCTCATTTTACCATTTATTTGAATCGAGCAAGGTTTTGACTTCAAGGCCAGGGAGTGATAAACGTGATTTCTTTTATGAGACAGCAAAACATTAATTATTTTTTCGCTGCTTGCTCGCGGAATGTAAACAAGCAGCCCGGAGTACTGGAGTCTCGCAAAATAGTCACGCAAAATTCACGCAAAATTCATGTGTAAAATAGAGGTTGAGTTCACACACTAAGTTGCATCATGGGTAATCAGGGCAAGATGGCAGGAAATTCAAAGATCTGTATTGGAATTCAAAGCCATCTACTTCTTCCTGAATTCATATATTTGACACTTTCTCTTTGCAAAGTGTAACTTATGAATTCAAAGACACAATAAGCTGAATCTGGAGTGCATAATAGTCCAAGATCAGTTTTTAGAAAACCTCAATTTTCCCATACATATCATACTCAATTTTCCCATTGCATATCATACTTGTGTTTGCAGTGTAACAAATGAGGCAAATTGGAGTCTTATTTCATTTCGCTTCATGGGTTTTATTTTAATATTCATGATTATCAATCTACGGTACAAAAATATCGATAAAACCCTGACAAACAGGTGATGAGCGTGTTAACCTTCTAATACGGCTTCTACATGTCCTTGATCTGCGAGTTTTCTTATCCACAAACACTTTAATTTTGATGATTTTAACTTACAATAAATTTGCATACAACATTAGTGGTTCACAGTGACATCTTTTTTCACATTCTGCCAACATGTAATGCTAAATTTTGGGCATGATTGCACTCGACTACCAGTCGAACGGTATTTCAATCGAACGCAATCCGCGGATAATTGAGTTCGATTGTGTTTGTATAAATACGAAGAAACACAGTGAAGGCCATGCTAAAATAATAACACAACAATGCAGTGTTTCTAATGTTCTTATTAAAATACAGAATTTAACGTTTGGTGACAGGGAAATGAATATTTGTAGGCATTACGTGCGTGCTATGAAAGAGATTCATACCTTCAGTAGTATTCAAAATTGAAAACACACAAACAAGTGAGAATCAATTCGAAGGTTTTTAATTACAAAAATTATATTTTTGTCACATGGCGCCCTACAAAAATATTCTAGAGTTTGGTAGTCTTGCATGAAAGGAAAATAACAAACAATTGAGAATGAAAGTGCAAACTTATGTTAAGTGACTGATAAAGGGACATTTTAAGGCACTGCATGCGTGCTATGAAAGAGATTCATGCATTCGGTAGTCTTTAAAATAGAAAACACACAAAAAAGTAAGAATCAACTGGAAGGTTGTTAATAGCATAGCGCACAAATGACGTCAGTACTCATGTTTGTCTGAGTTTATAATTTATTCTTGTTTATTCTTGCATTTCTGACAATAGAAATTCCTTATTACGAATCCCCTGAGAGTCACTTTTGGTTTGTTTGTCTGAGTTTTAGTTCTATAAATAGTAATTGTGCGCTTCGCTATTTGAAGGCTTTTAATAACGAAAATTATATTTTTGTCACACGCGTGCCCTACAAAAAAATTCTAGTTTGACATCTAGACACAGCAGTTGTTGCAATGTGATTTGCAAGTTATTGTCGCATCACTTGGATAAATTTATTTGTGACTTGAAACCAATCATATTTCGTGTAGTAAGTACACATGCAAGCAGCCACATCAAAACATTCGGCCACGTGAACGGTACGGCGATGCAGGAACTGTTTGAAAGTTTCATTTCATTTGGTTGTTGTGAATCCACGAACAAAATCTCATTTGATTCAACGCACTATCATAACTGCGATTTTTCGCTAAAATGATATCTTGTTTTATTTTTATTTTATATCTTGTTTGACTCTAAACAAAATATCGTTGCAGTGAACTTTTGCTAGAACAAAATCTCTTTGAAATTTTGTGGAGATATCGGCGATTTATCGTTTTAATGCGATGGAAATCCATGTGATATTTTGCAAAGATTTTGGCAAGATTTCGGTGAAATATCGCAGGAACAAAGCGCAATATTCGACAAATATCGTTTACATTTCTTTTTCATAATACTGTAAAAGAAGCTTGTACACGTAGGTAGTTTTAATACAGACTTTAATGTCTTTTCTGTTACTTAAGGTAAGAAAAAAAACTGGTGACACTGTTCAATGACCTACAATTATTTTGAGCCCTTCACCTGACCATGTGTTAAAAAGTCACTAACCATTGATGGACAAACTTTGTTCCAACAGAGCTTCGTACTATCTTCAACATTTCTTTCCTGTTTGCCACATCAACTGGAACACTTATTTGATCTCTCAAGATTTCAAGCATGTCATCCATGGCTTGCCTATAAGCGCCAATGATTACCGTTGGGTGCATTTGGTCTTCAAGGAATGGCTGTGCAACAGACATCATTTCACCAGCTGAAAATTAACCACAACCATAAAAGTATACTTTTTAAATCCTCTACCACATGTACAGTACTGTGCAAAACAACTGAGAGTGAATTTCGACTAATATTATGTTAAGTAATGGTCCTAGTAAGAACTAGGCAACCTAACGGCAAGGAATGCAGAAAGGTGTTAATTGTGATTTTGTTGAAACTGTCCACCTCATTGGCTAAAATGTGAAAATCTACCCTAACTTAACCAGGTAGTGCATTTATTTCTCTCTAGTTTACTAATTGATTCCCTTTTAGTGAAAACTATTCTGAGTTTTAATGCAACCAAAATTCTTTGTGGGAAACATGTAAAATTAGAAGCCTTTCTTGGCCATTGTTTTGGAGTTTCATGATTGGATGAAACCTTGTAGCACAAAAGAAACATCACTTATTTTTTAAAATAAAGTTCCAGTACATTTCATCTCAATCAAAGGGCTCTTAAAGCCATCTTGTTAATGTGTTGGAACGCGAGGTTAAAAAAAGAAGAATCTTAAATAAATATAAAATAAATATGGTAAAGATGGCGTTGTAGAATCAGACATTATGTAGAAAATGCGAGGCGCAGTAGTCAACTGGATATGGTTCTTGGCAGGATAGAGAAGATTGAGAGAAAGTTTGAAAATTCGTGTTGGTGCAAGTCAATAAAAGTTATGAGTAACAAAGAATCACGAGTGTTAATGTAAATAATTTTGATGTTAGTGAAGTGAAAGTGAAAGACTTTTCCCGCCTTGCTAGCTAATTGATGATGAAAATGTGTTGTTGGTTCAATTAACACAGTGCATTTTCAGTTATTCATTGTGTATTTTCTGTTGGGATATTTGACAATAGAAAAGACTTTCTAAATCAAATACAATAGATGAACTTTCGACAAATTTTCAACAGTGCTATTGTCTGAACATTTCCGAAATTGTGAACTAACTCAGAAAAGTTTGGGTGAAAATTCAAGCAAAACGAAATTTCATACGCACTGTACGCATGATGAATTTTCGAAGAGTATTGCGAGTTTTTGAAGCAGTTTTGAAGCATTTTCGTAAACGCTAGACAAGCACCCACAAACTTTCGCTTTAGTTTGCACACTTTTGATATAAATTCTTGCGGTTTTAAACGTCCACTCTCAAACTGTAGATTCTTAAGTGATCATGCTTAAGTCCAAACTATTAGGAAGGTTGCAAAAGAAGCGCACTGAAACCATGACCTTCGCTGTTCGATGATGATGCTCTCGTGTTGGCACAGTCAGTGTAAGATTGTCAGAAATTATTATTTGCAAGAGTTAATAAAAAAGTTATTCATTTTAAGTTGATTCTGCCAAACCTTAATGCTTCACAAACCCTTAGGAAACTCTTGTCAAATCCTTCACAAACCCTTTGCAAACCATTTGCTGCGAAGCATTGTGGCTCTTAATGAGACGGAATGTGAAATGTTCTCACTCTTGTCCACATTAAATCCATTGCTCGATCTCTGTATTGAATTGATAATTGAGAAAAGGGAAACGTCAATCTTAATCAGTGTCGCATTTCAACAAGAAATTTGCATAAATTTGCCCCAGGAACTGTCATCAAAAGTATTGCCCAAAATTACTACTGCATGCGTTCATGAAGCCTTCAGTTATTTATACAATAATTTTACAGTGACGAGAGCATCATCATCGAACAGCGAAGGTCATGGTTTCAGTGCGCTTCTTTTGCAACCTTCCTAATAGTTTGAATTTAGCATGACTCAAGAATCTACAGTTTGAGAGTGGACATTTAAAACTGTAAGATATATTAATTGCTTATACTTTGCAATAATTTATATCAAAAGTGTGCAAAAACGGATGTTTGTGTGTGCTTTGTCTAACGTTTACGAAAATGCTTTGAAACTGCTTCGAAAACATACAATACTCTTCAAAATTCACCATGCGTACAGTGCGTACGAAATTTCGTTTCATGTTCAAATTTTCACCCAAACTTTTGTGAGTTAGCTCGCAATTTCAAAAATGTCGAGACAATAGCGGCATCGCAAATTCGTCGAAAGTTTGTTGAAATTTCGTTTCGTTTAACAATTCTTTGTTTTTCGTTGAAAAGTCTCACAATTCATCGAAATTCACTCTCATATCTTTTGCACAGTACTGTATCTGTATGTACTACTGTAAATGCTCTTTTTTGGAAAATTTTCAAAACAGTTGGATCTTTATTTTCCTTTATCTCCGATAATGGTAATGAATCTGAGAACAAAGGAAAACAAAAACACCACTGGAAACCATTACAAGCGGGCTGCCACAAGCCACCAGATACATACATGTAACATAATCTAAGGGCTCTAAGAGCCATCTTGAGAATACGAAACAATGCGAGGTTAATTTTAGTTGTTCTTTACATGTTTTGTAATTAAGTTAAAAAAAACTTAAACAAAGCCAGACCACAGTCACCGGGGACTACATCCCCTACTCCTTGCGAAGAGTGCTGTGGGATCTTTAACGTCCTGTACAGGAAGGACAACTGACAAATTAATGTAGGAGACAAGGCCAATGGCTTAACGTCACCTCCCAACAATCCTTAACTCGACTTTTAGCGGTGTCACTGCTGTAAGTGGCTATAACCCTGGTAGCCGGGCACGGCCTTCAATAGACTACATGCAAATGCTTGGCAGTCAGAAATTCTCACAGACTTTTCACAGAAAGCCTCTTTTAATCCTCCTAAGAGTGTTTTAGCTTTGAATCACTTGCCACCTTGATACAAGGATTAAAGACTCTTTCAGACCTGAGCTCCATGTCCAGATTTTTTAAGTGTCAAGAACATAGGGATTTTATGGTATGCACAAACTGTGCCAGTGAGTCGAGATTCTATAGCATGCCCAAGCTCGGAGAATTCGCCAGCTATAAAACCAAAAACAAAACATTATTAAAGAATTGCTTGGCATTTCTGAACAAAAATTGAATCCTCTCAGGGGGTTTCAATGATAATTTGTGTGGATATTCTATGAGAGTTTACTCTGAATCAGAGCACAAATATTTTCTGTGTCAAAAACATTGAGATTTTATAATTATTCTTTTTTGCAGCGACTTGCTTTTGTGTTCCATCAAAAATAACTCTAGAGGTGACACGAAAAATAATGACATGCTTTCAAAACTAAAATAAAGTCTTCCATGAGACCAAGAGTACTAAATTTGCAAAGTGCAGGCATGCACATCCTTTGTAACTCGAAACCCTAGTAAACAGTGTGTAATGCAATGATATTTAGTTCAGGTGGCTGAACACAGTTTGCGCTCGCGCTTCAATTTCAGCAGTTAACGTGACTTGCCACGTGCAAAGTTTTGAGAAAATCAAACATGGTGCCTACTCAGTGATCATTTTATTATGACCAACGATATCTCCTTTTAAAAACATTGACGGGCTTTTATAATTTCGTTTCCATTACAAAGTTATCGTCTCTTCTTTTTTCCGAATCCGATGTTAATCGCATCACTCTTTCCGGTCATAGATTTTGCCTGTGTTATCACGAGCAATTTTTGAAGTCGCTTAGTGAGTGAGAACTGGAAATCTCATGAAAAGAGTTGGTTTTCCAAGTCTCTTAAAGTTAAGCGAGTCAGCTTAATTGAATTAAATTGTCGTTAAATTTAAGTTACCAAACCAGGTAGCTTAAGCAAGTCGGCAATTAATTTTAGGTAATGAGAAGCAACTTGTGGTCATTTATCTAACAAGGCTCTCAAATCGGAAATAAAACATGCGTTCTATTTTCATGCCTCGCTCGTCGCATGCTTGTGTCTTGTTGTACTAGATGTGGTCCAATCAAATTGCAAGCAACTGGAACGTTTGCCTCTAAATGGGAAGTTTTGTCGCCAAATATTGTAAGGTATTAGGTGCCGGCTAAAAATAGGTCAAAACGTCTTTAATATGGCTTTGCGTGGGGTCAACCTTCCAGTTTCTTTCTGTGATTATGGCTCCTGGCAAAATGTTGTTGTTCATTTACATTAGATTCGGCATGTGTGATGGGGCCTAATTGGATTATATTATACAGTGGGTCCCTTTTTAGTAGTCATTGGAATACTGAATCATTGCTATTACGGTTTGATTATGAAAGAGAAATTTCAATTTTGAATGGGTATTAAATGTTGAGGTGTGATGATTATGCAATAGTATGCAAGAGAGGTGAGATTTTTCCGACTCAGCTAACTTAAAATGTTTCGGTTTGATTATGCAAGAGTATGGATTTGGCTTTTGTTCTATTTTGGAATACTGAATCATTGCCATTACGGTTTGATTATGCAATAATATGCAAAACACGTAATAATTTTGGTGATTTAGTTAACAAAAGTTTATCAAGCAACCATTTTAAGGTTACAGTGTATCTTCGGGGGTGTCAGCAGTATAACAGCTCTAGCGTCTTAAGATTACTCTTAATATACCTAAACCCAGATATCAAATTAAAGCTTATAGAGCTGGCTATCTAAATATGGAAACCATTTCGTAATAAAATGAATTGTCGAATTTTTTACGTCTAAATTCGAACGTCCGAATCAGCTTTAAAACGCTATAACTCAAAGCGATTATTATATTTTGCTAATTTGATTTGTTGTCGGATTTCCGGACACGAAGCGCTAAAAAAACGTGTCAGCGATTTCCCATATTCAATTGCAGTGAAAAGTTACAGAATATTTTCGAAAAGGGGAGGAAAAAAATTGGAATGATCGCACGGAAATGCCTCTTGACGAAAAAGTTTTTGGAATTAAGAAATTCGCCGACACATTTTTGTTGATTATATGTTAGCCTAGCTTCTGTCCAAATTTAAGGAAAATCGAGCAAATTTCCTTTGAGTTGTAGCTCTTTAAAGTGTCCCCAACAGGCGAAAAATTAACTTTGAGAAAACAGCGCTTAAAAAAACATATCGCTTAATAAACAAACTCCGCCCACAAAAGTTATACCGTCATTTCTCCGTCAATTTTCACTATTTTTCGATAATTTTTTTTTGGATGAAAGTTCATCCTGTAAACTTTATTTTAACGCCAAAAAAAAAATTCAATAAATTTTCGATCTGAAGGTACACTGTAACCTTAAGAAGCATTTTATGAGCCATTTTAGCGTGTTCATTTTTTCAAGAGAGATATTGGCAATGTATTATTTGAGTGGCAAGTAAGAGAGAGAAAACGTTCTCGGCGTATAAAAAGAAGACAAATATCAATTGTGTGTCATATTCATCACATTGAAATCCTGAAGAGGACAAGAGAGTTACCTTGGAGTGCTCAACGTAGCTTGATCGCTTTGAAATCTTGACGCAAGAGAGTTGCCTTCGAGCGCTCAACGTAGCACTATTAGCAAAGAATATAGCTGAGTGAAAGCAAGAAAATATATATTGAAATCTATTATTTCGTAAAACAAAATTATCAATTGTTTATAATGGTTGCTTTTGATCGTTCAGTTTCACTACTAGAAAGTTGGTTATCTGAATTAAATAGAATTCCTCTTGAGCTTAAACTCTTTTTTCTCAAATCAAACAGGTGACAGTAAAATAAATCACATAAATTGCGCCTTTCACGCTTGATCACAGTCAATGTCCTCACGCAACAGGCAGAGCCTTTTATCGCGCAAATAGACCTTAGAAAAACAAACAAGTGGCTACATGTATAAACTCAATGAAACTTCAGGACGCTTCGAAATCTTATCATAACTTAAATGACACACTATTTAGGGTTTCTAAATATATAAAAAAATAGTCATCCTTATTTTAAAGTACATTGTAATTGCATTTCTCTAATGCCTCAACTGAAAAATCATTCACTTACAAACACTCATTTCACAGTTAAAAACCATTCACGAGCCTCCACTATTACTAACCACTTCTGCAGTTCGCAAATGGATTTTAAAACTTTCATATCTTAGCCTTAATGTTCTTCATTAAGACTCCACTTTCTGTTCTAAAGTGAACCTCATCCGTTGCTCCAATAACTAAATGTCTCGCGGAAAAATATGACATTATTGCATTCTACATAAAACCCTTGTTGCGTATGTACTCTTCGGAAAGATTGAATATTCCATTTTACTCCCCCCCCCCCCCCCCCCCCCTCACCCTGCACACTGAAGCTACGCGTCTCTATTGCAATCAAGGCACTCTCGACTCTTGACAATTAAGCGAACTCAACTTCACGAAAACAGACTATTTCTGGTCGCTTGCTCTCTCTTGTGACTTTGTTGGTCGCTTTTGGCAGCCGTGTCACCCTCTCGTGGGCTTCGTAGTCGACTTGTGGCAAGTCTAAAATTTAGAACGGCAGTGAAGTCAGCTAAGGTAATATAGAATTGCAAAAAGCGTGTTTTTTGAAAGTGAATTCTTTGAGATATTGTACTAAGATTTGCCATCAAACTTTTAATAAACAGTTTTTGTAAATTTAATTAATAAAATGAATGGCTTTGAAACTGTGCTGCCAAGATTCTGAAACCCTAACCCTATTTAAGGGTAGAAAGTCGAGATTTGATACCCTTTTTTAAGGCCCAATTCAGGCGTGTAGTGCAGTTTTAACAGACCATATCTTTTTTGTTTTGCTCGTTGAAGTGGATACTGCAATTTAGTGACCCTATCTAAGGAATATCTAAGGAATATCTAAGGATCACAATACAAAAATACCAAAAAGGATACCCTATTTAAGGAATGAGCATCTCAAAAACCCTATCCTATCGAGCGGCACATACCTATATAGTGTATGCAAGGGAGTACAACTTGGACGTAGAATCTTTTATTGCGGTCGTGATGAAGAAACACTGTAAACATAATAAGTTATGCGAAGCGCAGACTTTTACTCATATTAACCCATTGACACCCAACCCATTGAGGATTTTTTACGTTTTTGAGTGATTTTCTGCATACACATGCCCCATAGGATTTCGTGACTTCATATTCAGAGTTACCATTGAAAGTGCTGCTGTTCTAAAACACTGAAGGCTTGAGTTTACTGGAAATGTCATTCTGATGTTGGCATTTTGCTTTGTTGAATTGCAACAAAGTCATCAATATGGTGTTTCTGTGATTTTGGTAAGTCCACAGCCATTTTTCATCTTTAGTAGCTGCCTGATGAGCATCATTAAGCTTGAAGGTAGTTCAGAGTCCACTTTCTCAACGAAGCGAGTTAGGTGTTGTACTTCATTTACAAATTTGGCTCGTGGCTTGCTGAACTGGAAAAATGGCCGCCAGGAAACAAAGTAGCTTTGGGACTCGACTATGGATGAATTTCTCAACCTACCGCGGCATATTTTGGAAGTTGCGACCACAGGAGAACACAACAAGCGCAAAATTTCGGCAGTGGGTTGGAGTGGCTGTGGACTTAGTATAAATCTGAAATGTGTGGAGGACAGAAGGAACGCTGTCAAATAATCTCGTTATCCCAAGTTATAAAATGCTGTTTGGTAGTGCACCAATTTGCAATCGTGCTCTAATGCACGTGCATAATCCATCAAGCTCCATCAAGCTCAGTCAAGCATAACAACGGAAGAATACTCGTCAGCTGGCGTCTCGGCTAGCTTCAACGCTTTCTTAATAGGCTCGCCGGCAAAAATAAAATTCTATTGGCAGATAAATTATGAAATCTTGATCGCTTAATCTTTAGCCATAATTCAGTAAGCTACCAAAAGAAATTAACTTGTTTTGGGGCTTCAGTTCTCCTTTAATTCAATTGAATCGATGGATTATTATTTGAGTTATGATTTCTCAAAGGTACATGTACATCTTTAGATTTTAGAATGGAACGGTCCGATTTATGACAAATTCTCATCAGTGCGCTAAATACAGTTTTGAACCACTAGTTATTCTAGATATAACAAAATAACTTTCGCACTACATCGTGAATTAGAAAGGTGCAACAAGAAAGACTAGACAAAAAAGTACAATTTCTTCTCGGTAGATTTTGATCACGTGCTAGGCAACGAGATCTGCTATTCTCAAACTCATTAATAATTCATGACGTTATAAACCAACCAGAGCGCCCCATTCGGGTCAGTTGGATGAGTTTGAAACTCAGTGAAACACCAGTTGAAAATCACTAGTGTTTCATCACATTTTCATCACTTGTGTTTCATCACGTTTTCATCACTTGTGATAAAATTGTTCCTAATCTGCATATTCATAGATTACTCAAATGCAGCTTAACATGAATCATTAATTTTTAATAAACAATGGCCAGGAAAAACATTTCAAATTACAAACTGACCCTGAGCTGAAGTCATTTGAAATTAAAGTTTACA
>JAJGOT010000240.1:437500-542500 GCA_022457155.1 Cladopsammia gracilis | reverse complement strand
CACGAGCGAGATTCAAGCCAGAAAACGAGCAAGAATCAAGCGACGAATGTTTTTCTTACTTTGATGGATCGAGATTATGCGGATGGATCGATGGAACGCTCGCGAAACCAAACGCGGCTCATTTATTCCCGGAGACACTCCAAACTTTCTGTGATTTTTTAGCGCGGTGGAAAACTTGGAAATGAAGGCTGAGAGTTTGGAAAAGCTTAATCTTAATTTGACGAGCGAAACTACAAAGAAAACGGAGAATTTGTAGAAGCGCATAGTCTGTTTATATAAATACTTGCGAATTTTGCTTTCGCCAGCGTGTTTTCAGTTTTGACATATGCAAATTTGGTGCACTTTTTCCACTTTTCCCAAGGGACCGCCAAGCACTTTTCTTTACCGACAACTACAACAAACTTCAAAGGATTTAATTTGTTTTTCTGCTACCAAACTTTCCCTACCGTCTTCATACACAGAGTAAATACGGGTTTCACTGACAATATGCCATAGACATATTCATCTATCCCAATAACCAAAAAACAAAATCCCCCCTTTCAACCGCCGAACGCACTACCCTAATCTCCTATTACTCCTAGTTTACTAATTGGATTCTCAGTCGTTTTCCTTTCAGTGCTGGGGAGGGTGTTTGTACTGTGGGGGGAGGGGTCAAGACGGCTGGATTTAAAGGTAGTGGCGTTACTGCGGAAGTTTCTTGTATAGTGGGCGCTGCAGAGGGTGTCGCGATAAATGAATTTAAGGGTGTAGAGGTTGTCACCGTTGTTAATGCTGTGGGTTCTTGTATAATGGTGGGTAAATTATCTTTCGGATGACTTGCAAAACTTCTTTTCATTCAATCAGACTGTTGAGGTCTTCCATTCAATTGATGTTTAAACGTCAGATATCTGTTTTGCAGCTTAAGGTACTGTTTGGGTTTGTCAGTTTCCCCAAGGTCTGTACGGGAGAGGATGCTGTTCATTCTGTCCTGTAGTCCCTGCATGGCTAAGAGAACTGGAGCTGTCGAAAGGTTCTGTTGTCTGACATACTTTAGTAGCTCCTGAGAAATATTGTCTTGTACCCCTGTTTGATTAAATTGTTCTTCACCGGGTAGTACATTTGTTCACAGTCTACAATTATCTTGTGTGGTTGTTTTAAAATCCACCAGGAGATAACCAAAGGGTCTTCGCACAGCCTCTTCGTACTGGTTTATAAAGAAAGCCGTTTGCCCAGGATGCATTTGCTTTGCTAGAGTCAAAATTTGCAGTTTGTCTCTGGGATTCTTGAAAAGGACCAAGTAGTGACTGTTTAAACTGATACTTCGGCTTTCCTTGCCCTGATGAAATAAATTCTGTACGATATAAATGACACTCACGTTGCAATGATGAGAACCTTGTGTAAAAAGGTTTACTATTCGCTTGTCTTTGCCGGCGTCAATCATTTGATCGTCAAAGACGATTAAGTTCCGTTTGTTGACATGGAAATAGGAATCGTGTTCCAACGCAGAAGGAATACCCTTGACAAATTCAATTTGTGGTATTGTGACTAGCATTTGTATGCATGCGGGCTGCCATTGGGAATAACACCAGACAATCCTCTCGGGTGGTGGGTTTATCACGTCTGAGGTCTGTTGTAACAGTGATTGAACCCAAAACGTTTTCCCCAAACCGGTCATCCCCGCAACCATATAAGTAAAGGGGTACTCGAAGTGAAACCTCTGACACTTTTGTGTAGAAATCGTTATTGCTTTAAATGAAGTGAAAGTAGGACTGGTGTGTTTGTTGGTCATATGTCTTTGCATACTATCTTTCCTGCTAAATGTCTTCTCACAAACGGGACAGGACAAATTCATGTCAACTCAATGAAAGCTCAATGCGAACTGAGAAAGAGACGAATGTTGCTTACTTATATAGGCTAGTTCCTCCTCAATTCTATTGTTTTCACCACCACCAACCTCCTCAATTCTATTGTTTTCACCACCACCACCACCACCCAATTCTATTGTTTTCACCGCCACCACAATTCTATTGTTATCACCACCACTACCTCCACAACCGCCACCACAATTCTATTGTTATGACCACCACCACCACCACCACCACAACAATTCTATTGTTTTTCCTTCTATTCCACGATAAAAGACAGTTACTCACTATTCTTAGCTCATTCTACAGTTATGTCTCAAGTAGTAAAGAACAACCGGGTTTTCTACAGCTCTTATCTAATGGTCCCGATCATCAGCGCCAATTTCTCTTAAGGACAGCTTCTCCACAACAGGTTCACGCCTGTTTGGGCCATTTTGATGCTATGAGAGAAACTTTACATCATTGCACTGATCATTTGAAGCTTGTCTTTAATGAGTACGGATCGATATGAAGAGAAAAGTAGACTGGGATGAAGAAGAAATGGAGAGCGGTATGGAAGACACTATAACCTCCGATGAGGACAACGATGACGAGGAAGACAACGAGGAGCCAAGATTTAATGTTTTAGGCAATCTTTCCAAAGCGGTGTCAAAAGAACGTGCTTCTGATTTGTTGCATAGCATGGCCACTTCCAAAGATATCCTGTTTTGGGCACCTTGAGGCCAATTACTCCGAAATCAGCGCATAATACCCGTCACAAACATCACAGAGCTGGTTGAGTATGTGCTACTTCCCCATAACGATGACGTTGCCCGACCCCGTGCACTTAATACCTTTTTAGATGGACTTGCAGAGTTGGGAATTGATAAGCGTTTAATCAGGAATAAAAAACTGTTAAGCGATCTTTTAGAGAAAGAAAAGATCTATGAAGAACAAAAAGAATCCGACAACGAGACTTACGAAGGAGATTCAACTGAAAGTGAAGGAGAGGAAAGCGCTTCTGAGAACAGTCCGGCCGATGGGTCTGAAGAGAGCGACCAAGAAATTCAAATTGATAAAGAGGATGCTGGAAATTCAACCGACAACAAAGAAGAGGAAAGCGCTTCTGAAAGCGGGAAAATAATTCAGGCAAAAAGTCAAATCCCATGTCATCATTGCGAGAGTTCAAATGTATACGTAACCGGAGTCGTGAAATGTCCCAAATGCTTTTGGCATGACAATAAAAAGATTTGCCGCAAATGTGAGCACAAGATTCCTTTGGACAAAACTAAACTCGTGAAAGAGACCCTTGCTCGTTACGATGATTGCAGTGCAGTGAGATACAGAAAACCAAGGGAATCAAAGAGTACTTTGTATAAACCCGATGAAAAAGAATAAATAAACTCTGTCTGTTCCTTTGCAACTAAGCTTTTAAATTGTCTGTATAATTATGAAATTGTTTGTTATCAATAAATATAGTTTGACCTTAAACAAAATGTGGGTTTATTGTTTTAGCACACGGTTGTAATTGGTTGCTTTGTTTATTTTTCCAAGGTGCTAATTTTCCATGCAAATTAAGTTCAGCGTAAGTTCGCATAATTAAAAGTTTGAACTTTGAAGCTACCAGAAAAAAATTAAAACTTGAAGGTGATGGCTGGTAAACTGAAAATCGATATAGAGTCTAAGAAGTGTTTTTTTTATCCTGTGTTAACAACGTAAGTCGCAAGTGGAGGTTGGGTGCCCAAAACCCTACCTCCCCGGACTACACATAAACCCCAGCCCGGGGGAGTAGACCACCCCAGTGGCCATCCCTACCCGCACCCCAGCCACGAGCCCCCCCCCCCCCCCCCAACGGCAACACCCCTGAAAAATCTCTGACTTGCAAAAGGAGCTTGAGTCAGAAGCCGACCACTATAGACAGGTCGCGAAGATGTACAAGCGAACCCACTCCATTGTTCACAGGACTGCTGTTGGTCTTGGTTTCATTTCTACAGGCTTGTCTTCCGCTACCATTGCAACAGCCTTGACTGGAGTTGGGATTGTCGCCAGCCCCGCTCTTGTGGGTGTGGCTGCTCTTACAGGGTTTTCATCCGCTAGTTTACCATGTTCAGCAAGCTGCTCGAAAGAAAAATCACTAAACATGAAAAAATATACATGCTCGCCCTTGCTAAACGAAACTCTGTCTGTGAGTTAGTTTCAAGAGTTCTAACGGACAATCGCATCAGTGAATCAGAACTTTCAATAATTCTGCGTGAGATTGAAAGATATCACGAACTCAAGGGTTTAATCCTCTCTGGTGAGACAAAGGCTACACAAGTAAACAGCAAGCCAAGATCGCCAGATCTTGAAAAAATCAGAAAAGAAATTCGCAATGAAGAACACGCTAATTAATTACAAAAAAAGATAAGTTCCTTAGCCACTCAATCCAAGTCAGATTTGAAAGCCTAAATTCTGGTTTCTCACTTTATATAACAAAAGAACGCAATCGCGTGACACAGCGACACAGCGTGACATTGTGCGTGACTGTCACATGTGACATTATGTGACACGTTACAAACATAGACAAAACCCTAGTCGGGGGGTGCTCGTGGCTGTTTCTGCCTAGATTCGGCTAGTACTTTTGCCTCACCGAAGTGAGGACTTTAACTGCTGACAAGGCGGTTGTCATTTCCCATTTTACCTCTGGGAGCGAGGTGAGTTCTCCAAGGAGATCTCTTTTTGCGCACCCCCCTGTTATCAGTTGGGCCAGAGCGGGCTCACCCGGGGGTCACTAACTGACTCAGCAACCCCACTACCTCTGGTCTGACATCGCATGAGCCGTAAACAGAATTCAATGGTGGCCAACCATACCCCCCTGAGCTCTACCAAATTACAGACTTAAAGTTCAAATGAACCAAAAATGTGACATTTTTTCTTTTAGTCCAATATTAATGTAATATGTTTAATGAGACCAAATAAACATATTCTGAAGTTTGAAACTAATTTCACTTGGCATCGCAGAGATATTGGAAGTTCAAAAATGTGACTTTTTGGCCTTCAGAATCGCAGAGCGATCGGAAAAATTGTCAGAAAGTGACGTCACTATTGACCACCTCAAAACAGTCAAGGTTCAGAGTTGAAAACAATAGGTTCAATGAGCGAAAACAATGCATGCCCGCACATGCGTTTTATAGTGGAGCACTTGCCAGGCCTGGCTGCGCAGCTCCATACTCATAGAACCTGTGCCGTGATTTTTCATGGTCATGGCTAGCGGAATGTTTCGCGGGCGCGCGTGTGCCCGCTCGCCATGTTGGACAACATCCGGGATCTTAGCAATTTTGTTTTTCGCACGGCCACACAGCCGTGAGCTCGGTAAACACTTCAGTTGTTTTGTTGTGTCTAGCGGAGAATTAAACTCGTTGTTTTCCTGCATTTTTTCGCGGTTTGCTACTCAAGACGGGGATACTAATTAAGGTATACTCAGAAGCCGCTTTAGTGGAAAAAGACGAGCTTTCAGGGATAAAATCTTGCTTCGAGGAACTTCATGTATTACGTTTTTATCAATGAACCAGAAGCGGAGATTTGAATTTCCAAGCAAGCGAGGGACTTAAAGGTAAAACAGATTACAGTTTTCGATGAGAATTTATGTTGATATCAGTCTGTGAGTGACTTTTTATTAGTGTTATTGTTAGTTTTGGAGAATTGATTTTAAAACGTGCTTAAATTCAATTGTATCGATCTCTTGAATTTCATCGAAGAAAGCTTGAACTCGATGAGCTATAATTAAATGGAACGCGTTTTGCTTTTAAACGTAAACTAATGGAGATTTGAATAAATTTTTTCGAAAGAAGATTGTGTTGTCCATTTTTATGTGTTGGTTCATTCATTAGATAGAAAAGCGATTTTATGTAAACAAAACAAGACTGATTTTATAGTACAGTTCTATCTTCACTCGCATCGCCTTATGCAAATATGTTTGTGTATTTTTGCAATTTTTGATTTTTAAATCAGTTTCTCGGGCAATTTTTGACAAACATAAACTGTATTTTATTCGGAAACTAGTGGTACTAGTTATTCTAGACAGAGAAAAGTTGTTTTTGTGAACTTTTGTACGGTCTATAAAATGTACTATGCAGACGGACGCGTAATACTGTTTTTGAGAATTGCTAAAATTGAAAATAGCTTGTTCGTCAATCTTAATTCTTTTGCTTCCAACCTTTCACCTTTGTTAAGTTTCACCTTAGTTAAGCTTGTTCAAAGTGCGACGCTGTTAGGCTTGGGCTATTTATTTTATATATATTATTTTAATACATTTCCTTGCCGTTCCCTGCAAAACAACAACGTCAAATGATCAAATTATAGGTTTTTGTGGAGAACGTGAACTCGCAACTATGAAGCCATCACTATGAATTCAACAGTTTACCTTCACAAAACTTACCGCGTAAGTGGAGATGATTGACAGACAGGAAAGTTAACCTGCACTAAACTACCTAGCAAGGTGGATTGAAAAAACATAACTCCATTAATAAAATCTACTGTATAAACAGATGAAGTTTCTCTAAGCAATATTTCGTCGCCCAAAGCTCTTCGTTTCCTACCAAAACACAGGTTCAAGCTTTTCGGCCATATTTTTAAGAAAAAACACAAGCTTGAATACTCAGTATTCGCCAGGAGAGAGGACACTGGGAATGAGGTTGGCTCACCAACAGTGACGTCACAATCCTTACCAATCCTACCACTTGGAGTGCGCAGCCATTTCAGAATCGTTTTCGTGAAACCTTCGGAAATCTTCGTACTTTTAGCTATGTAACTTCCTCAAAGGCTCAGGAAGGAAAATTTTTGCATAAGTTTGCTTTATTATGGTTTCTTTTAACGTTTAAATGGATAAAGAAAATTTCAAATTTTGGTTCATTTGACCTTTAATATATATGGTGCGAAAACTCTTATAATTATATAGATCAGAACTACCGCGCTTTCACATGTGGTAACTCTTCTAAGGATGCGCAGCGCAAACAATTATAATAATTTTATAAACAAGACGGGGTTTCAGAACACTAAAGTTTATAAACGCTTCAACCTGCAACTGTCTATCATCAGATGTATGGATGAAAAGAATAAATACAAGACTCAACTAGATGTCTTTGATCTAAAACACAAGCAAGTCAGGCTGCGTGGCATCGCTGGCAACGACTATACAACCGAGCTTCACTGCTCACCACCTCAAGAGAAGCTCCAAATCATCTTCGAAGATCTTACTTTGACAGCGAGGCAAGAACTAATCCAGCGGTACCAAGAAAATGAGTTTGTTATCACTCAAAACAGAACAAACGAAAATATAAAATCATGCCAAAGCTGTGGCGGCTCTTTTTCACTCGTGTTTAACTCCACAGAACTTGTCTGCAGACAATGCATTGAAATAATAGACGGAGCGGCCTTTTCTCATAAAGACATTTACAACAATGGAAATATGAAAGTTAAATGTCGATGTACAACAAATTATAATTTTAAATATCATCTGAATCAGTTACTCGGAAACAACTCTTTGGAAAACATAAGCGGCAGTGAGAAGGTTTTGTTAGAAATACGGAAAGAAATGATAAAAGAAAAGGTTCTTCCAAAATATTTAATATATGGTCTACGGAATATTCTTAAAAAATAAAATGCAGTGATTTTTATAAACACGCTTCTCTTTTGTTGAGCTTTATTTTAGGGGAACCCCCTCCGAGTAACCTATGATGAAATGGATCAAATTAACTCCGTTTACTCAACCATAAAATATTATCTACCAAACAATATTTCTTATGATTTCGTAATTTATAAAATCTTGGCCCTAATTTTACAAGAAGGACCAAGAAAACACAAAATTTTATCTTACATATGGCTTCCGATGCCAGCTACACGTCTAACAAATGAATGGTATTGGAAAGCTGCCATTCATGCTGCGAACATTGAATAATCTTACTCAAATTTATTCATAAGAAAGACTGCTACTTGCTCTTCGTCTATGGTATTTACGGTGGTGTAATTTTTCTTAGGGCTGTGATCGATTTCAGCTACCTGCTCGGTTAATTTTTTTTCGAATGCTTGCCAAGCTGTTATGAAAGCGCTCGACCGACCTTTGAATGTTGTTTAAAAAATTAGGTTACTTTCTTACCTGAAGTTCAGTTATATCAAGTAGCTTTCAGGCGAAGACAGCCACCGGTTTCGGGCCTTCTGAATCCTGATTCGAAAACGCTTTTCGCATAGAAACAATACACAAAAAATACACAAAAACGCAGGCAACTTCGTCCTGTTTTCTAAACGACATTCTGACTCTGCCATAAGAACACCAGATATTTTTCTCCGTGATTGAAGACATTGTTTGCTCAAACAGCCGTGTTGTTTTAAGTGAACCCAGGTCGTTGATTTAGTTTTGATTTCTGAAGATCTTCTGTTTGCTAAAAAGATAGCAAACGCCCCACGCGAGTGTTGTGTTACCCTTTGTCATATAGAACTGATTGTGGGCCAAACTCGGTTCTAGCTGATTTAAAGAGCACATTCTAAAATAAGCGTCAACAAACAAGCCTCTGTTTACCATGTCCCCACTAAAAGCAAGGCCCGTTTGTATCTGGTTGGTATAATAACTAGGAATTCGATCTATAGCTATTTTCCTCTTGCATTTAAATTCTAACAGAATTAAGTTGTTATCTTTGTCTAAACAAGACGCTGTGGGAGCGTATACTTGGGCGTCGTTGTATTAGGCATATTGGAGAATAATTTTCTTGGGAATCTGCATGCACGTTATTTCACACGGTTTGATGATAGGGAGTATTCGGATAGTGTGAGCAGTCTAACAAAGAAGCGCGTTTAACCGTCTAAAACAAGAAGACACAGTACAGGGACCGCGCAGCAAGTTTTCGAGTGGGGGTCTAAAGAATGCGTGAAGGATGAAGGAAATTTTTTTGAGGGCGGGGGTGGGGGGGGCATGCTTGAGGATTTCTATTCAATTTCTCTAAAGTGACGGGCAATGCTATTATAACGATAACTATTGATTTTTTCCACATCTTCAGTGATGTTGCTATCGGGTCTGAAAATTTACCATCACTAAATTGAAATATCATAGATTGTTATGTTATACTACTGATATCAACCTTTAATTACTATAAATAAGCCAGAAATCCAACGATTTTGCTTGAGCTGCCTTAAACTCAACGCTGTATAATTACTCAGCAATTATTGCACGAGGCTGAGTATGATATGAAGAGTTATGCAGATCGAGGGGGTTATCCGCCAAAGCCGAAGGCTTGAGCCCGGTGGATAACACACTCCGAGATCTGTATATCTTCATATCATACGAAAGTCGAGTTCAATAATTGTTTAATTATTCATTCAAAATATTTACACTGCAAAACAAAACGGTAACTGAAAATAATTTAGTGAATGATATTAAAGTTACAAAACAACAACGTGTTTTCCTGAGAGGTCCACAGGAAAAAGAAGCCATTTAAAAGACTTTTACCTCTGCTAGGTTAGAAGCAAAATAATATTTTACAATTGTAACGACTAATGCTTCATTCTGTCTATTTATCTGCGCGTTTGTCTTTGCCAGTAACTCTGGTCACTTTCGAATTAACGATTTTTTATAATTTTTCACTCCGTTACTTTTGTTAAATTATTTTTTGTTTTATTTATTTTTATTCTTGCAAAAAAGTAGGGGGGGAGCTAAAGCCCCCCAGCCCCTCCCTCTGCGCGGTCCCTGCAGTACACTTAGCGTGCGAGATTAAAGTAGCGTATCCATTGTGTCAAAAGATGAGTACATACTGAAAAATACAAATCTATACCTACTTTGTACTTACCGTTGAAAAAAAAGGCCGTATGTCAGAGTTTTCCGATGGTTGTCATTGGTTTTAGCTAAATCTTGTAACTAGCTGGTCTGTGTTTCCGACACTTTTGAAGTGAATGCAAATGTGGGCGCAAAGTGGCCTTTCGAAGCCATGATGTAATTGCCTGGTCCGGACTCAAGGTCAAAACAACTTTTCCAATTGAAAGTTTTGCTGGAAGTATTCCCGCCGTTATTATAATAAAGTTTGAATGAAACTTATAAATTTAATCAAAGTTAACAACAGAAGTGATAATTTAGAAGGAGAGAAACAAATTTAGCCCTTTGAAATGTATTTTTTCAGTTGAGGTAAAAATGTTGCAATTTGCATAATGTGAAAGTAATTTGAAACCTTTCCAGTAATGCATAACGCAGCTGTTTCATAAAACATCTCACAATCAGACACACGAAAATATATCCAGTTTTTATTCCTCTGTATCCGAAACACACAAAAGAAAATTAAATGAAAAAGTGATCGCTTTAAGGTTATTTTTGCCCGAGAATCATTCACTAGCGGAAGCAAAACTCGCAAGAAACGTCTCGCAAGACACTGCGTGCATTGTTTACATCTTCTCTCGGCGGTGAATTTTTGCACCCAAAGTCTGTTCCTTCAACTTCACGAAATAAAAATCAATGGAAGGCAAACAACCGAAATTAATTGGGATTCCTACCACGCTTATATTTCTTCCTTCGCTGTCCTCTGTTCACTTCTTATTAAATAAGCGCTATAATGTATGTATTCGTCTGAATTATCTTCATGTTCGTTTAAACATGTTTTAGCGGGTTTCCGTCATGAAGGTATTGTAGAATTTAAAAATCGCGAGTGTCAAATACTTTCGCAGTGTCTTCTTGAGTAATTTCCTTACGCATATTGAATATGAAA
Source organism: Cladopsammia gracilis (assembly GCA_022457155.1). Lineage (NCBI taxonomy): Eukaryota > Metazoa > Cnidaria > Anthozoa > Scleractinia > Dendrophylliidae > Cladopsammia > Cladopsammia gracilis. Next base: position 531,957 of record JAJGOT010000240.1, on the reverse strand, counting down.
CTGTTAGATGCAACAGAGAAAACACAACTCGCACTTTGTGACGTTTGCCTCGGATCAACAAACAACAGGTGTACTCCACCGCGGTCAAACGAGAGAAATTTGCAAAAGTTAACCAAAGTACTTCAAAGTTAAGGTTGTCATTTTCACTGTTTATTAAAAGTTTCATATATTAACAATACACTGTCAACTCACTAAACGTTTTGAAAGTTTAGTAAAAAAAGTTCTAAGTGTTTGAAAACTATGAACCGCAGAACTGTCGGCGCCATTTGCCAACACAATTTTGCTCAGGCACGAAGCGTTTTGATCAGTTTTCAACGATCGAAAAGAAGCTCGTTATTTTTAGCCGGAAAGATGAAAAGATAGTTACATAAACTAATTATTGCTGACGCAGCGAAGGAGCCTGAAGCGACTGAGCGAAGTCAGCAGATATAATCGGCAAGGGAATCAAGCCTCAAACATTTCTACCACAATGCATTGCTCTGTACCCACAAATTCAACCACAATGCCTTGCGCGCCGTGTTTCCTGCCATGTGCTTTTCTCCTGGAATCGAAGGTGAGTTCAGCTTTTGCGTGATAAATGTTTGTTTTGTAAACAAAAATTTAACTTTTAAGGCATCGACGCATACTACAGTCCTTTAAAAGGCTCTGACAAAGCTTTTGCTTAGTTTTTCTTGAATGTTTCACAAAAGAAAATCTTATTTCGTGATTTGAATGTTCGAGTAAACAACCAAGACATCCCAAAATGCTGGCTTATGCACGTTTGTTGGATTTCTGACCAAATTTCTTCCTTTTCAGTACACAAACTGCTACTTATTTCTGACCAAATTTCTTCCTTTTCAGAACACAAACTGCTGCTTATAGCGAGGTAAGAACTTTTGATAATTTGTGAAGTTTTCTAATGATTAATATATAATAGTGACCGCCGCGAATGCATAAGCTTATTTCCTCCAACAAGAACAAGGTCCAACAACACAAGGGAATTATCGCAACGAAATTTTCATTTCTTTGGTGTCGGAATAATGCTTTGTTCATTATCATTATGACGGCGCATACTGCATACTGCAACGCCGTGAAAAGTTTGAACATGACATTTGTTCATCTCGAATTGATCGAGCACATTGGGGTAATCACACTGAATGCGAATGCTCATATTCTTTACTTTACTAGAGTGATAGCCTGCTAACCGGCGTCCCTCGCCTCCATGTGAACACACTATGCCCAGGATTTTGCATATCCTGGTCAGGAAAACAGAATAAAACATTACAGGAAATTCATATATTTTGGTTTTGATTTCAGATTTTACAGCTTCTTCTTAAAGCACATTTGGATGGCATATTTTATGCCTCGTTTGGTCGTGTTTCAATACGCCTCATTCATATCTATGTCTTGAAAGTGTTAAATGTATTGAAGTACAATACTTCTTTTTTCAGAAAGAAGGAAGTAAAAGAAGTTGAAAGACACCTTTAAGGAAGGTGAGTTCAAAAATGGGAAATAGCTTGGAACAGTACAGAGCAACTATAGGGACACATTTCATATTCTTATCTTCCAGTTGTGTATGACAGGAAGATTTTGGAGTACAATCCTGTTGTTATTTTATATGGAAGCAATCTATTTACCAACTTTAAAGGTTGTTGTTCAGAATTATAACATGAGATTCAATCGTCTTTGGTTGACCCAAATGTATCTCTACAAGTTCTATATACCTGAATTGATTCTGCTAGCAAATGATATAGAACTCAATCCTGGACCAGAAATATCTACTGACAGTGTAAATTCGGAAAACCCAAATAAAAAGAACTATTTTTTTATTGAACCTTGGAATACTGAATGTCAGGCATTTTGGTGTTCTGCTCTGAATTTGCCACTGATTGTCAAACACAAAAATTGTTCAGAAATGGTCAAACCCTTAGAAAAGCCTTCCAAACTGTATCGAATAGTCGGTGATGGCAATTGCTTATTCCGTGCCTTTTCTTATGCAATAACTGGGAGACAAAATTATCACAGCTTAGTCAGAGAAAAGATAGTTCAACATATGAGACATAATGAGCATGCATTACTTGCTCACATGAATGGCAGTGTGAATGAATATTTGGCCCGCACAGGAATGACAAATCAACATGTTTGGGGAACAGATGTTGAAATAATTGCAGCCTCTTCTTTGCTAGAAACTGACATTTATGTATATACCAAAGTTGGTTTTCTATATAAATGGCAAAGGTTTTCGAGTTCTATCTTATCAGGATATCCTGCCAAAAATATAGGTGGTCTCTATTTGCAAAATACTAGTGGTGTACATTATGACATTGTGCTAGATGTTGCTTCTTCTCTGACTCCTCATTCTAATCATGGTTGCAAAAGAAAACGTAATAATGATCAAAGCCATCATTGTAAGACAAAGTCTGTATCCATTAGTCAACCTTCCAAACTTGCAAAGGCTAATCATGCAGCAGATACTTCAAAGCATGTGTCTTTCACATTGAGCAACACGGAGGACTTGGCCCACATTTGCACTGACAGTGATTCAAAACTGACCTCAAACAACACAATGACTACCCAGAACACAGATAGTGACAATCAGATACTTGTCAAAAGCATAAAAAAAAACAAAAGCCATTCATCTTTGCATGTTGTCACACAGAGCATCAGGCTTTTTGGTGTTCTGCTCTGGATTTGCCACTAATTGTCAAACACAAAAATTGTTCAGAAATGGTCAAACCCTTAGAAAAGCCTTCCAAACTGTATCGAATAGTCGGTGATGGCAATTGCTTATTGATAGTGACAATCAGATACATGTCAAAAGTGTAAAAAAGAAGGCACACACTTCAGGTATGACAAATACTGGCAATAAAGACAAACAGACAATTGATGTCAGTGCACAAAAACATCTGTCTAACTTCCATAAGTCTATCCAGTATAATATGTATCAGTGCAAAATCTGTTTTGAGGCATGGCCTTTAAAAGGAAAAGTAAAGTCAAAAACTACTTACATTTGTCAGAGGTGTTCAAGTGACAAAAAAGTTCCTAAAAAGTTTTCAGCTGGCAATCAAATGATTCCATCATGTATACCAAATGAGTTACAGGATTTAACACAAATCGAAGAGATGTTAATTGCTATAGCTCTCCCTATTATGAATGTTTATGTAAAGCCTGGAGGACAACGAGGTTTTTCAGGACACTGCATAAATCTACCACAACAGGTCTCTGAGCTAGCCCAATCACTACCAAGATATCCCAAGTATGTCTCCCTCTTACTGGTAACTATGAATGGAAAAGATAATGCCTTTAAAGATGTTATTGTCAGGAGAAGCAAAGTTCAGCGAGCACTTATTTGGTTAATTACTCATGCGCGTAGCGGCATGAGTTATAAAATGGGCTCTGTTTTTCTTTTTTTTTTATTATTTTTTTTTGTGTCACGATTTTGCATGCAAATATTAATAACCATAAAAATTTAATATGGTAAAAGCAGTGTATAAGGAAATGCTTTATTAGTAACATACATTTCACATTTACTGAATGCGTTAAATGATGTTAAAAGTATTATTTTGCATCATCAGATAACAATCCATCAATCATCAACCCTCAAGACTTATCAGATGAAGCTGTGGCTGGTTCCTCAAACCCTCAAGACTTATCAGATGAAGCTGTGGCTAGTTCCTCACAAACACCTCCCAGCAGCCACGCTGATCACAGCACCCTCATTCACACTCCTACTAAACAAGAAGAAAGTAAGTAGTAAAGCCAAAGAACTGAAATAAGTTGAACATACAGGTAGAATAAATTTTTCCTCTTTAAACAGTTGGCAACTGGAATTTTCATATTATGGAATGACTATAAGATTCTCCTGATAATGCAGATTCTTGCTATTACGGACAGCAACTTGTTATTCTAAAGGTGCCTACTGCAATATGAGTCAACTTTAAACAATATCCTAGACATTACAATCGTTCTTTTCTTATTTTTTTTTTCTAGATTCACCTTTGATTTGCTATCTGCATAATTTGTCCCCCATGAAGAGGAGCCAAGCAAACAACGACTATTTCGATGCCACTCTTCAACTAAAAGACAAATCAATGAGGGCTGTGTGTTTTTCGCCAGATAAACATTCCTCCATGAAGTCCAAGTTAGAATCCACATCACCTATCAAAATAAGTAACTATAACATAAAACGCAACAGATACACCGATCAAGACGAACTGCACATCAATAAAAGAACCAAACTATCAGACCCTAATAAAACTGAAATCACATTCGACTTCACCAAGATCACAAAAGAAGAGCAGGAAGACACGGAGTCCACACACAGCATACAAGAAATTATGGCAAATGAGAATGCTAAAAGCAAAGTAAACATCACTGGGCGAGTCACAGAAATTGAACTTCCAACCACCATAACATCAAATGGCAAGACTTTGACGAAACAAGAATGCACACTCACCGACGAAACAGGATCCATGAGATTAGTGCTTTGGGAAGAGGACACTAAAAGAATACAGTCAGGAAACACCTACAAGTTCTGTAAGGAAATTGTCAAGAGCTACCAACAACAGAAGTACATAACACTTAATAAGCAGACATCTATGGAATCGTCAACTACTCAAGTACATAGAAAAGATGGAATCACAAAGGACAACTCTCAGAACACAGTCACATGCCCAGCTGAAGCAGTCGAAAGGCTCACCACTTACCTGTCCTGTACCAAATGCAATTCCTCCTTGCCTTCGAATGATAGCGGCAAGATAATTAGGTGTTCCAATTGTGGCATGGCAAAACTAAAAACAAAGTGCAAAAACAGAGCTCTTGCAAAAGTACTGTTTGTCACAGCTGATCAAAAAGACGTAACACTGACCATCTTTGATGACAAGCTTTCAGTGCTGTATGCAATTTACAAAAAACAGTCAGGTCAAGACAAAGAGTTTAGCCAGCTGACAGAAGAAGACCTGACAGAGATGCTTCTAAGTGTGAATGCAACCATAACCTACACTCACAACAACCGAGTTCTAGCAATCTCCTAAACTGTCCATCGTGTCCATCATACACTGAACAAAACATTGAAACAATGCAGATCTTAACTTGCCAATGTTTATTACACTTTTGAAAAGCATTAGTTTCATTTACAATCAGAGATTATGAACTTTAACCCCAAAGAATCATTTGTCTAGTGCTTCTGCAATGCAGATGGACATTTCTTAACATAACCTTGTATGTTCAGTTTACATATTGTTGTTCTTGTTTTTATTGTTCATTTTATACGAGTGGACCATTAGAATGTGGAGAGACTACCCCTATTTCTAATCGCCAATCACTTATATATCGTTCTGTTACAATAGTTCTAAATCTTTGTTAGGATTATATTGGTTTGTACACATGTTCATGCTAAAACGTTTGTCTTGAAGTAAAGTTTATTCAGTTGCGTTGAACTTTAACTTATTATGTTCATTTTACATTTGAAGCGGTGCCTGGAAAAAAGCCCTAAGTGACTTATAAAAAACTGCCAGATTCTCCTTCTAAATTGTCTTGTATTCTCTTTGAAACACAGGGAGAATTTGACATTAGATCAAAAGTCACTTAGGGCCTTATTCCACGCACCCCTTCATTTTATGCATTTCTTTTACTCAAATCACCTAATAAAACCAATTCAGATTCCTTTTCATTCAGCCAGTGCCAACTATCACACCTCCTGGGTACATTTGTCGGTTAGTCATACCTTCCTGCCTAAATCCTAGAATTACCTCAGTACTAAATTGTATTGTTGAAAATTAACCTGTGTTTTGCTTGTACCGAGGTCTCGGTCCGGTTATTCAAAGCACTAACCGGTTTTAACCCACTTTTGAGCAATTAGATCCTGGCAACTAGATAGAAGAAACATTTGTAGCCCTGACAACCCCTTTCCTATGCAATTAAAAGTTGCTGCAGACCAGCAGCCCTCATGATATCTAGAACGCAACATAGATTTCAAACCATTGCGTAACATGCTTCAACTGCTGGAAAAAATAGTGGTCTGATTTCAATCTCAATCCCTTTCGCCATACATTACACGTCAGCATTCCCTACCAATAGGTATACCTAGTTTTATACATCCTTGCCCGTTTCCACTTGATACTAAATGAATCCCACCAAATAAAACGAAAAACGCCTCGGACGTGTGACCGCGGTGAAGGTTTGAACAATCCCGCCATCCCCAGAGTTGCGCAATACTGCACATTTGTGTATGACCAAACTGCATTTTAATACTTGGTCACCACGCCCAAGTAATAATATCCATCTGGACTGCAAGTGACCTTTCGATAAAGCAGGTGATCTCTTGCTAGATTAAGAGAGATGCTGTGACCAAAAATGGAAACAAAGTGTTTTTGCTCAAAATACTTGTGTACAAGCAGCTCGAACAGATTGCCCCATGTACAAGCTGCATTGCATTGTGTTTCAAACGGTGAAGATCCTGTCAAGGCAGAGATCTCTGCTGCACTGATGGTGTTTTGTCTCGCTCTCGCCCAGTCGGTGCTCTTTTGTTTAAGACCAGTGTTCCTCGATTTCAGAAAGTTCATGAACACTTGAGCAGTCGTCATCATTGACATACGAAGGGTGAGCATTTCTTCAATTGGTAATAACCACCCAACTCTGTTTGAAACGTTGCGAGTGGTGTCCTACCTTCGATGAAATCCATGACAAAGCTTGGATCACGGATCCTTGGTAAAGGATCAAGATCCTCCAGGCTTTTAGATGGTTTTTGTTCTTGCTCATCAAGCCAGTCATTCATTTTATGCCAGCTGATATTTGGCTTGGCAAGCTCTAGAAAAGTTTGACTGCGTCTTTTTATAGATGGGCAGCCAATAATTTCACGATTTTTAACTGTTCGCATCAGAAAACGCTCGACAGCAGCCAGAGCAGACGATCTTTGGCCGTGGTTGTGTTTCCATCTTCTTGCAAGAGTATTTTAGGTGTTCAACGAGTGAGTGGCCCTGTGTGAAGTTTAAACCACAATATCTGCAGGGATTGTAATCGAATGTTCCTTTGTTTTTCGCATAGATATCATTGCCTTCTTTCAAAGGGATTCCTCTCATTGCCAAAAACTCAATTGCTGTCATTTGCTTTTGTGGCATTGCGGTATATACAAAGGGTAAGCATTTCTTCAATTGGCAATGCCCAATGTCCAAGTTCTCCATAGAGCTTCGTTTGGCGTTTTGATTTGGCCTTCGTAGAGGGGGAAGGCTGGTCCGGGGAAAGCAATTAAGCTCTGGGAAGGCCTCCAAATGTCGGCCTGTGGGAAGGCTCCGTGAGGGGGATAAAGCCTTCCCAGAGCTTAATTGCTGTCCCCGGACTAGCCTTCCCCCTCTACTCCCTGAATAACCACTACATGCATTCAAGAAGCCTTCAGTCATTTATACAACGACATTTTAGTTTACCCTTTGCTGTAAACAAAATAGCCACTGAAAAAAAACATTGAAAACATTGATGGAATCTCTCAAGCGAATCTAAGCCATTCTCAGCCAGGTTTTGTCACAACCGCATTGTGTCTGAATTGTTCTTTCTTTCATCAACAGTTCGCTGTTTCGAAAATTCATTCTTTCAATATTTCAAAGAAAAGAAAGTTTGATTAAGCAAAATTTTGAAACAAAAGTTCTCTTCTTTGAAATTTCGAAATACTTTGCACATTTTTGTAGCATTATCATCGAAATATCATGCTGAATGACACGAAATATCGCTAGACATTTTGCTGGCATTTCATGGAAATTTGCGAGAACAATTAACGTAACTCATTGAAATTCGAGCTCCCATTTCTTTCTCTGTCTACATAAAAGAAAACTAGTTTCGATTGACAGAGCATTTTAGTTGTGAACAAGACAAAAGTTGTCCCGGGTAGGGGAGCTGTCCCTACCTGAATCCTGTAGAAGGACAAAACCTTAGCACTAAGGCATTATCTTAGCCACTTATTAAAGGGTAACACTCTTGCTAAGGTAATCTTAGTGCTAGGGTTACCCTACCTTCTTGTAACCCCTTTAGGGTTCAGCTGAAATAACATTTTTACATGTACATACAACGCAATTTTAAGCAAAACAATTACATCCTCCTAAACAAGGCAAAATGCGCATCAAAAAGTACATGCTTGCAACTGATTACATATTTGTTGTGACTGGTTTGAATAAATGACAGAGCTACAACTGTGGACAAAATAGCTTGGGACACTTAAGAAAATACTACACAATGACAATGTTTTTTCGAAGAGAGAAACTATCGTTCCATTTCCTGGTCCCCCCCTCCCCCCCTCCCCAATACAAAGTTGAGACATTGTGGCTTGGTTATATGCATAAAACTCAACATTGTATTGGGGGTGGGGAGGGGGAGGCAACGGAAAAGGTTAAGTGTCCCAAAACTTCTGACCAAGATTGTCGGAATATGTTTGTTTAAATTGGTCATTTTCGCTAGAAAATAACCAAATTAATATCGTGACTGAAGTGCAGATCTAATGGTTTAATTGTGCATTAGGGTGTTTAGCATTAGAAAAGTAAATGTGACATACCAAAATATGGGAGGAGGGGTAGGTAAGTTATATGAAAGTCACATTGTAAGTTGTAACGGAAACAGGTCCTGGTTTGATATAATGCAATCGGTCTTTTATTTTTTAAAGTCGACCTTATGGCCAATGATGACCATATCACTCTAAGAAGAGAAATGATGAATTTACAATAAATGTTATGCCTATTTGACCAAGCAAACGCTCTACATGGGTAAGCTTGTAAATGGATTTTTTTGCAAGAACCCCCAAAAAAGAAAGACTCACTATTTTTTGCTTCTTTGAGCCTAAATTCACACTTCAATTGAAAGAGTTTCGTTTTCTTTGAAACAAAATTTAACATGCTAGCTTACCGGAAATTTGAAACCGAAGTTCAAGTCACGCACATCACGTGTCATTATTAATGAGTAACGACAACTGTACTCAGCAACAGTACTCACCAGCATTTTCTTCTTTTCTCTTGCTCGAGCACCGAAAGAAAGCCACGAAAGCAGTTAAAATGTTTCAACCTTGTTAGAAGAATTGTTTACGGAGGTAGTCTGTATCAGTACTGCACGTTTTATTCGATTTTTAACAGTACTCAGCATATTAGCGTTAAAGTAAACAAGAAATCAAATATTTCTTATCTTGGTTATGAGCGAGTACTGTTGATAAAGTTACAAATTCTACAACTGTTCGGGAGTTTTGAATGTAATTACATTGAATAAACTATTTCTCATATACTCATATATTGCAATACAAAACGTTAGAAAATGTGCGCATTTTCCGTTGTTAGGCTTGAAAATTCGTGTGAGGACTGTCTAATTTCAGCCGAGAACTGTTAACACGGCACTTCCGGTGCTAACACAAATGTGTATTTTTTTCAACATTTAGGTGCCTTTTTCCTTTTAAATTGCACTGCTAGTGGATAAAGACACTTCTTTCATCATATAGACAACATGCTTTTTATCATTATGTAATAGGAACAGTTCTATATTTGCGCTTCTTATGAATCAAAAAGAAACTACACAAAGTTCACGGAATGCGATGCTTGAAATTTGAATTAAAAAACACCCAAAAACTGTGCTTTATGTGACCCAAAACTATAGTACTTACGTTCGTGATCACTTGCGGCAGCTACTGCCACCAGCGGCTCTCTATTTATGCTGCTAAAAGCTTTTTTCCAAGCGACGGACCTGTCTCTTTCAAAATTCTCTTTCGGACAACCGTGGACAAAATAGCTTGGGATACTTAAGAAAATATTACACAATGACAATGTTTTTCGAAAAGAGAAAATATCGTTCCATTTACTGGTCCCCCCTCCCCCCCCCCCCCCCAATACAAAGTTGAGACATTGTGGCTTGGTTATAAGGAAAAAGGTTAAGTGTCCCAAAACTTCTGACCAAGATTGTACACCAAATCAAAAAAAAACACATGCTCTGTAATAATTATTAATAACTACAAAATATTTTTTACCAAGAATAATAACTGATGTAGTGCCATCACCAACTTCCTCATCTTGAGTTCTACTGATTTCAATCATTGATTTTGCTGCTGGGTGTTGCACTTGAATCTACACATTGGCATAGAAATACATCAGTACATTTGTTAGTCCATAATTGTTAAGGCTTTATAGGTAGATATTTATATTATTCAGGTAGTAGGCAATGGCCAGAAGTGGAAAAATTGTATTACAGTGTAGAACTCACTCACATCCTAAGAAACCCTTGATTATCATTGAGATGTGTATAGTGTCTGCTACAGGTCAAAGGTATAACCTGTATAGTTTTCCAGTGCCGTAGTTATATGTACAGTGTACTGTAGCTTCATACAGGCATTATAGTGCAAATGTTATTTGTTCAGAAATTTCGCTGATATTTCGCCGAATTTTCAGGAGGCCCATTGTTTCAATCCGCATGAATTTTTGAACAAAAGTTTCCTATGCTAGAAATTTTGCGGCTATAATTCGAGCGACAATTTGCTCATCCCGAAAATTTGTTACAAATTTTTTAGCGAACTTTTGTTCTGTTCTCCAAGCGTTTTCAAAGGAAAGTTCAAACGGCATGTACTGTGCATACTATCGAGGGCAGTCCTTTATTGACAAGGGATTTTTTAAAGGAAGTGCTTAAATGGGTAATGAAACAGCTAAGTCAGCATTTATAACATCAAGTAATTTGAATGGCCTAAGCTTTGATTCAGAAAATAAATTATATTAATTGCTAAAGCTGTTGGCATGAAATATCAAGTACATTCTTCTCCTTAATAAAAACACGTAATTGTGAGAAACAAAGCGCTATAATGGTCACAGCTGTGTTGTGTAAATAAAAGATATTTGTAAGTTTGGTCAGCCATGTTATTTTTATCATTTCTTTCGACACAAAAGTCAGGCCATTATTTTTGTTAACCACTTTTGTTAAGGTTACAGTGTACCTTCAGATCAAAAATTTATCGAAATTTTTTTTTAGCGTCAAAATAAAGTTTACAGAATGAACTTTCATCCAAAAAAAATTATCGAAAAATAGTGAAAATTGACGGAGAAATGACGGTATAACTTTTGTGGGCGGAGTTTGTTTATGAAGCGATATGTTTTTTTAAGCGCTGTTTTCTCAAAGTTAATTTTTCGCTTGTTGGGGACACTTTAAAGAGCTACAACTCAAAGGAAATTTGTTCGATTTTCCTTAAGTTTGGACAGAAGCTAGGCTAACATATAATCAACAAAAACGTGTCGGCGAATTTCTTATTTACGAAAACTTTTTCGTCAAGAGCCATTTCCGTGCGATCATTCCCATTTTTTTCTCCCTGTTTCGAAAATATTCTGTAACTTTTCACTGCAATTGAATATGGGAAATCGCCGACACGTTTTTTTAGCGCTTCGTGTCCGGAAACCCGAGAACAAATCAAATTAGCAAAATACAATAATCGCTTTGAGTTATAGCGTTTTAAAGCTGATTCGGATGTTCGAATTAGGACGTCGTAAAAAAATTCCACAATTCACTTTATTACCAAATGATTTCCATATTTAGATAGCTAGCTCTATAAGCTTTAATTTGATATCTGGGTTTAGGTATATTAAGTGTAATCTTAAGATGCTAGAGCTGTTATACTGGAGACACCCCCGAAGGTACACTGTAACCTTAAGCAAATCAAAGTGCCTTTTGGTAAAGGCAGTGTTATTTTAAGTTCTGTCGGTAGAAAAATCGATCGATGACATTATTTCTGGTTAAAAACATGTGAGAATCAAAGCGCTTTCACAACCCTTGCCGTGCTGAGTAAACATAAGATATTTATGAGTTCTATTGGTGCAAAATTTTAAGAATATTCTTTTTAAGTAAACAATTTCATAACAGGAATCAGAGCCAAGTTATTTTTATGAGCTTTGTCAGCATGAAAGACATAAAATATCAATGACGGTCTATTTGTTACACTTTCGTTGCATTTTTCACACTCAGTGTTTTTGGTCACGGCCATCTGGGTGTTATGTAAATATTCTCAGGAAATATTCATCGCACACGTGTGACAGCACTTTTTGATCCAAGATTGTTCTAATTATAGAAGGAAAGTCAAATGTTGTCATCATGGATTCGTGGTGATGATTAATTACTACATTGTTCTAAAGGCAAAGCAAGTGTGGCACGAATTTGGATGTAGTTGAAAGCGTAGCATTTTTCGTAGTGCACTACGGTGCTACGTTCATTTGACTTAAGGTGGCTCCATATTATTCTGCCCTCTCATCTTTTGCATTCCATTACAGCTAGCCCGATGGTGTGGCTAAAAATCTTTTACTTGAAACCAGTAAATCTTTTATCAGTCAACAAAGTGGTATCCAAATTACGTCATCATTCGTTGCCATGGCAACGCGAAAAGAGGTCAAAACTACGCTATTTTGGACCATTTGAGGCTAATAACTTATAAACTACACGGTGAAAGTTTTTGTTTTCGATATATTTTTGTTTAATTGGCAAGAGAAACATTTTAACAATATTTTTAAAAATTCTGTACATAGAGTTCAGAGCTTCCTTAAATTTGTGTAAAAATGACATATCTCTGAATCCTATGTACAGATTTTTTTCAAAATGGGCACAAATGTTTGTTATGTTTATTAGACGAAAATATATAAAAATCAAAAAATTTCACCGAACAGTTTTGAAGTTATTAGCCTCAAAAGGTTGAAAATGGGGTCTTTTTGGCCTCTTTTGACGTTGCCATGGTAACAAATTTTGATGTCGTAGCCACCTAAATTTGTTCATTGGTTAAGTGTTTACAAACCTGCACTAAACATTTTCTCTTAACTTTACTGGTATAGCTCTGATTGAATATCATAGATGTATCATGATGGGAATGTTTAAACTATTAGGATCCACCTTAATTATAGTATACTCGCAAACATGCCTTAATGATCACTATAACATGTCTTTTAGTAATGTCGAAGATTTATTAAGTACCATACATACTCTCACACAACGTTACCATGGTTACCATGAAATGCCTACACGCAACATTCCACACATGTTAAGCTTTTGATAGTATAGGTTTTTCTTTCAGCGAAAGGTAGACCATACCATATTATCACAATATAACAATAAGTTTTGACCGTATAATAGGTTTTTCTTTCAGCAAAAGGTAGACCGTACCATATTATCACAATATAACAATAAGTTTTGACCGTATAGTAGTATAGGTTAGTTGTTAGTTTACAATTCTATCATTGCCCTACGCTACTATGATTGAACGTACACTACAACCCTACGGCCCTACGCTACGCTACTATGTTTGAACTTACACCACAACTCGCATAACCCTATGACCCTACGCTACTATGATTGAACGTGCACAACAACCCTACGGCCCTACCGGCGCTATGCTACTATGTTTGAACTTACACCACATCTCGCATAACCCTACGACCCTACGCTACTGTGATTGAACCTACACCACAACCCTACGGCCCTACGCTACGCTACTATGACTTTGTTTGAACTTACACCACAACTCGCATAACCCTACGACCCTACGATACGCTTCTATGATTGAAATGATTTAACCTACACCACAACTCACTTAACCCTACAACCCTACACTACTTCTATTCCACTTACACCACTTATAGCATAACCTTAAATACGACTCGCTTCCCCTGCTATACTACCTACGATTGGAATTTAAACCTTTCTGCCCTACGCACATTTCATTGCAATGCACATTTCATTTAAACAAATTCTGTTTTTTGTTGTGACTGCATTTTAACCCATTGACACCTGAGGATTTTTACGTTTTTGAGTGATTTTCTGCATGCACACACCCCATAGGATTTCGTGACTTCATATTTGGAGTTACCATTGAAAGTGCTGCTGTTCTAAAACACTGAAGGCTCGAGTTTACTGAAAACGTCAATGTGAAGTTGGCATTTTGCTTCGTTCGTTCTCAATAAAGACTTCATCTTTTCATCTTTAGTAGCTGCCTGATGAGCATCATTAAGCTTGAAGGTAGTTCAGAGTCCACTTTCTCAATGAACCGAGTTAGGTGTTGTACTTCGTGAACTAATTCCAGGTGGGTTGGTAACATTACCTGACAAATAGGGTCATCTGACAAATAGGGTCGATTTCGTAACACCCACGTGTTTGGCATCAACTATCGCCGCTCCCGCTCGTCCTATTAATTTCTAGTTGTCTCTAAGAAGGGGCAATCGTAAAAAAAAAACATGGAAATTGAATTGAGTGACGAATTGGCATGATCGATGATCGAGACTCCACGAGACGAATTTACAGTTTTTATAAAAATCACATATTCGGCGACTGCTTTTTCAGCATATACCCTTAATTTAAGGTTACAGTGTACCTTCAGATCGAAAATTTATTGAAAATTTTTTTTTGGCGTTAAAATAAAGTTTACAAAATAAACTTTCATCCAAAAAAAAAATTATCGAAAAATAGTGAAAATTGACGGAGAAATGACGGTATAACTTTTGTGGGCGGAGTTTGTTTATTAAGCGATATGTTTTTTTAAGCGCTGTTTTCTCAAAGTTAATTTTTCGCTTGTTGGGGACACTTTAAAGAGCTACAACTCAAAGGGAATTTGTTCGATTTTCCTCAAATTTGGACAGAAGCTAGGCTAACATATAATCAACAAAAACGTGTCGGCGAATTTCTTAATTTCGAAAACTTTTTCGTCAAGAGCCATTTCCGTGCGATCATTCCAATTTGTTTTCTCCCTTTTTAGAAAATATTCTGTAACTTTTCACTGCAATTGAATATGGGAAATTGCCGACACGTTTTTTTAGCGCTTCGTGTCCGGAAACTCGAGAACAAATCAAATTAGCAAAATACAATAATCGCTTTGAGTTATAGCGTTTTAAAGCTGATTCGGACGTTCGAATTTAGACGTCGTAAAAAATTCGACAATTCATTTTATTACCAAATGGTTTCCATATTTAGATAGCCAGCTCTATAAGCTTTAATTTGATATCTGGGTTTAGGTATATTAAGTGTAATCTTAAGACGCAAGAGCTGATATACTGGAGACACCCCCGAAGGTACACTGTAACCTTAAATGGTGTACATAACAAGCGCTTGACCAGAACAGCGAGACGAATTAAGAAGTTTTTATGAAAATCACATCTCGCGCTTATGTAAAAAAGTTAAGCTTTTTCAGAATACACCCTCTACATGATGTACATAACAAGCGCTTACCCATAACACCAGACAAATTTACAGTTTTTATGAAAATCACATATTCGGCGCTTTACAAGTAAAAAAGTTAAGCTTTTTCAGCATACACCCTTTTAATGGTGTACATAACAAGCGCTTGCCCAGAACACGAGATGAATGTACAGTTTTTATGAAAATCACATATTCGGCGCTTATGTAAAAAAGTTAAGCTTTTTCAGCATACACCCTCTACATGATGTACATAACAAGCACTTGCCCAGAACACGAGACGAATTTTCTGTTTTTATGAAAATTACATATTTGGTGTTTATATATGTAAAAAGTTAAGCTGTTTTAGCAAACACCCTCTACATGATGTACATAACAAGCGCTTGCCAAGAACGCAAGACGAATTGACATTTTTTATGAAATCACATATTTGGCGCTTATGTGAAAAAGTTAAACTTTTCCAGCATACACCCTCTATAGAGTGTACATAACAAGCGCTTGCCCAGAACACGAGACGAATTTACAGTTTTTATGAAATCAAAAATTTGGCGCATATGTCAAAAAGTTAACGTTTTCCAGTATACACTTTCTATATGGTGCACATAACGAGCGCTTCCCAAGAACACGAGACGAATTCACAGTTTTTACGAAAATCAGATATTTGGCGCATATGTGAAAAAGTTAACGTTTTCCAGCATACACCTTCTCTATATGGTGTACATAACGAGCGCTTGCCAAGAACGCGAGACGAATTCACAGTTTTTACGAAAATCAGATATTTGGCGCATATGTGAAAAAGTTAACGTTTTCCAGCATACACCCTCTACATGATGTACATATAACAAGCACTTGCCCAGAACACGAGACAAATTTACAGTTTTTATGAAAATCACATATTCGCGCTTATGTAAAAAAGTTAAGCTTTTTCAGCATACACCCTCTACATGATGTATATAACAAGCGCTTGCCCAGAACACGAGACAAATTGACATTTTTTATGAAATCACATATTTGGCGCTCCTGTGAAAAAGTTCAGCTTTTTCAGCATACACCCTCTATATGGTGTACATAACGAGCGCTCGCCAAGAACACGAGACAAATTAACATTCTTTACAAAATCACATATTTGGCGCTTAAGTGAAAAAGTTAACGAGTGCTCGCCAAGAACACCAGTCGAATTCACAGTTTTTTTATGAAAATCGGATATTTGGCGCCTTCGTGAAAAAGTCAACGTTTTCCAGCATACACCCTCTATATGGTGTACATAACGAGCGCTGGCCAAGAACACGAGACGAATTTACATTTTTTACGAAACCACATATTTGATCATATTTGGCGCTTATGTGAAAAAGTTAAGCTTTTTCAGCATACAACCTTTACATGGTGTACAGAAAAAGCGCTTGCCCACAACACGAGACAAATTTACAGTTTTTATGAAAATCACTTATTTGGCGCTTATGTAAAAAAGTTAAGCTTTTTCAGCATAACACCCTCTACATGATGTATATAACAAGCGCTTGCCCAGAACACGAGACAAATTGACATTTTTTATGAAATCACATATTTGGCGCTTCTGTGAAAAAGTTCAGCTTTTTCAGCATACGCCCTCTATTTGGTGTACATAACGAGCGCTCGCCAAGAACACGAGACAAATCGACATTTTTTACGAAATCACATATTTGGCGCTTACGTGAAAAAGTTAACGTTTACCAGTATACACCCTCTGTATGGTGTACATAACGAGCTCTTGCGAAGAACACGAGACAAATTTACAGTTTTTATGAAAATCACATATTTGGCGCTTTATATGTAAAAAAGTTAAGCTTTTTCAGCATACACCCTAGCCTCCTACGCAGACGTCCTTAGGGCTCGTCACGTAATCTTTCCTCCCCCACGAACGTCTGCTGAAACGAGCGGTTAAATTCCATTCCTTTTGTTCGCAAAGATCAGCTGGAGATCACGTGCAGATTGCTGGAGGACCAATCGGCGTCAAGTCATTGTTTAATAAAAAGCCAATCATAAGCTGTGTTAGAACAGGCTCCCTAGACCTGGCGACGATTAATTTTCCTGCAAGTTCATTCGACCGCTAAGTTTATTTATGAATGCGAAGTGATTCCAAATCCTTGCTTCATGTATGGGCGAAACTCCGAAAAAAATCGTCGGAAATAACTGCTTTCTCTGTAGTTTTCATTTGATTCCTACTGGGAGAGTACGAGTGTTCGGCAAGAGTTCGGTGAACATGTCAGGCGTTATTGAAAGCGCCGTGGAAATAGATGTAAGTGTGTTTTCGTCGAGTGACCCGTTCGTCTGCACCAAGTACATCCAAGTGTAACAAGCGGTTACTCGGATTAAGAAAGAAGTACTAAGAACTAAACGACTTCGCTTGCTTCGCTTTCAATTTTGCTTAAAGAGTGTATAAAAGTAACCACTTGCATCTGTAAGAACTACAAAACAGCTACCATGCTGGAGATTCAAAAATTTCAAACCGGAAGCAATGACGCTGTACTTCTGACAATGGAGGTATTGCCTAGCTTCGAGAAACACGTTATAAACTCTGAGGAGAGCTAAAAACCATTGCAATATACCACTATTCCAATATAGACCGTGACTATCGCATAAGACTTGGATCTTACACTCTTTTAGCCGTCTATAGCCTCTCGTTGATAAGGATTTAAATCGACGATTTTAATGACGTCTCACACACTCATTGAAAGGTCACGTGTCTCGCGTGAAATTTCCCAAGGTCCAAAGTGCACACTTCCTTGCTTTGGAAGTGCGCTGTGATTGGTCTATGTTTTTAACAGCTCGTTTCAGCAGACGTTCGTGGGGGAGGAAAGATTGCGTGACGAGCCCTAAGGACGTCTGCATAGGAGGCTACATACACCCTAAACATGATGCACATAACAAGCGCTATTTTAATACCCAGAATACGAGACGAATTCATAGTTTTTATGAAAATCACATCTCGCGCTTATGTGAAAAAGTTAAGCCTTTTCAGCATACACCCTCTATATGGTGCACATAACGAGCGCTCGCCAAGAACCAGTCGAATTCACAGTTTTTTATGAAAATCGGATATTTGGCGCTTATGTGAAAAAGTTAAGCTTTTTCAGCATATAACCTTTACATGGTGTACAGAAAAAGCGCTTGCCCAGAACACGATACAAATTTACAGTTTTTATGAAAATCACGTATTCGGCGCTTATGTAAAAAAGTTAAGCTTTTTCAGCATACACCCTTTAAATGGTGTACATAACAAGCGCTTGCACAGAACACAACAGGACTTTACAGTTTTTATGATAATCACATTTACATAGGCGCCGAATATGTGATTTTCATAAAAACGGTAAATTCGTCTTGTGTTCTGGGCCAGCGCTTGTTATGTACACCATTTAAAGAGTGTATGCCGGAAAAGCTCAACTTTTTTACATAAGCGCCGAATATGTTATTTTCATAAAAACTGTAAATTCGTCTCGTGTTCTGGTTAAGCGCTTGTTATGTACCTTATGTAGATGGCGAGTGATGGAAAGGATTACGTTTTTCACATAAGCGCCATATGTGTGATTTTCATAAAAACTGTAAATTAGTCTCGTGTTCTGGGAAAGCGCTCGTTATGGGTGAATGATAGAGAGGGTTAATTTACATAAGCGCCAAATACGTGATTTTTGAAAAAACTGTAAATTTGTCAAGTGGTCTGGGCAAGCGTTTAGCACAGCATGTAAAGTGTAAATGATGGAAAGGGTAAACTCGCATGATGAGAAATACACTAGAAAAGGAAGCTGAGGCTTGTATTTATTTATTTTAGGAGAGTCGTAATCATGTTGAAGTGAGCACTTATTAAGGTGTTTCCCTCCAGTTTCCATGTAGCCGCACCGACCATTTTTAAGCGGCCGTTTAACTAACTTTCCTTTATTAAATTAGTATGAAACTTACACAAAATATTGTGCTTAGTTTGAAGTTTATATGATTGTAACAATTTTGTAAATCGGATTCAAAATTGCGGAGATAAACGGGAAAAATTGAAATCACTTGAGTCTAAATTCCGAGAGATTGCGATGGCATCTAGAAAAATCAAAACTATTACGATAAACTATGACATATGGCAAACAAAACATCTAAAAATTAGAAACTTTTGTCAAGCCGATTTTGAGTAAATCAGAAAAACATTTCGAACTTGTGATTTTGCATGTGTATGAGCACATCTACAAAATCCTCAATTAAGCTTATAAAAGTTTAATTTCTCAATCTCAAATTTACGCCAAAATGTATGTTTATAGTATGAGATGAAACTATGAAAGTTTGAAAGCGTTTCTCGTTTTATTTTTGGAGATTCGATTTTCTATAGGAAACCATAGTTTTTTGACTGAGTCCTTGATATTGTAGTTTTAGCGCTTTTCTATATATTTCAAAAACCGCGAGATAGATTTTTTCAAACTTTTATAGTCGTTTCTTTATAATATGAACAGCGTTATCTGGAAGTTTCATCTTGATTGAAACATTGCAACATGGTCAAATAAAATAATAAAGTTCACCCAAAACGCGATTGAGACTGTGTTTTGATTGCACGGTTGAAGGCGCGCAAAGACGCTTTAATTAATTAATTCAGGTGAAGCGCAACGAATTTCTGCGTGACCATCATGTTTTGCGGAGTAATGTTTAGGGGCTGTGTTCCACGTTATTTTTATCATTCCCACGAATTTCAGTGGGACGTTTATTTGAAAGCAGTTTTTTATTCGCATTTGACGTGCACTGGACACTCTCGACATTTTGAATTGTAGGGAAAAGAAAGAAGTCAACTCGATTTGCATAATTCTCAACACGCAGAAATACGTTACACTTCATCTGAATTAATTAAAGCGTCTTTGCGACGTGCGCCTTCAACCGTGCAATCAAAGCACAACTTCTCAATCGCGTTTTAGGTGAACTTTATTATTTTATTTGACCATGTTGCAATGT
This sequence comes from Cladopsammia gracilis, assembly GCA_022457155.1. Classification (NCBI taxonomy): domain Eukaryota; kingdom Metazoa; phylum Cnidaria; class Anthozoa; order Scleractinia; family Dendrophylliidae; genus Cladopsammia; species Cladopsammia gracilis. Next base: position 511,860 of record JAJGOT010000240.1, on the reverse strand, counting down.
TTCAATCAAGATGAAACTTCGAGACAATGTTGTTCATATTATAAAGAAACGACTATAAAAGTTTTAAAAAATCTATCTCGCGGTTTTTGAAATATGTAGAAATGTGCTAAAACTATAACATCAAGAACTCAGTCAAAAAACTATGGTTTCCTATAGAAAATCGAATCTCCAAAACTAAAACGAGAAACGCTTTCAAACTTTCATAGTTTCATCTCATACTATAAACACACATTTTGGCGTAAATTTGAGATTGAGAAATTAAACTTTTATAAGCTTAATTGAGGATTTTGTAGATGTGCTCATACAAATGCAAAATCACAAGTTCGAAATGTTTTTCTGATTTACTCAAAATCGGCTTGACAAAAGTTTCTAATTTTTAGATATTTTGTTTGCCATATGTCATAGTTTATCGTAATAGTTTTGATTTTTCTAGATGCAATCGCAATCTCTCGGAATTTAGACTCAAGTGATTTCAATGTTTCTCGTTTATCTCCGCAATTTTAAATCCGATTTACAAAGTTGTTAACTATTATAAACTTCAAACTTTGTACAATACTTTGTGTAAGTTTCATACTAATTCAATAAAGGAAAGTTAGTTAAACGGCCGCTTAAAAATGGTCGGTGCGGCTGCACCGAAACTGGAGGGAAACACCTTAATAGAGAAATAAAATTCGGTGTACACAGAAAACGTGCCTATGATTGCTTTATTTAAATGAACATCAATAAAAACTCGCCAAAATTAATACCCTTAATCCGCAGCAGCGTAAACATCTGCAAATATTTACATATAAAGCGCCCAATATTAATTAAAATTATTCCGCAAACCTCTCGCTTTTATTCATCTTAAGGGTGAATAATTGAAAAAAATAGAATTGAGAATAATATGTGCCACTGTGTTAAATCAAAACGTTGGTCATTCATGAATCAACTAACGCCCTTCATCTGTAACGTGACTAGTCACGAACCCATGTTATCTGCGGGTGTTACGAAATCGACCCTATTTGTCAGACGACCCTATTTGTCAGGTAACGTTACCAACCCCGTTCACGAATTCGGCTCGTGGCTCGCTGAACTGGAAAAATGGCCGCCAGGAAACAAAGTAGCGTTGGGACTCGACTCTGGATGAATTTCTCGACCTATCGCGGCATATTTTGGAAGTTGCGACCACAGGAGAACACAACAAGCGCGAAATTTCGGCGGTGGGTCGGAGTGGCTGTGGACTTAGTATAAATATGAAATGTGTGGCGGACGGAAGGAACCCTGTCGAAAAATCTCATTATTTCCCAGCATGCAGTGCGGTGGTGATGTTGAAAATCGAGGCAAGGTGAGTATGCACTAGAATAAGAAGCTGTAATTCGGCTCGAGCAACGAATAAGAGCAAAAAAATTCACTGCTAAGCTAGGACTAGGACTAGGACTGAATTTTGCTGTAAATGTTGACTTTTGGGTTTGCCACGATGATTTGAATAAAAAAAACCTAAAGGCAAAAACGTGATTTTTGTTGTTTTTCTGTGACTTTAAAAACGGTAATTTTTGTTATTGTCCAAATTCAAACGCTGATATTCTGCAAAAATCGCTGACTTTTTTGTGTTTATTGGGTATCTCAATTTGAAAGACTTTCTAGTCAATGCTCACAACTGCTAGTTAAGGCAATGTTCGCACGATTGAGAAAGTTACAATTTTTTAAAGCAGTGGAGTCTTGTACGGGCGGTTCAGGTGTCAATGGGTTAATTGTTATTTTCATTCATATCTTTATGGTAACTTTGTTAAGATTTATTTTTTCACTGCTTGTTTATACCTTTATTGTCGCCTTTCATATTTCACCTAAAGCTATTTTCCTTTTTCCTTTTATAGGTTACAAAACATCGCTGTCACAGAAAGTCATTTTTTTTAATTGGTTTGTGACAAAAGCTTGACACCCTACATGTACTGCATGTCCATTCGTTGTTATTAACGTTGAGAAATTGTGGCAGATAGTCTTGAAAAGCTCCAAAATCGTCCTGCCAGGATCTTAATCTTTTCTAGTTATGCCGATAATGCTTCACATTCAATCGAATCTCAAAATCTTCGCAAAATTCAACAAGGGTTGATTGTTTGTAAATCCCGGCACTCCATGAAAAAAAAAGAAACCACAATGTGTGCCAATAGAGCTAGCACCAAACAGGCATAAAGAAATATAATAATTCTAACGGCTCTATAAAGCATGAAATCCTCCTATCAATTTGAGAGATAATCCACCGAGATCAAAAGGTCAATATCAACAAAGAGAACAAATTTATAACTGATCTAAGGGCGCATTTCTCTCTTCTTAAGTTTTACTGGGAAAGCTTTATGCTTTCTTTATACTTTTTAGCGACAAGTGGTACTAGTGTTTAGCTAGTCTTATTTTTACAGAGAGTCGCTTAAAGACGTGCTTGAAGGCTTAAAACAGTACAATGGACACACAACAGGAGTCGTGTAGGTCTGTCAACCCCATTTATAACCATGCTTGACATTTTTAGACACGACCCCGTCCTGTGACGTGCTAGACAATCAGAAGTTGAACGTGTAGAATTGTACTAAAGAGGAGAATTTATTATGTCCATACGCATATTCAGGTTTCCATTTTTGGAGACACTGAAAAGTTATGTTACTCATGAAGTCTATGCACTTTTCAGAAAGGACAAAATCCTGCATTGTTCAAATACTGACGATAAAGCCTTCCAAAGAAACACAACTGTACGCCGGATCGAAATTTGCACAAGATTAACCTCATTAGCCAGAATCTCTGGACCAATAGAAAAACAGGCGCGCATTTTCGATCCGCTAAGCGGTTTATAAACGGCTAAAACCTTTGAACGTTACCGATATCCATGAGATATACCTCTAGCAACTGACGAGATTCACGAGTAGAATCGAAACTGCAGTCTTGCTTTAATAGCTTACAACCATGCTCCGTCACGTGTGACCAGTATTTTTGAAAATTTGAATGGATTTCTCAAGTTTACGCGTCGGTTTTGTAAATTCATTCCGAGATTCGGAATTCCCGTAAGAATTTTACCGCATTTTCGGAAACAAAGAGCAACAAAATATCACTTTATTTGAAATGTTACATATCTGAACAATATTTGTTTTTTATCAGTGTAGCGAAGTTATTTTGCTGTTAACTCGTGACTTTCAAAGTGTTTTCCAGAGAGATCTTCAAGGTTTCATTCAAATCTCGGACGTTACAAAGAAATATTCAAATGTTCATTTCAGTCTTGTGATTACTGGTCACGCGTGACGGAGCATGGCTGTAAACATCTACACATGGAGAGAAGAACATACTAGTATCCTTGAGATTTAAAAAACAGCGACCATGCTGTAGATTATCTGTTGGGTACCAAATCAAACGCTATTACAAAACAACGGAGGTTTATCCTAGTTCCACTGAGACACACTACTCAACAGATCTAACTAAGGAGCTAAAAATTATTGCAAGAATCCATTATTCCATTGCAGTGGAATTGTAACGACTACGGCTTTTTGAGACTTGGTGTTTCTCCTTAGGTTCCTTATTTTTCCCGTTCGAAAATCCGAAAAGATTCCAAGTTCCACTGACAAATTTCCCGAGAAAAACTACGACGAAACAACCACACAAGATTTTTTCATGGCGTAAGCGCTACTCCCCGAAATCCGGGAACTTTTATTTGAAACTGTAAATGTCAATATGTCAATATGTCAATCAATCCGCACGCGAAACATGACTTCCGGTGAAAGTAAATTTCCGGTTCGCTCTACATAAAACTCTTTTCTACTAAATGGGGAAGAGAAAATAATCCTTAACATTTCCCCCTCCTGGATTTGCAATTCACTGAAAATCCAACATTGACTCAATCAATCTCTGTTACAAAATAAAGGAAAATTGCTCAAATGTTCCTGTAAGTGTTCATGTTGAATCTGACTTAAAATCTCTGACAAAATAAGGAAAATTGTTCAAATGCTCCTCCAAGTGTTCATGGTACAAATCGCTTACGAACATAACTGGCTAGTGTCATTGTTCAGTCTGCCCACTTAGGGCACTTCAGCTTCCAAAGGTGAAAGTCTGGAAATTGGTCGTCGCTTCACAACTCCTCCTGTTCTCACGTCTACAACTCTGACTAATCCATCTCTGCCTGGATACACTGCCTCGATTCGTCCGATCTTCCACTCCCGTCTTGGTGCGTCTGCCTCAATCACTAACACCACATCTCCCACTTTGAGGTTCTCTGTAGGTAGAAACCATTTGTGTCCGGAACCAATGCTTGGTAAATACTCTCGCATCCAGCGGTTCCATACTCTGCGAATCAGCTTCTGCACTCGTCTCCATCGTTTACGTACATTGACTGCCGTCGTATCAACTGTATCAGGAGCAAGCTCACCACCCATTTGACCAATTAAGAAGTGGTTTGGGGTCAACACAGGCTCGTCGTTGACATCTCCACTAACTGTAGTTAGAGGCCTGGAATTCAACAAACTCTCAGCTCCTGTAAACACTGTTTGTAACTCCTCATCGTTGACATCTGCTTCTTTTAAAACTGCATAAATTGCTCTCTTGGCTGACTTTATCATTCTTTCAAATACACTGCCGAAGTGTGGTGCTGCTGGTGGGTTGAACTGTCAATCAATTCCTTGGTTGGAAGTCAGCCTTTCAATTTTTTCCTGGTCCATGCTCTCCACTAGCTCTTTGATTTCTTGTGCTGCTCCAACGTAGTTACTTCCATTGTCACTGAGCATCAATTTAGGCCACCCTCGTCGAGCCACCATACGTGTCAGTGCATTTAAGAAGGCATCCGTCTCCAGGGAAGTTGCCATTCCTAAGTGACAACAGTGTGTCTGTAAACACACAAATAAGCATAGGTAACGCTTCACCCGTGGTCTGCCTCGTCCTTGCATTGTGTAGAATGGTCCTGCGAAATCTGTTGCACAATTGGCAAAGGGTTTCTGGGTCATCTCTAGTCGAATTCTGGGTAATGGTGCCATCTGCTGTCGTGCTGGACAGCTCCTGAATCGCCTGTTGCATTTCGCACATTCCTTGATACATCTCTTTACTTGCTGTCATCCTTGAATCACAAAGTACTTCTCTCGTAGATGGTTCAATGTAAAGTTCACTCCCATCTCGTGACCTTCCATCTCATGGGGATACTTCACAATTAACTTGGTAACGGTGTGGTTCTTTGGAAGGATGATTGGAAACTTCGTCTCTTCTGGCAAATCATGTGAATATCGCAGTCGCGTGTTTGATCTGAGGAGTCCTCCATAGAGCTTCGGCGTAATTTTAAGTAATGCACTCTTGCTGGGAAGAGGCTTGTTGTCTTCATGTGCTCTTATTTCACCAGGAAAACACTCTTGTTGAGTCGTCTTGATGATTTGCTCTTCTGCTTGTTTAAGTTGCCTTGGGTTCAACTCGCCACTTTCTCGATCATTTTGAGACTTTCTGACATTCGCTAAGAATCGGTTAATCCAACCGGTCACCCGCACCAAAGAGATTCCGATCTCCAACTTTCCTTTTGACTGAATCCTGTACCATTTTGAATACTCCATTGGATCTGGTAGGCACTTTCGTTTAACTGTTTCCACATAATAGCTCTGTGCATTCTCGCTTAGCTCCTTTCCCACGAACTGTTCTCATTTCTCTGATTTAACTTCCTTGTGAGCTTCTGGGGCTTTTCCAAATTTCCTTTCTGGCCACTCATCTTCTCCACTCTTTAGAAACGGGGGTCCATGCCACCAGCAGTCATCATTTACTAGTTCTTGAACTAAGGCTCCTCGGGTCCCTTGATCCGCAGGGTTAAGTTTGGTTGAAACATATCGCCATTGGTCTGGACTGGACTCGTCATGAATTTCTCCAACCCGATGGGATACAAACAGTTTGAAATTTCGACTCTGTCCTTGGATCCAAAAACCGACATTTACACTGTCCACCCAAAATGTGGCTTTGTTCCTGGGAATCTCCAGCGCTGCACATATCTTCAATGTCAGTCTGAGACCAATCAGTGCTCCCATGAGCTCTAACCGTGGAATGCTAAACATGTCTGCCTGCAATTTCGGTCCTGGCAATGCTTCGCTGTTCAAACTCTTTCCCTGAAAGTTAGCTGACGCATCAAACACAATACTCGTTTTCGTTGCGGACCTGTCAGCGCGCACAACTGGAAAATGAGGAAGTAACCATTCTTCAGTGGGTGTCGGCTCGTCTAGCGGCACTCGACAGATGTAATTCTTCTCCAAATATTCTTCAATAACTTTCTGATAGGACTCAACTATTTCTGGGTTCTTTGCTAATTTTCGCTCTGTAGACTCCAAGCGCTTCTCAGCTAACGGCCTGTTGTTTGGAAGACTTGGTCGCTCATTCCGCCAAGGAACAGCTACTACGTAATGATCATCCTCGAACCTAATTGACTTGCTCACTTTGTGCCAAGCAGCGGATTCATCAGGAGTCATCACCGGTTTAGGAGGTGTAATCCCCATAGTCTCTAGGTCCCAGAATGTCTTCAAAGTTGCATTTAAATCATCCGACTGTTCCACTGTCGGTGCCACTTCATCAAACTGTTGCATGCGAAAAGTATGACATAAACTGGTGTTTTGATCTGCTCCTGTGTTCTCCATATTTATCCTCCCCACTGCAGTCCACCCTAGAGGACAAAGTCGTGCACATGGCTCCCCGGCTCCACCGATCGCTTCTTTCTTGGGGTACATCAAATGATAATTATCAGTCCCGAGCAACACATCGATCTTTCCCCGGTTTGTGAGCTTTGCGAATGGTATGTCTTGCAAATGGTTCCAATTGCCCTTGATCCTAACCCAGTCAACTGCTTTCTTCCCACCACAAATTTTCTCAGAGGACTGTGCTACAATCTTAGCATCCAAACTCCCATCAACACTCTCTAATCCAATGGCGAATGTCATGGAGGGAAAAGTAACTTCCTGATCATTAGCAACGTTCACAGTTATCAAGTCTTTTTCCCCTTTGACACCGAGCTACTCAAATACATCTTCATTAACATACGTGGTGTCACTACCCTCATCCAAGAAACAATTTACAAGCATTCTCTTCTTACCATGCTTCAGGATTACTGGGACAGTTCGCAGTGCCACTTTTTCTGCCTTCTGTATCTTAAGCGAAGTCGAGTTGGTGTTAGCATCCCCCTCCGTGCTATGCCTGCCGCCTGGTCTTTGAGTTCCCTGTGCCAAAGCGTTGTCATTTCTGTTTGACTGGACTTCCCGTCTTCCTGGAATTGTTCTTGTTGACTGAAGCTGTGTTGACTGAGGCTGGGCTCCCTGAGGCTGGGTTCCCTGACGTTGAGTTCCCTGAGGCTGGGTTCCCTGAGACTGGGTTCCCTGAGACTGAGTTCCCTGAGGCTGAGTTCCCTGAGGACGAGACTGAGAGTTGGTTCCAGTTCGATTACTGTGTAACAGTCGGTTGTGCCTGTCCCTGCATCCATCAATATTACACACTCTACTTCTGGGGCACTCCCTGCCTAGGTGATCATCACCCAAACACCTGTAACAGAGTCCTAGCTTCTTTGAAGTAGCCCATTTTTCCTGAATACTTCTGCTCTTAAAGACATCACAATTCCAGGTGATCATCACCCAAACACCTGTAACAGAGTCCTAGCTTCTTTGAAGTAGCCCATTTGAGTTCCCTGAGGCTGGGTTCCCTGAGACTGGGTTCCCTGAGACTGAGTTCCCTGAGGCTGAGTTCCCTGAGGACGAGACTGAGAGTTGGTTCCAGTTCGATTACTGTGTAACAGTCGGTTGTGCCTGTCCCTGCATCCATCAATATTACACACTCTACTTCTGGGGCACTCCCTGCCTAGGTGATCATCACCCAAACACCTGTAACAGAGTCCTAGCTTCTTTGAAGTAGCCCATTTTTCCTGAATACTTCTGCTCTTAAAGACATCACAATTCCAGGTGATCATCACCCAAACACCTGTAACAGAGTCCTAGCTTCTTTGAAGTAGCCCATTTTCCCTGAATACTTCTGCTCTTAAAGACATCACAATTCCAGACAGCATGACTTGCACCACAAACCTTGCATGCCCCTTTCTTTTTATCCTCATCTTGGTTGATTCCGAATGACTTACTTCTTTTGTCATGCAATTTCCCATAAGAATTTCCTGACTTTAATCCATGTTTAATTTCGGTGGCCTGAATCTGGTATTCAGCCTCTTCAGCAGTCCAATCTTTGAGTGTAATGAGAGACTCGATCCTTCGGTTTTCCTTTACCCATCGAATGTATTGGGACAATAATTTCTCCGGCAAGATCCGGTAGACCTCAGTGTAACTGAAGTCAAAACGCGATGAGCGGCGCTAGCTTCGGCTTTAATTCTCTCGTTTAACTCGTCATCTTCATCCCCGACTTTAACTTGCAATTCAGTGTTTTTCAGTTCCTGATACAACGCCCGTAATTCTTCCAATATTTCGAAAGTTTTTTCCTTAAGGTTTTCCAAACGCCCCAAAGTAGCTTTAATTTCTTCCATTTCTTCAAGACTCCTTGGTTCAACGCCGCCGCTGACGCCAGCAACACGACCCGCTAATTCGTTTAGCTGTCTTGTTATCGCCCCTTTCAATTTTCGTTTTTCCGCTTTTAAACCTTCCAGTTTCATCATGGGTTCTTCGACTGAATTTTCCTCGTTGTCTGGCATGTTTTTCCACTGATTTTCCTTAACAGAATCTACAAAATTTCCTCACCTTTGACAAAAACAACACCACTGTAAACACGCCACACAAATCCGCTCCACGTCCAAAACCGTTTTCCTTTGAATAATCCAACTTTCAATCCATTTGATCCGGCTCGAAGGACCAATTTATGTTTCTCCTTAGGTTCCTTATTTTTCCCGTTCGAAAATCCGAAAAGATTCCAAGTTCCACTGCCAAATTTCCCGAGAAAAACTACGACGAAACAACCACTCCCCGAAATCCGGGAACTTTTATTTGAAACTGTAAATGTCAATAATTTTTTTATGTCAATCAATCCGCGCGCGAAACATTACTTCCGGTGAAAGTAAATTTCCGGTTCGCTCTACATAAAACTCTTTTCTACTAAATGGGGAAGAGAAAATAATCCTTAACATTTGGATCTAAGATGCCTAAACCCGTGATGGGAAACACTTTCTCACAAGTCTTGCACACCACAGACTTTAGACACTACTGAAATCACGGCCTGAGAAATTTAACGATCCTTGCATTTTCAAAGCGATAACAAACTTTAGCCGATTAACAAAAGTGAGCACAAAGCAACCACAATGTATGCCAATAGAGCTAGCACCAAACAGGTATAAAGAAATATAATAATTCTAACGGCTCTATAAAGCATGAAATCCTCCTATCAATTTGAGATAATCCGCTGAGATCAAAAGGTCAATATCAACAACGAGAACAAATTCATAACTGATAAAAGATATTAAAAAGTTGACACTGGCTAAAATGCCTGGCTACACACCAAACATTTTTAGCTTCATAACTGATCTAAGGGCGCATTTCTCTCTTAAGTTTTACTGGGAAAGCTTTATGCTTTCTTTATACTTTTTAGCGACGAGTGGTACTAGTGTTTAGCTAGTCTTATTTTTAAGTCGTGAATACGACTTATTGCGATTACTGGAGAAAAGTCACTCGCTCATCGTAAACTTTAGGAACACTGTTTCTCGTCTGATCACCGAAGTTAAGCCCTGTCGGGCGAGGTTAGTACTTGGATGGGTGACCGCTTGGGAATACCTCGTGTCGTAGGCTTATCATTTTTCTTTCCTTCACTCCCTTTCATTTCTCATTTTTTTGGTTCCGTCAAGGAGCCACTTGTCCTGAGGAGGGCAAATTGAAGCCAAACGGTCATGAAAACATAGCATACCTTCGACGATATTCCAACGACAACAAATGGGCGACGAAGTTTGTCCGTAATTTTCATTTTCGCTAGTAAACACATTCCTTCGTGTTAATACTAGCTACGCACGAAGGTTTTAATGTTTTAGAGATCCTCTTTGGTAAAATATATTGATACGTGGATCTGCAACATAAGGGAAGTAGTCATAACATGTACAATCTAAGAGTACCCACCTTGTGACACACAACAGGAGTCGTGTAGGTCTGTCAACCCCATTTATAACCATAGTAGTTTTTTTTCTATTTTCAATATATATATATATATAGTAAAGTATGAGAAGTGATGACAACAACGAGGTTGAAGTGATGATAGCCACATGCAGCATAAAGTACGTATTTGGTGCAGTAGGGGAAAAAACGAGTTAAATGAAAAAAAAATGGATTTTAAGTTAGTGTCATACTGGACTTAGAACATTTCAATTACCATTTACTTTGGTGACCACACGACGAAAAGCGTAGTATCGTAGTATGGAGGACTTAGATCAATAGCCTTGGAAAAGGCGTAGGGTCGTAGTATTCATATTGTCGTAGCATACAGAACGAGCACTTAATTGTCGAATAGGCAAACACGACGAAAAGCGTAGTATCGTAGTATGGAGGACTTAGATCAATAGCCTTGAAAAAGGCGTAGGGTCGTAGTATTCATATTGTCATAGCATACAGAACGAGCACTTAATTGTTGAATAGGCAAAACATAGAGCCTACAATGTTCAGTAAAAAATGACAACGCAAAAAAAAAATTGTAACTGATATAAAATGACAAAAAAAAATTGCACGTTGAGACTCGTCGTATATATCTATAATCAACTTCGAAGCTACGGCTACCTTCCGTTGCAAGATGCTGACATGCAAAACTATACCATCATATTCCATGCAACACAACGACACTACGATCCTACGACCACTACGATCCTACGATATTACAACAAAGTCACCGCTCTCACGCGACATATCAAACAAGCGTAGCACCGTAGTGCACTACGAAAAATGCTACGATTTCAACTACATCCAAATTCGTGCCAGGTATAAGGCAAAGAATTGAAAAGAAAATGTCGCATGAATTTGAATTCACATGGTGTCAGATTTCGGCAAGAAATTTGCATACAATCAGTTTTCAATCCTACCTGCTGTTCTCGACTGTTACTGAGAAATATTTTCTAGACGATGGACTGGACCCCCCTATCAGACCTGTGTCTCCCATGTGGTTCATAAAAAAATATAAGAATAAAATTGTTTTATACGTAGTTGTTTCACTTCCACCAATTAAATGATTGTCAAGTTTTTGACTTAACAAACGCCTTTCGACTTTCAGGAATGCTGGAAATGGCGTTTTAGAGGGTAAAATCAGAAAAATTTTCCGGGGAACATGCACCCAGACCCCTTTCAGAAATTCCTGGATCTGCCCCTGATAAATGTGAAGCAGTAATGTTGATGTGTCATGTGTTTACCTACATGTAAGCAGTTGCTACAGATTAGATGGTCATGATTGCTAACAGAAAACTGTTTTTAACTGGAGTCAGTTCTTAAAATACCCTCTTTTTTTCCGCTGTAAGTAAGGAAAATAATGCAAAGTGAAATTAAGACGTTATATAACGAACTAAATGCACACATCAATTAAATAAACAAATAATGCACGCGCACAATAAATGCACCAATAATGCGCGCGCACAAATAATTAAATTAAAGAAATAAAAATGTGCGCGTACATGTGCTCAGATACAACTGAAATACAAATTTTACTAATAAATATGTAATGTAAGGATACGATGTTGCAATTCAAGCCTGGATTGCTAATCTTATCTCATGCAGGGCTGTACCATACTTCTCTACAATAAGAACATGGCAACTGGAGAATTTATTAAATTATTTCCGAAGTAGATTGGTTTCAAAGCCTGGATTAGATTGGTTTCACTTGTCTGTGTGAAAACAAGCTTACCGCAACATTGCGTTACAATAGGAGTCTTTGATTAATTTTTTTTGCACACGGAATTTCTCGAAAACGACGGAAAAAAAACAACAGAAAAAAATTCTGAACAATGTTTTGCAACTAACTTATAGTTCACATGCCAAAAATGGGCAAATCTGAGCGAGGAAAAATAAAAAAAATCACATAGGTTGGTTATGCTCTCGGCACTTCAATTAATCGTCACCAGAAATCCACGATGAAAACATTTGACTTTCCTTCTATAATTAGAACAATCTTTGATCAGAAAGTGCTGTGACACGGGCATGATTAATATTTCCTGAGAATATTTACATAACACCCAGACGGCCGTGACCAAAAGCGCTTTGAACCATGCAACGAAAGTGTAACAACCCAACCGTCCTCGATATTTCATGTCTTCATGCAGACAAAGCTCATAAAAATAACTTTCCTCTGATTCCCATTATGAAAGTGTTTACCTAAAAAGAATATTCTTAAAAGTTTGTGCCTATAGAACTCATAAATATCTTGAATTTACTCAGCATGGCTAGGGCTGTGAAAGCGCTTTGATTCTTGCATTACGAATGTGTTTTTAAACAGGAATAAAGTCATCACTCAAACTTATAAATATCTTTTGTTTACACAACATGTCTGTGACCATTATAATGCTTTGTTTCTCGTAACGAACATGTTTTTATTAAGGAGAAGAATGTACTTGATATTTCATGCCAACAGCTTTGTTGCAAATATAAATTATTTTCTGAATCAAAGCTTAGACCAATTTACTTGACGTTATTAATGCTGACTGAGTCGTTTCGTTACCCATTTAAACAATTTCTTTGAACCCGGAAAGTCTTAGGTTATAACAGGAAACATCGTGTGTTTGTATATGTTGTGGTTCAATTTAATCCTTTGTTCAAATTTTATTTTCCTTTGTTTAAAACTCATTATCATACATTACCATGGCCAAAAACAAAGGAAAATAAAATTTGAACCAAGGATAAAATTGAACCACAACATATACACAGTACATGGCATTTGAACTTTCCTCGAAAACGCTTGGAGAACAGAACGAAAGTTCGCTATTATCGCTCGAATTGTTGCCGCGAAATTTTGAGAACAGCGAACTTTCAATCGAAAATGCGCACGGATTGAAACAAAAGACGTCCCGAAAATTCGGCTAAATATCGCCAAAATTTCGTTGGAAGCAAAATTTTGTCAAAAAGCTCCAAAAAGCCAGGAAATTTGTCGAAATACGTTTGCATGATTTTTTTCATACTGTAGGTTCATTGTGTTTACACTAGTTTTTCAGCCCTTTTGGCCAGAATGAAAGTTACAGTCTAGTTACACGTTTCAGATCTTGTTCTAATTTCCTGCTAGTAAAATTTGGCTGCAAAGTAGGGCCAATCTTATGACTGCCATTTGGAGGCAGTTACGTGATCTTAGTCATAAGATTGGCCGTACTTTGCAGCCAGATTTTACTAGTTACATGTAGCTTAAATTTTGGTCTGGACTAATCTTTTTTAAATATGTTTTTTGTCATGAAGCATGGAAAACTGGGAGGGGGAGGGGAGGGGGAGGGGAGGGGGAGGGGAGGGGGAGGGGAGGGGGAGGGGGAGGGAGTATGAATGGTTCAGTACTTTAAGTATTAATGGCAGTGATAGCCACCTACAGTTATGAGGCCCTGGTCAGATACCAATCCACTTTTGTGCCAAACTTAACTGATGGATAAAGCATGGCAAAAAAATGTGGAGTTGACCACAGTGTAAAAACCTATCAAGTCTCTCTTTGTTTAGTAGTAAGCCTCTGGTTTACTGTACTCTGTTGTTTCCCTTTTTGTTGTTTTGTTTTTATGTCATACATGTAGGTTTTAACAGGTTTTTATGTTGAGGTTGAGTCATAATTATGTGATATATGAATGACTTTGGTCAACATTACATGGTTCAGCTGAGGTCACGCTTTTAGCCAGAAATCGAAACCTCATCTTGGGAGCATGTCTCTCTATGATTTTTTTCAAAAAGTGGGTGTCCATAGGATGCTCAGACACCTTTCAGACTAAAACATAGACTGAGGTTATCTGTCAGAATCATACAGTGAAGCTTATCAAGAAAAATTAATAATGTTAAGTACAATCACAACCTACACCAAAAGAATAGCAAAGAATACACGTTGTGGTTCAAATTTTTCTTTGGTTTTAAACCAGTTTAATTTTTATTTTCCTTTGTCTGAGATTTATTATCATAATCTGAGACAAAGGAAAACAAAAATCAAACTGGTTTAAGAATTTTCAAACCGGAAAAAAACTTGAACCACAAGATATACAAAAATCTTAATGTCTACTGATGATAAATCAACTCCCAACCTCACGCAGAATTGCATTTCCATCATTTGTCATGACAATTCCTCCCATCGGATCCATCAGCATCTAGATAAAACAAGTTTTACTTTAATTAAAAAGTCATTACTTCCTACCAGTTCACTTCATAGAGTGACAGTTTATGGTACTCACAGTGCATTTCAGAAAGCTTTTTATAATTTATTAATGGTTGTAAACTTTGTGTGGAATTTGTGTTGGTGATGAACATGGAACACAATGATATTACGAACTTCAAAATGTAGTTAACAATTTGATTTGATCAAGGTGACATTACATTGAAGTCACATATTGTGCAATATTGGATTGTCTGAAGAGCAAGTGTCTGCATTTGTAATACTCAGCCTGTCATCTAGTACATGTAAGTATTCTGTACATGTACAATAGAATCCTGACAATTTAAACTGTCAGGGAAAACACAAAACCGTTTGAGTTATTCAAAGTTCTGAGTAATTGTAAATGTCAGAGTGTTACATGTATCAAGTGAAGAAGGAAAAACTGTATATGGTTTGAGTAAGCTTCATGTTCAAGTTGTTTAACAAAATTAATAGATTCTATTCTGCTGACCATCTGTTCAGTTATAGATCGCAGATGACATCAAAATGTGGTAAGAACAAAAAGTGGCCAATGAGCCGCAGGGGAGTTGATCACTGATGTTCTTACCACATTTTGACATTTTTTGTGATCTAACTGAACAGACGCGCACAGCAAAATGGAATCTACAGTATTGTGAAAGTCATGTAAACAAAATTCGCCGAAATTCAGCGAATTATGGCGAAAAAATTGCAAAATTTCGCTTCAGACGAAACATCCATGAAATTTCGTCGACATTTCGGATATCTATTGTTCAAGTTTCAGCGAAATTTCGCGGGCTAGGCAAAAAAGGGAGACTAAATTTCGCGGTACTTAATGAAGATCAACAAAACCAGCAAACTGAGAATCATCGGCTTTTGATCATTTGCTGCAATTCATTCAAAATAGTGTTGTTTACATTTGGGCTATCTCGAGCAAGTGCAATTAGTTTACCCATAGCAATTCCATCATCCTTCATTTGATTGAACATCCTTGATGCCACTTTAACTCCTTCAGCATGGCCAAAAAATAGTGACGTGTAGTATGCAACCCAAACTCATTGTGAGTAGGTGACCAATACCGGAGTGTCATGTCCATTTGCTTTTTAACCTGAGCAGTGCTTGTTTCATCAAAGTGCATTGTAAAGGGCAGATTAGATTTCTTTAAGTCTTCAATAATGACTGTTTTGAAACAAGGTGCCAATCCTTCATCAATCATATACGAAGCACTTGTTTTGCTCAAGCTGAAGCCTGCTGCAATTTTGCTGTCTGGGAACATTTCCTTAAATATATCTCCTATATGATCTGCTGAGCACAAACTGAAATTACAGCTAGCCATCTTTGCCAACCAGTAGATTCCAGCGGGAAGAGAGGCATCATCATAATTGAAGCTCACAACATTTGCACCTGAACTTGTTCTGCTGCTGCTACTTGAAGAAGTTGAAGGGACACCAGTAGTTATCAGCAACTTAGCTTGGTTACCAAATGGCAAAACAAACAACCTCAATAAAATTATGCATGTGACGGCATTTGAAAAGGACAAAGCCAAAAAAACTAACACTGAATAATTCTGTATTGTTTCATTTGAGAAGCCAGATCAAAAACTTGTGCTTTGGGTTTGATTGTGCCATCCAAACACCTTGAAACAATAAAAGCACTTGGCCGAAGTGGCCTCGTGCGTTCATTGCTTCTCGGTGTTTGGATGGCCCGATCAAACCCTCGCACTCGTTGTTGATCTATTACATCACAAAAGCAGCAGTAGGCATGATAACTATCTTTGCCCTTCCTGCACCACTCACCGACTGTCTGATTATTAACATCAACACAAGAAAGCCACGAAGCATTGAATTTTGTGTGTCCAACGGGCATATTTTGAGTGTACCGCAATTTACATTCACACCGGAAAAGGAAACACACAAGAGACTTTTTAATCCACAGATAGACTGCACCCTGAAAGCATGTACAGCTAGGATTTGAGTTAACCGCCATGCATTCTGACCACCTGATTCTGAAGCACTTCAGTAGTTGCATTTATTTTTTATGCAATCAAGACCTCAAAAGTTTGTTTAATTTGAAGTTCCCAAATCAATGATTTTGTCTATCTCTTCTTTGGAAGAAACATTTACCAAATGATTATTCAGTGTACATGTAAAAATACTAGTTGTTTGTTTGTATTACTGACCACTTGAAAAGCCATCACAGAAAGTGAATGGAAACAAACTATTTTCACTTTTTTCATTAAAATAATGCTACTGAAACACAGATACAACGGTCATTAATAAGATGGCACATAAATAAACAACTATTGTTCTGAAACAAAGAGGATGGAATTGGATTGAATTGCTCACCTTCCCACTTGACCCTCATTTCAATATGGCGGATGCACATGAACATCCCAGAATTCCTTGCTTGCCATACAAAGTACTGAGAAAGTTTGGGCACGAGTTTCAGAGGAAAATAATATAAAAAGGCTTCATAATAGTCTTTGTGACATACAAGTTTCAGTTTTTTGTACAATTTATCAATTAATTTCCAATGATAATGTTATGTTTCTATGTATCAAGTAAAACTCCCCCAAAATAGGAGAAAATAGGTTCATGATCCATAATTATAGCAAGTCACTGGTGACGTCAAAGCAAGACAACACCGTTAGTGCATCTCTTCATCGGATCGCTTTGGTTCGTTTAGATCTTTTTGATCGTTTAGATCGTTTGGGATCTTTTAGATCGTTTGGATCGTTTAGATCGTTTGGTATACCATGCCTATAACAGGACTCATTTTCCTTCACTTTTTCTTAGATTATGTTAGTAAGTTAATACGGTTAGTACGTTACATATATTCTAAGTACAGGTTAGTACGCATACTAAGAAAAATTAAGGAAGTGGCGTCCTAAAACAGGCAGCATATGTCATTTGGGATCTTTTGGATCTTTTAGATCGTTTGGGATCTTTTAGATCGTTTAGATCGTTTGGGATCTTTTGGATCGTTTAGGTCTTTTAGATCGTTTGGGATCTTTTGGATCGTTTGGGATCTTTTGGATCGTGTGGATCTTTCAGATCGTGTGGATCTTTCAGATCGTTTGGGATCTTTTAGATCGTCTGGATCTTTTAGATCGTCTGGATCTTTTAGATCGTCTGGATCGTTTAGACCGTCTGGATCTTTTGGATCGTTTGGGATCTTTTGGATCGTCTGGATCTTTTAGATCGTCTGGATCTTTTAGATCGTTTGGATCTTTTAGATAGTCTGGATCTTTTAGATCATCTGCGTCTTTTAGATCGTCTGGATCATTTAGATCATTTAGATCGTTTAGGTGGTCTGGGATCCCTTAGATCGTTTGGGATCTTTTGATTGTTTTAGAACTTTTGGTTCGTTTGGGATCTCAGATATTTTGGGGCCTTGGGATTGATCTTTTATTTTGGATCGTTTGAGCACACAACTATTTTCTGGGAAGAAAATTGTCACAACAGTGGAACAGTGTAACAGAATATTCTATTGAGAATGTGGCCTGGATACAGGAAATGCAGAAAGTAACATTTATTAGACCTTGAATTTTAAAAATATTCCCCAGCCAATAAGAAGAGTCAAACAAATTATTGTGAAAGTAACGTTAGTATTAACCTGATGCCATTATGGCTGCCATACTTACTGGCTGATAAGAAAAGGTTCTTAAAATATGTGCAATTATAGTCCATGAATAATTCAGGTAGGGGGTGGGGGGGGGGGGGGTTGCATGCCCATATCCGCTTAAACGCTGGCGCAGGACTCCTTCGATTCAGAAAACAACTTAAAGTTCAATATAAACACTTTTATGTTCCTTTATTTCTTTTGATTATCAATCCCACTACATATTTGGTTTATTGTCTATTCTTCTGTACTCTCCTATACAAGAACCAATTATTATCAACAAGCCTTTTTTATTCAATATAACCTACTCTAATTTAGTTAAAAAAAAAAGTCACAACCAGGAAAGGGGTTAAAGACCATGCAAAAGTTTGCAAGTTTACAAAAGCAGGGACTATATACATACACCACTTATTGCATAATGATGAGTTTTGGCATCTCAAGATTACAAAATCGGAAGTAATTTTAACAGCAAATTATTCTTGTTTGTGCTTTATCTAGAGTTTGGTTGGCCACAGATTTCACACTGAAAAAAAGTATTTGAGACAGCTAATTTTGGGCAGCCACACTGATCAATTTGCATAGGGTCTTAATATTCCTAGTTTAAAAAAAATTGTATGTTTCCTCTTCACTACTTAAAATCAAAATGTCAATGCAAAATTATACACTGTTAAAATTGAAAAAATAAATATCAACACTGAGAACGATAACAGCAAGTGTGAAAAATGGGAAAACTGGGAATACATGTGTTCAGTTTTGGTTACTCTAATTCACTTCATCCAATTAAATTTTCAAACTCTGCCCTTTTTGGGTGGTGCTCAGTCATGTATTCCCTTGATTCTTCAATTATCTTTCCATCCACAGCAAAGAACATGTATAATCTAATGAGATCCACGTCCCTGTCTTGTCTACAATGTGCTGTTGAAACATGTTCTCACTTTTAAAGAAAATCTGCGTAAACACACGTGAAATAAACGTTCTTCCAATGAAATTTTTATTTACCTCAAAAACTGGAAAGGTTATGTTCCCTATCTGTTGCGTTGAGTCTTTCAGTAAATTACCTTGAGCATGGTAATACTCACAAGCCCTCCTGGGATGCTGAGCACTGTGAAGGGTCATTAAGTGAGTCTCAATAACCTTGACTGTCATTCCAGTCTGCATTGATGTAGCTACTGTAATTAAACAGTTCCTTTGTTATGCCCGACCGATGAAACAGGTAAAATGGCACCTCGATTCCCACTTCAGTACAAGTATGCAACACTGCAGGGTCATGGGAAATGATCTCGTAATTACTTTCTTTGCAAAGATAAACAGAAGAAACTAGAAGTACTACTTCATTCACACTAAAGCTTTCTTGGCGTTTCACGAAGGTTTCTGCCATCTTTCCACCTCAAGCGTTTCATTCAAGATTGACACTTTGGACACTGCAATTTCTCATACGGGTTAAAATTAATGAGCGAGTTCCAAATGATAATAGAGTCAATAGAAAGCTGCAGGTAATTTTCAAAATTTGTTCCACTCTGTTTGTCCAGTGGAGGCAAAAAGCAACAGTACTTTAAACCATTATTCTCAAAAAGACAAATTAAATGTTGGATGAACTGAAGAACTGAAGGGGAGATATTAGAACTATCTACCACGTACATAAGTGAAATGGCAAGACAAAGCATCACAAGAACTGCGCGGGCGGCCATTTTTTGGTTTTCTTCCGCCTCGTTGTCGGAAAATGGGAATGAGCAGGGGCATCCAACGAATCTGTTCCTCACTTTATCTGTTCCCCAGCGGAATTCTTGCTGGCTGGCAAAACATTCTGTACATATTTTTTTAATTACCATTTTTGCATCGATTAACTTGACAAAGGAGTCGCAAGAACAAACTGAGTGTGCTGGCTAACTTGAGCAGATCGAAAAGAGACTGGATCGAAGAAAATCGCAGGACACTTTGGGGCTTAAAAGGGTTCAGCTTCGTAGTAACAAATTTAAGCAGTACTTAGAGATACCCAAACAGGTTAAGTTCAAGACGGCAGAAAATGTACAACAATAAACAAAAAGCTTCGAATAGGTTACCATTAATGTTTCAATAGTTCCCAAGCCCCTTTTTGGTAACTTATTATTATTGTTTTCTTCATTTCTTCATTTGTTTTTTAATTGCTGGCTGGGAAACAGACATTCTTTATCCAGCTGGCTGTGAATTTCCCTATGTGCTATGCTGGGAAAAATATATCTAACATAGAAGAACACCTGGAAATGCTTTTATATCATTTATTTTAATTTATTTGAGTAAAATAATACTAAAAATTTTTACTAAAAATTGTTCGTTGGGTGCCCCTGAACGAGGTTGGGGAAAAAGAGGAATATCAGCGCGAGAAATGCAGGAAAAGGGAATAAGCTTAAATTTTAATTTATTAAAGCTCTTGGCTCCACGAGGCCAAGGCCTAAGTAGTCTGCTCGCAGATCTTCCATTTCCTCTTAAGATTGTCAAGCGTGCGAGCGATCATCTAGCGTGCTAGTAGAAATAAAAATCGCAAACGCACGGGGGTGCGTGAAGGGGAAAGATCGGCTTTGGACCTCGTCAGACTCGGAATAGGCCAATTATAAAATCGGAATCCCACCTGTGCTTGCAGAAGCTACGAGAACTTAACCAAAAGAACCATGAGAATCAACGCAGTTTAAAGAACTAGAGAATCGGTATAACTAGAGAAGTATAGATTTGAAAGAAAAGCCGGAGTGACGTGACCTGCAGTGGCTTGCGGCTACCCAAAGTATGGCGCAATAACCAAACATACATGGTTGGTTACATCCAAACGTTCTAAAAGATCCAAAAGATCCCACAAAAATATCAAAAAATATCTCAAATATCTCAAAAGATCCAAAAGGTCCCAAAATATTCAAAAGTTCCCGAACGATCCAAAATTCCAATTAAACCATGTAAACGATCCAAGCGGTCTAAAAGATCCCAAACAATCTAAAATATCCAAAAGATTCCAAATGGTCTAAGGGATCCCAGACCACCTAAACAATCTAAATGATCTAAAAGATCCAGACGATCTAAAAGATCCAGACGATCTGAAAAAGATCCAGACGATCTGAAAAAGATCCAAATGATCTAAAAGATCCAAACGATCTAAAAGATCCCGACAATCTAAACGATCCAAACGATCAAAATCAAAATCTATAGAACGGTGAAGTATTTTTTTTAGCCCTCAAACCAGCCCGACTTGTTTCGTCAACTTAGAATGTTTTATTGCTTAGCTTACAAAACCAACAAAATTTTAATCTTTCATGTTAACATTACGTACATAAGATAGTTTTCTGGGACCAATAACTTTTTGCAAATTTGAAAAATATTTCATATCGTTGCCATTATCAGTAATATCCAGAAACGTGTTGCTCGCATTTAAATGCAGTTAAAAGGTTTTTAACGTAGTTAACGACTAAGAGCACGAGTCTTGCCGTTAGCCTTGCAAGGCGTTGCTAGTATGCTTGCCAGCGCGGTAGTGCTTTATTTCTATAGCGTCTCTGTAGCGTTCATATTTGCGGGAGTGCTGGGGCCAACTTCCGGTCAGCGTTATTCCCCTGTTGGTACATGCGTGTCTTCCATGTGCTTGCGTTGCGTTCCATGTATTGTTAGCGTGGCGTTGTGCATAGTAGTGTAGTGTTTTTCCAGCATCCCCCCTCCTCTCCCCTTTTGCTGGGTCATTCGTCTGGGTCCTGTTAGGGTACAGTTTCTTCCACTGAGCCTGCGGCTTCAGTGTGACGGGTGTCCCTAGTTAGGGTGCTTGGCTCGGGGGGCTCGTGGCTGGGTTGCGGGTTTGGGCAGGCCAGTTGGGTGTTCTAGCGCCTTGGGGTGCGATTATGATTGCAGCCCCCGGGCCCCTCTTGGGCACCTACCTCCATTTGCGACATGGGCGTTTATCAGAGTTAATTGTCTACCAGCATTTTGTGAAAATAGACCTTTCAGTTATGAACCGCTGTAAAGCAGATACCCTGCGAGCAGCGCCTGTGAAGATATATCGAAGGGGGCTCTGCTCGCAGGGTATAAGGCAGATTGTAAGTAAGAAAATTGCGAGAATTAAGAAATATTTCTGCTTTCCTTTATTTGAATTTTTTTTCAAAATTTGTATCATGAGACCAAACGTTTGTACAGTAACATGCTGCGACCCTACGATTAAAAATACAGCATTTATCGAGGTAAATCAATAATTATTTTATGTTCACAGCTTCGGTCCTCGTTTATAACCTTACACCCAGTCTGCATTTATACCAATTCCATAATTCTCAGTCCACGTTTTATACAGAGTCCGCGTTTTATACCCTAGTCCGCGTTGTATACCCAGTCCGTAGTCCATAGTCCGTGTTTTATACTGACTGGATCGAAACTACCTCTTGAACTCCATCACGGACAAGTTCATTATATATTACGTGTAGGACAAAATTAAACATTTTCATGTGCAGACAGCATTACTGCCCATACAAAATACAATTAATAGTAATCGCTTGAAACCTGGGCTTGAAACATACAATTCATAACCTACACATCTAATCCAAAGAAAGATAAAAGTTTTACACTGTCTGTGTCAATTCTCAGGAAATTATCGATGATAATCATGGATAGATCATGTAAACATATTAATATTTATTTTGTATTTGAAACAACCCAAATTTTGGTGGGTTAGGATTTTTTGCAATTATCTTTACACTACAAAGTAAACCAAAACATCTAAGCGTGATTGTGAATTTGAAGATCATGTTCAGAATCACATTATTTTAAATCTGGTTGCCTTTTTGACAATAAAACTATATTTTCTCACTTCATTTCAAGCAACCCAATATATAATTATAGATAGGCTGAGCCTAACAGCGTCGCTCTGTGAACAAGCTTAACTAAAGTGAAACTTAACTAAGTTGAAAGGGTGGAAGCACGGGTGTTACTAAACTGCGGATTGCAGACCACAGAACCTGCAGAACCTCCAGAACCTTTTTTTTTGTCAAACAACCAGTGGAATCAACTGCCGTTAGACATTCGTGTTTCTGATAATGTAAATATTTTTAAGTCTAGAGTTACGAATTTTTTTTAGTGATTTTTAAGTAGCTTTTATATTTTATGTATTTTCTGAAACTATTATTTTATTGTGTTTCTATATATTTTTTAGGTGATCTGTTTTTATAAATTATGGGGTCTGGGACTCCTTTGCAGTTCATCCTTTGGTTTTTAATCCATAGATTGTAATAAATAAATAAATAAAAAATAAATATATAAAGATGAAACAACAATAACAACAAAGATATTAAATGTAAGGAGAAATTAAGAATCGGAAAAAAATCCAAGTCCCAGATGGGATTTGAACCCACGACCCTCCGTGATCTAGTCGGATGCTCTAACCACTGAGCTACTGGAGACTCTATGGTGAGCAAGGGTCAATTTGTGGGTCTTGACTAAAAAATAAATAAATAAATAAATAAAAATAAAACCCCAAAAACCTTAGTTAACACTGTTCGAAATTTCGTTTTCGGGTCTAAAGAAATTAATAATAAGTAATGGCACGAAAACTGTTTTTGTTATACAGTGTGTCAACTATTTTTGTCGCTTATTGACTGATATACAAAAATTGTTATTTGGACATTCATGGTAAGGTAAAGGCGCTGTCCCTTGCTTAAATTATTATTTTGGGGACTTTCTCCTATATCACGCAACAGACTTTCATAGATGACCAAATTTTAGCATTATTTGTACAAATGAAATCCGCTGTGCTACCACAAGAACACACAAATGTGTCAAGTGCCTCACTAATGTCAAAGAGGGAAACAGATACAGCACACTGTACGTACCATAAACACCGGTGTATAAACCACACTTTTTTGCCCAAAATTTTTGCTCAAAATTGAAGGTGCGGCTTATCTATGGGAACATCTGCAAAAGGTTATCAAAATTCCCGGTTATATAAATTGACCATTCTTTTTGAGCCTCAAAATTAAGATTTTATTTATTAGAGGTGTACAACGTGGAACAAGATTCTTTAACTTTAGATGATGTAGAAAAGTGAGTCTTGTCTGTCTAACAGAGCTGCCAGAGCACCTCCGAGAACAATGCAAAAATCAAATTGAACAATCCGCATTAAACACATAACACATGAACGTTAGTGTTGTGTTTATAAATTGTAAAATTTAGCCTTAAATTGTCAAAATACCTGTGTTAAAAACAGTGCTCACTATCTTTGTCAGGCATTTTGAAGCTTTTAGCAATGAATAAACGCCGAAGACGAACGAAGGCCAAAGAAAAGAATCTGTAAACAAGCGGCCATCTTGGTTAACCTTAGTAACCAGGCTAAATAAAAACATGTGCTCGAGAAATTTGCACGGTTACCAAACTTGTTTTGGCCTGAATGGCAGGCGAACAAACGTAGCTGTGCTGAAAACTGCTGAAACTGTGTTTTTTCTTTTCAATACATGATGATTTGATGGATAGAGGCAAAGTCTAGCTCATGTTTCTTGTGGAGCCAATTTATTTTCTAAAAAGCCTTTTTTTCCCAAAATTTGAACTTCAAAACAAGGGGTGCGGCTTATCTACGAGTGCGGCTTATACACCGGTGTTTACGGTGTATGCGCGGCAGATGTGTTGCTTAGTTGCCAGTTGCTATGTAACTGAATTAATTTTATCAGCATTTTCCCAAAAAGATGAAAGATAAGATGGACTAGCAAATTCCTACTCTTTTTTGCAAGTGGCAAGAACCCCATTGTGTTTATTTCAGAACGGCTTGCTTGACGGGAAGGAAACTGAAATGATGACGGTTCTTTTGAAGATCTCTCGGTTTCATGTTCAACTTTTGCAATAACAGCAAAATAAATGCCTTCTTGTGCAAAATTTTCTTCGACAAGAAAGCAGTAAAGAAGATGTCTCGAATAACCACGATTTACCATGTTGAAATGAAAAAAGGCTTAGTAATGTTCTTTGTTTACCTGTATGGTTAATCGTGGTTAATTTTATTGTGGTAGATTGTGGAATTTCAAAAGATAGACACATATTTCTCTTTTAATGGCTGATTTTAGTACAGAATGAAAGAGTGAACATATTTCATGTTCTAAATTAGGGTTTGATACATGAATTATGCGAGAAATGAGTAAGAATTTCTTGTAAATACCACATTAAGTGACAGTAATTTGATATGTCACGCACGTGTCACGCTGCGTTACAGCGTCATACTGTTCTGCAAGAAACTCGGTAAATTTTTAAGCCGGCCTCTTCCATTATCCGCTTTACGGTAAAATTCCCTTCTTTCCTTAAAGAGCAAATCTGTCATATATAGGAATGGCCGCTCTACATGGGGACTCAACTTTCTTGGCCGGCCTGGTCGCCCATTCTTGTGGTGGACATGGTTTGTACAACTTCAAACAAATAAAATTCAAGGACTTTTCAAGGACAAAAAATAGTTTTCAAGGACTACGTTTTATTTACGAAATCGAAACTCTTTGTCCCCTGGTGCATGAAATGAGGCAAAGATTACAATTTTACTTCATGTACGCATTATGCCGATATTTTCGCTAGTTATTTTCGGATTTTAAAAGTCGCTGGTGGCCAATTTTTTCGGAGCAAAATCATTTAATTTATCAGAAAAGTGATAGGGCGTACACAAAGTCCTAAATTTCAAGGACTTTGCAATACCTAATAAAGAAATCAAGTACTTTTCAAGGACCTTAACCAAATTAAGGACTTTTCAAGACGACTGCTAAAATTCAAGACCTTTTCAAGATTGTACAGTCTTTTAAAAATCTGATTTTCTGAAGACCTTTCAGAGTGTAGTGAATGGAAAGATACAGTGATAAATAAAATTTTATGTTGTGTACTGTTTAGTCAGGTCTGTCGCCACAATCCTACAACATTGGATGGGGGAACAGGGGTTAATTTGGCAGAGTGTAGTGAATGGAAAGTGTAGAATTGTATAGAATCAAACTGGTTCTTTACTGTCAATGATCCAAACTGATTACAATTGTCTATTACTCTGGTTATATAGTTATGCGTTGCGTAATTCAGTTCTCAATAAATGTCAATCATGATAACAGATTACGACATCCCACATTGGATTCTATAATAATGATGCTAACCAATCATTGTAATTGATCACTAGTTGTAATAACTGAGACAATTTCAATAAATAAAACTGGTATATAATGTTCATGTGATATGAATGTTCAGCCTATGATGCTTAAAGTTCTTAATAATTATGTCTTATAAGTTATGTCACTGCACAAAATCCTTGAGTTGAGTCTCAAACGTTGATCTTTTGGGTCGTTCTGATCGTTTTGGTGCTGTTGCTGCTGGTGCTGCTGGTGCTGCTGTTGGTAGTGGTTCAGGTTCCTGTTCCTCGGGTCCGTTGGTTGGTTCAGCAGGTGCAACTTGTGCAGTATCCTGGTGGTCTGCTGTTCCGTCGGAAACTGAGGGATATACGTGTCTAATCTGTGGGGGTTCCATCTCTTCCTCCCTTGCATTCACGGTCCTTAAGGGTTTAAGCCTCGATGCATCTCTGCAGATGATTCGTTCATCTTTGATTCTCTTTGCGTTGATCTGAGATCCCTTTACTTGTGTGATGATGTAGACATATGGTTCGTAGGGTGTTTGGCCTTTGCACTTATTCTCTCTTTTGACAATGACGGCATCTCCTGCTTTCAGTGTATGTGTTTTTGTGTTGTGTCGCTTGTCATGGTACTCTTCTTCTATGGCGGCCTCGCTGAGAATTTTGTCCAAACTTCAGTTATCTTGAATGGCTTTGCTTCGGATTCTGTGGTTGAGCATGGTGCGAATCAGATGATCACGTATCGAGTCGTTTTCGTGAGTGCCGTACTTGCATTTCTTGGCGATTTCTCTGATTCGGGCGTAGTAATCTGCTAGTCATTAATTTTGTGGCTTTGCTGTTTGAGTTCGCTCATTTGAAAATCTGCGAAATCTTTCTTTTTCTTTGGCATGGAGTGGTTATTGATCTTTCGTATCAAGATCATGTATACATCGTCGGTCTCTCCTGCTTGTGGGTCTGGTAGAGAGTCCTCGATGTCAACCAAGTCCTCTCCTCCGTAGATGAGAAGGCCATCCTTCTTTGTCTTGGGCTCTGTGATGCCAAAGAAGCGGAATTGTCGCTCGACATCTTTCTTGTATTTGTCCCATTGTACTGCAGTCTCGTTGTCGGTTCGTTCACGAACAGTTTAATGGTCAGGTTTCGATGGATGTAGGAGTTGCCAGACGAGTGCCGCCGGTCACACCAGAAGCAGAGGAATCTGCATTAGTGTCGGGCATCCTTCACTAATGCCATTCAGGTTTTATCCTCGTCACCAATGTAGAATTGTATAGAATCAAACTGGCTCTTTATTGTCAATAACCGAACTGATTACAATTGTATATTACTCTGGTTATATAGTTATGCGTTGCATAATTCAGTTGTCAATAAATGTCAATCATGATAACAGATTATGACAGAAAGATACAGTGATAAATATGGAACGAAAACCGTTTTTTTTAACCCGTTAATATGCACATGCGTAATGAACGGGTTATTGGTAACGGATACGGTATGCAA
Organism: Cladopsammia gracilis; assembly: GCA_022457155.1. NCBI lineage: Eukaryota > Metazoa > Cnidaria > Anthozoa > Scleractinia > Dendrophylliidae > Cladopsammia > Cladopsammia gracilis. Next base: position 484,436 of record JAJGOT010000240.1, on the reverse strand, counting down.
ATGAGCACTCACTCGCTCACTCCTTCCATCAGCTGTAAACTTTGTGACGTAATGTTTGTTATGAATGCATTTTGTAACAAGAATAACGTGAATCCAGCGATAATAACTAAATTGTTGTAAATTAATATAAATAACAATAAGCTTAAAGATGCTTAACGCAGTCGAAAATTCCAGAAAGAGCCAATCACGAGCAAGCTCATCATTTGAAAACAAATAAAACAAACAACCACAATAAAGTTCAATAAAGTTTATGTATGTATGTAAAGCCGAATGGGTGATAGTGGGCCTTTAAGAAAGTAGGTGGAGAACTATGTTGATGAAGTTGGCCAATAGACCTCTTTAGCTTGTATGTTTTGTTTTCCCAATGTAGATCATGTGATGTTACCCTAGAGAACTGTTTCTTTTAAATTTTGTTTTCTTCATGTGCATATGTATGCATAATTTATGAAAGACAAAGGACAAATTCCCTTGAGAACATCACATGACCTACATTGGGAAAACAAAATGTACACAATATACAAGCTAAAGAGGTCTATTTGGTCATCCTATGCTTCTTATTAAAAACCACAAAAACTGTGGTCTTTAGTGTCAGTTTATTTGTAAAGGGTTTGAGTTTGATGATTGTAAAAATGACATCTTTCATTACTGAAAACTGCTCACCTTTAGCATGGCTTTGGGTCCTAAACATGTCCGAATTATGTCTGCAATAGTCTGAACACAAGACAAAATAAGTTAAGTTTTGACGTAATAATAATATTATATTAATTATGAGTTGAAATGAAGTTATGTACATGTAAGTCTTACATGTAAGCCTTTTGTACAAGCTTAAAAATACATGTACATGCAGACCATGGCAAAACTGTTAAGGACATTTATGCTAATTGTTTATGTACATCCTTACTGTGCATGCAATTCATGACACAACGCCATGCTATGTCATGCAAGAGTACGCATGCACAAGAAAAGAAATCTAAGCACTGAAAGGGCCAGTAGTCGTTGTGTTACATTGTAAGTTTGCTTAGATTTAACTCACTTGGATGGTCGGTGACCCCAAAATTTTTTTTGGATAGATAATTTTCTTTTCCAATTCTCTACAGATTGTGAAAAAGTGAACAAAAAATCAAGGTAGGAAGTTTAAATTTTTTCCATTTTTCTACCCGCGTTACATCGAATCCTGCCAACTTGCAGCTGTCACAGTTTGATATGCTGTCGTTTAAAGATTCAATTTCCTTTAAGGGTGCAATTGGGAAATCCGGATTTCGAAATTGAAATCCAGATTTTGGATTTCCCAAAAAAAAAACATTAAATCCAAAAATGGATTTCCAATTACCAAAAAATCCTTTTCCAAGATGGATTTCAAAAAGAAATCAAAATCCGGATTTTATGGATTTGTTACTTTTGCGTTCAATAGCCCTTATGCATGTTTATGTCAGACTAGCTAATTTCACCCCCAAGCCTCGCTTTCGAAGTGGAAACCTGTGACAGTCTCATCAATGTTTTCTCAAAGGAGCAAAGTTGAAAAGAATACCCATTCAAAAACAACGTGAACTTGTCAAAGGTTTGCAAGGAATTTTGTAAAAACGAGGCTTGGTGGTGAATTTTGGGCTGGTGACATCATCGTGCATAAAACCTATTGGGAAATCTGAAAACGGATTTGCAAAACTGTTCTCACGAGCAGCGGTTAATTGTTATCCGCCAATTGTGTGCATGTAATCCAACATGGCGGACGAAAGGCAGTGAGTACTGCATTTGCTCCTGCTTCTTCACAAAAGGGAAATTATGGAAACTGATGATAACGAGGCAGATGATTCTCTGTGGATTTTGCTGCTTGGCAATCGCAGGTTTCCCATGAATTGAGTAAGAATCGTGGGTTATTTTGAACTGGTGGTGCCAAGTTATAGACCCAGTGATTTTTTAAGACATTTTCATACGTAAAAGAGATGTGATTTCTGGACTAACAAAATATTGTACTCACCGTTTTTTGTCAACGGATCCAAGAAAATAGTCACTGTGGCAGAAATGCGCCAATGCACGAGCACAGACCGCTGCTCACAAGAACAGTTTTGCAAATCCGTTTTCGGATTTCCCAATCAAACGCAAAAGTAGCAAATCCATGAAATCTGCATTTCAATTTCTTTTTGAAATCCATCTTGGAAAAAGATTTCGGTAATTGGAAATCCTTTTTTGGATTTAGTGTTTTATTGGGTATTCCAGATTTCAAAATTGAAATCCCGATTTCCCAATCGAACGCACGCTAAGGGACATCGCCAGTTGAATGAATTTACTTAAAGTGCTACTACGATCAAACAGTAATGTCACATATGAAACAAAAACGCGTTCCTTACTGTTTATCAGTTGTCACTGTACCTGTCTAGGTCAATTAAATTAAGTTAGGGCCCTGCAAAGCGAAAATATTGAACTTAGAAAGTAGTGCTTTTCTAGTCAGCCATTATGGATTTATGTTCCAATGAGCCCGACAAGTCACTGATCCAATGGCTTTGTTCACTCACTAGTTCAGGACTTTTAGAGTCCCTTCTAGCGACGAATTTCAAAGCTGTAGTGACAACAGTGATTTAGAAAGCTTGTCTGGATCGTCTTCTCGCGATATAGACAATGAAAAAGAAGAAATTGTCAGTTGCGATGACTCTGTAGAGTCAGTTCCGACTGAAGAAGAGGCAGCCGAATACTTGAACAGCTATTGTAGGGTGTTTCCTTTCTGCATGTACCGGTACCCATGGTCTTCTATTTTTTGTGAGGTATTGTATTTTTGGTTTTGTTTTGCATTTGTATTATTGTCGTTCTTTGTTTCTTTTGTTTTACGTAATCAATGCTCCGGTACATGCAGAAGGAACCCTATTGTAGCTCTAGGAGTCTTCTAGAGGCTGACGAGGAGGAAGAGCAGGCCTTGCTGATTCTTTTTTCTGGTGAGGAAGACACCAAAAATTGGTATGTAGATGTATTGTTTGCTGTGTTCTCAAAACAGGCAAGGCAATTAATACGTTGGAGACTCATTGAAGCCAAAGCCAAGTTTAGCTTGATCGAGGTTTAGTTCAGAATTTCACAAGTTTTGTCTTGGTGTTTTATAACGTCACAGTGGTGCAATAAGGAGAGCAAACAGTTTAGTTTCAGTTCCGAATGAGCTTATTGTTCCTTTTTTACCATCGAAAATGCACTGCTGTTTATGAGTGAGAATCTAAATGAAAGCTCTGCACAATGGCATAAATTTCAGCTCATTGTTCTGTTCTAATTGATGGTTAAGTTTACTCTCCATTTCATATGAGCACAAATTAATTTTATATTTCCTGTCAAGGGGGTTTAGAATAACACTCTCTCATCCTGGGTAATTTCAAGTTCATTATAGGTCTGTTTGAAAACAACCACAACAAACAGTTTGAAAATATTTTATGGAATTTACTACAAACTGTATTTTATTGTGCAAACTTAAATTTATACCACTATCCATGTTAGTGTTCCTTCTGAGTTTGGCTTACCAAAAGCGGTTTCTGTACAAGTCATGTAAACAAGAATAATAAAAATGCCATTTTCCAACTAAGATAAAAGAACTTTAAGGCAACAATTCTGCAAACCATATTAATGTAAAGGATGTGATGGCTTGCACAGGTGGCAGTATTGTTGGCATTAAAAAGAATGGAAAATACCAACTTGGCTTGCCTGTTCCTATCCCTTTTAAATACATGTAGCTTCACCACTCAAAATACATGTTATGTCCTCCCACAAACACCAGCCATGCAGGCAATGTTGGGACTCAACACAAAATTTGCTCATATGGCAAGGTCAAACAACAAGTCCAAATAACCACATTTGTATACACTCAAAATCATTCTTAATAATTTTGATTTCTTTAGGTTCCTGAGATCTGTGGCATATCATCAATCCGTCCATCAGGCAAACCTCCCAAATTCTGACGAGGAGTACACTCACTACGAAGAGGGGGAGGACTAAATTTTTCCAAAAAAAATTATTTGACCTTCAAAACAAAGGTTTTATCAATACATTGTATTCATTATATCCAGATGTGAATAAGTACAGTTATCAATGAGAAAATAAATTTGCAAGACAACAACAATTTGCAATGAGTTGTTTTCTTGCTTAGCACCAACATGTACAATGTAACAGTAATAATCTTTTCTATGTACACAAGCTATGTAAGGTTGCTCACATCAGGTTTCCAGTTTCACACCACTGGATGCTTGAAACTATCTTTTTTTTAAGAAAATTTATTTGGGTATACAGTCAACTCTCTTTAAACGGACAGCTCTATAAAACGGACACCTGGTGATGGTCCCTGTCGTTCAGTTTTTCAGTCATTTCACTGTACGTAAACTCTCTATAAGATGGATACCTCTCATAAGATGGACAGTTGGGGCCAGTCCCAACGGTGTCCATCTTAGAGAGAGTTGATTGTATTTTCTGGTAACAGGCATCCAAGAACAAAGAATTAAAAAAAAAGCATCACTTGACATTAAAGTCTGGAATCATGCCGAAAAAAAAAAATGGTGAGAGCGAGACGATTCAAGTGAACTTTTTCACAAATTGTGCCTTCAAAGGCAGAGTATTTTACTGTTTCAATTGTAACTTTATATGTGCTGAAGAATCCAAGATATTTAATGCAAATCAACGCGGCCGACAACTAGGCGCCCGCTTCTTTGTTTACTAAAATGAAAATTTGCTCACACTAAAGTAAATGAGAAATACTCGGCCCATCGTATAAATTTTCATCACTAGAAATTGTGCCTTTTACTTCCGAAGATACATCCATGTATAGTGCTAAAAGCGTCACCTTCTCCAAACGGCAATGTTCTGATGAGAAAGATATTTATAAAGTCATTGTGTTACACATTGTTGAAAATTGGTTGCACGGCAAGTGACAGACGGCAGACGATTACAGCTGTTGTTTCTCGCTCTTTCTCTCCGGCAAAAATGAATTGATTTTCTTTACCCTCAAAAGACTTAGATTTTCAATGTAGTATTTAGTTTTATTCAAGGTTTTCGATTCAGGTTTCAGATTAGAAATGAACCATTTGATCTTGCTGTTATTTTTGCAAAACGTCCAATAACGACTCGACGAGCGTAGGTCACGCACTAAAAGCGGCATATTGTGTCTTGTTTATGTTGCTACTAAAAAGAGGTTCTTGTGGTCCAGATATCTAAGCGCAAAGAAGTTCTTGCGGTTTTAAGCTTCAAACTGCAAAGAAGTTCTTGCGGCTTGGAGGACTCTAGCACAAGCGTCTTGAAAGTAGCCACAAGAAGTTGCGGTTTTGCGGACGGAAAAAAAAGGTCCTTGCACATGCATTATTTTTGAGCTGTACTGTATGGTATGAAAGTTTACTAAGTAACCCCCACTTTTCTTATTGTATTATTTGATGTCGCCTCAGTAAAGTATGTGTTTACAAAGTAATAGACATGTACATTAAAAACAATATTCTTTGGAGCAGATTGTGTTAGTTTGTTATTCAGATTATTGTGCAATTGTTGGAAATTTGCTCCCATTTTTTTTGTTAATTTGTAACCTTTTTCTTATTCTAATGCATAGTCAAATACATGTATTCAGCCTGGCCCAAACAAATCTCTCTGATTTTGATACACTATTGTATGGTAACAGTTGATACATTCATTGCAGGGCTTCTAGTGGCCTCCTAAAAATAGGGTCTTTTTTTCAAAAATATACAGAGAATAATTATAGCGAATAGGAAAAAAATAATTATAGGAACAATATAGGGATTTTTTGAAGCATTTACAAGTGATATACAGCAAAAATTAACATTTTTATTAAAACAAATACAATGGCCTCCTCCATGCCCCTCATAGCCATTCCTAACCATTCCTAGCCATTCCTAACCATAGGTAATAAGTGCACATCATGTCCTTGACATTCAGTAAGTGTCCTTTCGCTTCTTGGCAGATACATGTTTTGAATAATAGCCTTCCAGGAGTCTCTTCTTGTTTTTGTCTAGTTCATTTCTCTTATTAACTGGCTCGTCGCTCTGCGATGAGTCAGTTCTTAAAATACCCTTTTTTTTCTGTTATGTCACCTGCCCCGGGAATCTCTGCTGCGGCCAACACCGTACCTAGTTTACTTCTGGTTTTCTGAAATTACGTAATCGTTGATGTCATCAAAACGACGTCACGGCAGCGTCACACGGTTACGCCGTAACGCCGCCAACCCCAACCCACACTACACTAACCCTTACCTTCAAGTCAACCTTATATTAGGCAAAGACGAATAGGCGGCTTCCTTGTGGTACCGTTTACTTATAAAAGCAATTTGAAACAGAAACGTGCTGTACATAGATGCGTATTACGTGCAACAGATAATTCTTGGGAACATGCGGGTTCTCATCGTCTTGTTGCTTTAGAAAAATAGCTGCTTTTGTTATGGTACACTTAAAATATATGACAAGTGTTTCTTACGCGTGCGCATGTTTATCACGCAAAAGGAAGATTTTGTTGGGGGAGGGGTGCGTGACTAGTTCCAGACCTTCCTCTGCTCGATTGATGGTTGTGGTTATAAAAGCAAGCGATATCGTTCGTTTGCTGTTCTAAAACAAAACGATACTGTAACAAGACTTGGCTGTTGGATTTGTGAGACAATGATGGTCAATTTGATGCAGTTGCTGTGACATTCATCAATCGCTTCACTTTGACAAAATTCTCAAAGGTTAGCGCTCGATCGTCTGCAGCCGTTTTCTGTGATTAGTTCAAAATACAACCATATGTTTTCCACATTTTCTTCGTTTTAGAAGACATCTAGGAGGAAGTCATGATCATTTAAGGGAAATGGCTTTGCTTTGAGATTTATATCCTTTGTATATCGCTACTGTGTGTGATTTTGTTGTGTTTACACATTCAAGTAGTATAGCGAACTGTAACCAATAATTAGGCAACTACAATTCAAATATTTACCGTTCTAATTTCCACGGAATTGTTAAACAATTTTCGGACATGTTCTATTTCTGGTAAAATCAATTGTCAAACAGTTGAGTTTAGATTGAATAATTCGTTGAACAAAACACCTCCTGGCATAGTAAAGAAAGGACTGCTGAGTAAACAATTCTCATGCATTACAGCATGGAGTCACGCTCAAATTCCACACATCTCGTATTTATGTCACTCACGCTATGGTCGGCTGTTAATTATTTGATCGATAATGTTGATATCATTAATTTATTCGAAACCCCATCACCGATTCTCCAAAATGCCCATATTTAAACAATCCCGATTCCTTGTGGTAGGTGGTTTCAAGGATTTTAAAGCGAAAAAATAATTATACAAAGTTCTAAACTTATGTTTTTTCTAACAGTACGGAGCCGATCAGAGAAAAAATATAGACCTGAAATTGTAGCCTACTAAGGGATGGACGATTTTATTTTTGTGGGGGTAGGGAGGGGGGGCAGGGGGCAGTTTTGGGCAATTATTCTGATCATGAATTTTTTTTTCTTCTTGATATTGCGCAAGAATTTTTTTCGGGATTGTTCCATACCTTTCTTCCTTTGGCTCGCTGTGCATTATTTTTTTCTTTACTTTTGCTGTGCAGGAATTATTTTTTTTTTGGTAATTGCGAAACACCCCCCCCCCCCCCCCCCCCTAACAATAAAATTAAAACCGGGTGGAAACTGGGACCAAACGAGCCAGTTTCAAAGCCCATCGGGCTCCTTGTTTGGACTCTGTTGGGTGTGCTCCATTGCATGTTCCATCATCTTCTTAGCAACTTCAAGTGGCCCTTGAGCTAGCTATACCAGCCTCGTTGGATCATTTTTGTTCTTAATTGCCTGTGAAAGCATTTTATTTGCTTCTTGATAGAGTGTTTTAGCCGTTTGCAGCTCACTGTCCTTCTGGTCTTCCATTTTCATCAGTTCTTTTTCTCTCTCAGACAAGTTCAGTCTGCTTCATTCCAACTTCCCTGCTTCCCTTTCTCTCTCTTTCTCAGCATCCCTCAGCCTTTTTTTTTTTCTCTGCATCTTGACTGCTCGTTTTCTTTGCCAGATCTTCTTTTTCATCAGAGAGCCTTTTTGAATAAGTCCTTTGGTGATGTGAACATTCTGTGGCTCTCCGCACTTCTTAGCATGATCTTTGACAGAACACAGAGTGTGACGATTTATTGTCAAGTATCCAAGAGAAGCCCTGTCTGGAGTTACTGTCTTCTTGTTTGCAGACAGACTTTGTTCTACATCTGCAATGACATTTACTTTTCGGCCACGCGAACAGTGCGGCAATGCAGGAACTGTTTGAAAGTTTCGTTTCGTTGTTGTGAATCCAGTAACAAAATCTCGTTTGATTCAACGAACTTTCGTAACTGCAATTTTTCGCTGCGAAATATCGCTGCAGCGAACTTTTGCTTGAACGAAATCTCTTCAAAATTTTGTGGAGATATCGGCGATTTATCGTTTTAACGTGATGGAAATCTGTGCGATATTTCGCGGAAATTTCGGGCGAAATATCGCAAGAACAAACCACAATATTCTACGATTATCGTTCACATTTCTTTTTCACAATACTGTACGATTGTACTGCTCATTCTTCTCCAAGGGCTTGAAAGTCTTCACCTGTGTAGCTAGCTTGGGCAATTCTTTAAAGAAGTATTTCATGATTGCTTCCCAATTCTTGACAATTCTGTCTAATGCTGGAATAAGGTACGCCATCTGCATTGTACATGCCGGATGAATAGCTCATCATCAAGCCCCAGATTATTCAACACCTGGATGTAATCTTCTCTGCGAGGTGAGCTCTTCAACCAATAGAAAAGATCTATGGCTAGTTCCTCAGATGCCTCTTCATATGCATTAATGCATGCATGGAAAGCATTATGCACAACATGAATGTTGCAAGGGATGAAGGGCAAAAGACCTGTAGGGAGTATGTTATTGAGTATGTTATTGACTGTACTCCATGTGGTTTTGTTGACATTTAGTCCATCTAATGCCAAACTTACTAAGCCTGAGAAAGGCAGCTGGTAGCCCTATTCCTAAAGTATGTTGACAATTTTTGGTACATTAAATAGCAGCTACACATACTGAACTTACCAGTTTACTCTTTGCTTGACCCAGGAAATTCACTGCCTTTGTTACATCCACCAGTACAAGGTTTATGAGCTTAGCATTTTTTTTTTTCCTTTTTTATTCTGAATAAAATTATGGGGATTATAGGACATTTTTTTAACTATATAGGGAGATACAGGGAAATTGAAAAAATAAACGAAATATAGGGACACTTGAAGCCTTGTCATTGTTGGGTGCAGTGAGGGTTGGGAAAATGCATGAACATACCAAAATGAAGTAAACATGAAAACTGTAGTGAACAACCTTACATTTTTTTCTTGGTTATACTTAAAAATTGTAGATTCAATATCATGTACAACAACAACAACAAATTTATTAGTTCAACAATATTTTGATGTTTTGAAAGAATTGGTGTTCCCAACACCCCAACTTAAAACAGTGGTCTCAAAACAATTGGAGACCAGTTGAGAGTTTTACGAACAAAATCAAACAGTATTTACATAATATTTAGTTCATTCACACTCAGTGGTGCCGAAAGCGAAAATCAAAAGTTATAATAAGTGTTTTATGGTCTAAAAATCTAAACTCTTCAAGTAAATTGATTGCTAATTGTTACATTTAAAACAAAAACATTATTAAATTTTAATCAATGATAAAAACATGTTTGTTGCCAGGCATCGAACGTCGAGTGAAAGATGAAAGCGTGCAACTCATATCAACCGAAGCACAACATTTGCTGTAATTCGCATATCAAACGATTTTCAGGTAACACAACACACTGTACTTTTTGACAGCCAATCGCGCGATTGTTTCGACGAAAGCACTTTGGGGAGTTAATAGGAGGGCAGTTTATAGCTGTTCACAAGAGAAAAATAATCACTTTCAAATGATTTTATTGATTTCCGGCCACCATCATGGTGTCGCATGAATAACACTTATAAGCTGTCAGCAAATGAAGACAAAAAAATCAACTAAAGTCATCGGTTCTTTGCCAGTTCAACAATAATTTTACCATTTTCATTGCTAAAGTACGTAGTCTCACTTCTCTTTTTCTATGAAGTGCATGCTGCGCCACTCAGTAATTAGTTAATCTTATTGTTTGAAAAATTCACAATTATTAAAACACAGATAAAGCGTCGCCGTTCATTTATTTCTCTTACAGTGCGACTACTCCAACCAAGGCCACCCGAGAAAATTTTTTGCAAACTGCCCAATAGCATTCGAGTGTTAAAACAATAGAATGGTCAATTTCAATCTCTGCCGATCTGACGGTTGCCTTACTGAAAACAATGTTACATGTAAAAATATTTGCTCCCAACAAATTATTTTTCAGCGCTGGCATTGCAGAAATCTTTATCACAAATTGAGAATTAAAAGGGGCATTTTTCTGTTTCAATCATCCTTATGCCTTATCAAACTGGAGATATATACTTTCCATGATGTTTACCGCGACTTGCGAGGCGCTGTAGTTCCCGACATGCCGGATGAAAAAATTTAAAATTCGCTCGCACTGAAGTGAAAAAAGGCGCATCACAGAAATATTTCTTACTGAAAATGTAACTTCAAAGGGGGAGAATTTTGCTGTGCCAGTCATCCTTATACGTCTTGTAGAACGGGAGATATATAACTTTTCAAGTGGTGCGCTACAGAAGCAATGTCATCAAGCAAAACTCAAAATTTGTTTATTTCCAACACAACAGAACATTGGCTACCGAGAATTAGAAGAACACTGACAAATTTGAAATCATATCGACAAAGTATACATGTGCATGTATCCAACAATATTTCATGCAGAAACAATACAACAATAAATAAACAATACAACAATAAATTACAACAATAATACAACAATACAACAATACAACAATAAATTACAAAATGTAAACAGTTCAATTCCGCCTGTTACTTGCTCAGTTTAGGCTGGGAAGAGCCCTCCTGTGACTCTCAATGAGGAAGGGCATTCGCCAATCTTCTGAGGTATCAACTGGAACCTTGTTATTGAAAATTTTCTTCAACAGTATCAAGTCTTTATCTAAGGCAAACCTGTCCACATAACGGCCTTTGTTCTGCTCTCTTAATCGTGGTCGCATAACGGCAAAAAAGCTATTGACTGAGCGCTCTTTGGCGAGCTTGAAAGATCAAAGCTCTTCTGTTGCTTTAGCTTCTTTCTTCTGTAAATCCTTGATAAGCCTTTGCAGCTCAAGAATTTCATTTCTGCTTTCCGGGTGTCTCTCGCTAGCCCCGCAACTGTTCATGTCCTCACAAGGTGAGTTCAAACAATGAGCTTTGTTGTGGCCCGGCTGATGACATCGAGTGCAAAGTTTGCCTCTATGTCCGTTAGCTTTGCTAGATGCTTCTTCGTATTTATTACGAACCGTTGCAAGCTGGTCCATAGCACTTTTGACCTGTGTTTGTATTACAGAAAGGTTTTCAGTCAGCTCGCCGCCTTTCTTCTCGAGATAACTTGAAGACTGTTGGGTGATATCACTTCCCGCGCTTTGTTTACCAAGGCTTATGCTATCGTCGGACAAGTTTGACCAAGAAGCGCTAGCTGAACCGACGACTACAGCTGAGTTAACCACTTGGAAAGGTCCACTGGTGTGTTGAGATGGAAAAAGTTCCTTCGGCTGTAGACACGGTTTCTTTATTTCTTCTCAAACTCATTAATAATTCACGAGTTATTCAGCAGATAAAAATGGCTAAATTCGTCACGTGCATGAGTTTTGATACCCAATGAAAACCCAGATGAAAACTACGTGTGCTTTGGATCACATATCCAAACCACACGTAGTTTTCATCTGATTCCTCATTGGATATCTTGATTCGCGCATCAAAACAAAAGAAATTAAACAAAACAACAGTTTATTTTTGCACCGTTAACAACAATGCTAATTTCACAATTTGACAGCGAAGCTGAATTAAAAAATAAACAACACTTTTCCTCGTAGTATCTTTTATCTCGGTGTCGAGACAGCGACGGAAAATGACAGATTTCGCAAACAGTATTATTTATAAAATAATATTACATGGCGAATTTCAGCCCGGCTTCTAAAATAAATCCTCTTAAAATGAAGTTAGCGATTACATGAGCAAAGTTTCAGCCCAAGCTGAGCCCGGTTTCAGAAACCAGGCTGGAATTTTCAGCCCGGCCAAACGGGCTGAAATTCGCCATGTAATCGGCCCCTATTTGGGTTCTTTCGCAACTGAGAAATATAAAGAAACGTTGCCAAAATACAAAAATGTAATAAGACTTACTGTGGAACGTTTTGAAATTCATCTGCTCGTTGTTCGTATATTACACTGTAATTACATGCATTTGTAAACATTTTATTTGAGCCTTTCTTATTAGGGTATATTTTTATAGAGTGTCTGTTCTTTCTCTCTTTGGAAAAACTTCCTCTTACGAAATTCGCTGTTGTATGAAATACTGCGCCAATACACAAAAACGTGAATACCGGTAGTTATTTATTACTCAATTTCTAGCGGTTCAGAGTTTTTATTATTTAATTTTTTTTACACTCACTAAGGATGCGTTCGATTGGGAAATCCGTTTTTGGATTTCGGATTTCGCATTGTTCATGGTAATCCATCGCGGAAAAGGATTTCGGTAATTGGGAATCCCTTTTCGGATCTTGCGTTTTATTGGGAAATCCGAAACTGGATTTCAAAATCCGTAAACGGATTTCCCAATACGGATTTCCTAATACGCTGTGTCTTGAAATTAACAAACGAACCGGCTTGTGTTTCTCAGGAATCCAATCGACATCGGGTTTACAGCCATGCTCCGTCACGCGTGACCAGTATTTTTGAAATTTGAATGGATTTTCAAGTTTATACGTCGGTTTTGTAAATTCATTCCGAGATTCGGAATTCCCGTGAAAATTTTACCGCATTTTCAGAAACAAAGACGACAAAATATCATTTTGTTTGAAATGTTACATATCCGAACAATATTTGTTTTTTTATGTGTGTAGCGAAGTCATTTTTCCGTTAACTCGTGACTTTCAAAGTGTTTTCCAGAGAGATCTTCAAGGCTTCATTCAAATCTTGGACGTTACAAAGAAATATTCAAATGTTCATTTCTGGTCACACGTGACGGAGCAACCTAGAAAAGATATCCACAGTGTGTGAAATAGTTTACAGATTTATGTTGTGTAATGTTTCCACAGGCCTCGTAAATTGCATATACTGTTTCTTCATCCGATAAACGTTGATTTCGCCGTAGAAATGCTTTGATGTCATGAAAACATAGTTCGCAAGTGTTAAATTCAGGTGAATACGGTGGTTGAAATAACAAACGCACACCACAATCTGCTAGCAAGGTAGTAAGAACAGGCTCGACGAAGTGACCGTGGTGGAAACCGCAGTTATCCATTATTACCGTATCGCCTCTCTCTAGCACAGCCGATCCATCTGCTCTTGTGACATTTACTGCTTCCTCAAAAAATAACAGGAGCTCGTGGCCATTTGACGGGCCTTCAAGCACGTTCATAAAGTCTACTCCGAATGGAGAGTGAAGTAGATTAATGGTATACGTAGCATTTGAAGCGTATCGTTGAATTTCGCATGCAGGCTCGCTTCTCGGCGCATTTCCATATTTTCGATTGTAAGTTGTTTTCACAACACTACTCTCATCAAAACAGTGAATGGTACTTGAATCCAAGTCAGATATAGCATCAAGGAATTCATTTCGAAGCTGGATATTTTCGTCTCTTTGTGATTCTGTTGGTACTTGCTGTATTTTCTTTTTTGACATGAAGAGATTTTCTCTGATACACTTCGATATTGTGGACTTAGACGGAAAGTAGAGTGGATGAACAACGCCATCGAGTAATAAGCGATCTTCCAGTTCAGTCAAGTATATACTTGGTTTCATAAGTTTCTCTGTTTCTACACAGCTGATTACTTCAGGCGTCATTATTTTGTTTTCCAAAGGATTCTTGAAATGTGTCAGCGAGGAACCGGTGCAATCATAGTCGGCTAATACATTCTGGACAAAACAACGGCTTGTTTTGAGCTCTCTTGCAATTGCTCGTTGTGAAAAACCATTACGGTTCATGTCAAGAACTTTTTCCCGTAAAAGTTTGGAATAATACCGACCATTATCGTATAGTTTTCCTTGTCTATTCGTGCAGAGCCGCATGGTCTGCATCTTGCAACCGTTAGATCGGTAGAGTTTCAAATTGACCATTCTATTGTTTCAACACTCAAATGCTATTGGTCAGTTTGCAAAAAATTTTCTCGGGTGGCCTTGGTTGGAGTAGTCGCACTGTAAAGGGATACTCTACACCACATACAAACATTTGCTTAAAATGTAGTGTTTGCATTACAATAACGATCAAAAGACAAAAAAAGTGAGTAAAACCTTTTAAAAAGGTCAAAATCACGATGGAGAAAGGGAAATATCACCCCCAATTTGATGACCGGAAGTAAAGCAGTCTATTTCTCTGGTCACATGCTATGACGTGGAAAGGAGAACTCAAGATCCCTAGTAGACAACACACAATAATGGATTCTGGGGATTTGCGTTGTTCTTCATATTATTCTTATTCTTCGCAAGACAGTGATATCGATTTTACTGAAGAAACAACATTAGTAAACTGTGAGAACGCAGCCGTACCTGTTTGAGCCGTATGAGAGTGGAACTAGCTCAGGTACGGACTCTAAAACAAGTCTGATGGGGAGCAATTCGAGCGATTGCAAAAACACAGACTGGTAAGCGAATATAAATATCGTGTGGCAAGCTCTCTTCGTTGCAAACCTACAATTTGTAAAGCTGAAGATGCATCTGTTCAAGCTGGCTTACAATTTGTTTTAGTACTTTTAACATTTTTATATTTTTAATATTCTATCGTTTTATCATTTATTGTAAAGCGCTTTAGAATATTTTTATAATTTTAGCGCTTTAGAAATGTTAATTATTATTATTAATAATAATTATGCACGGACATGATGAAGTCTCAATCACGATTGGATTTACTTTCCAAGAGAATTTGAGAGACTGAGTGAATAATAATAATAATTTATTCACTTAATATAGCGCCTTTTAACATTAAAATGATCAAAAGCGCTTTACACAAGTTTTATACTAATTACAATTTAATCCTAATTAATTAAGTGAAACGCATGAACCAGGAAGATTCAAAACTGTTGATTGTTTGCATGCAAGAATATTGTGAAACAACATTCATGTACCAGGTGAGTGGCATACATGTATGCATGTTTTGTTTCTCAAACGTGCACATCAACTGGCTATATACACTGTAGGCTCTCAGGCTTGAGTTTTTTAAATACTCCACAGATACTACATGTCATACAAACTAATAGCTCATGGCATAAATTGGCCTAATTCTTGAATATTCTCCGTATTTGTAGCACATTTTTAAACACACTTGCATGAGACACTGTATTTGTGATTACAGGAACTGAAAATATTCTTTTTGTTATCCAATTTAATATCTGTGTTCTTAGTTTTCTATTTTATAGTTACATCAAATTGTTGCTAATTAACACTTGTCATGTTATAAACTGTTGTATTTATGTTGGTCCTGCAATATTTTCAGATTAAAAATTTAATAAAGCACAGTGCAGTGGGACTGCATCCTTGATGCATCTTGTACTGTTTGTTTTTACATTTTAAAGGGGAAATGTCAAGGGGATTTTGCTTTCTTGTGCAAAACTACTAATTATTTCACTAACTACCTTTGGTTCTTTGATAGAAGTGATTCCTTCAACAGAGAACAAGTAATAGAAATTAAGTGATATTTCCAATACACAAGTTGCAATCCAGTCCATCTGCAGTCAACAATAGTTTCATAGTCAACAAAACTGAAGCATTATTTTTTTTATTTCCTTTACAAATGTTTTTTTTTTTTGGCTTTTCAAAGTGATACTAGAAAAGGTGGCATTGCCCTAGGTATGAAACATTTCTGTGTTCAATCAGGATAGCAAACTCCATTTAAATTTGTACCATTAATTAGTGATATATATGTTTGGATTTAACAGTGAAATCTACCCAAAATGAAACTGTGAGGAAATATCCCCCAAGGTGGTCTCTTCCAAGCACCGAGAGTGTGTGATGTATTGAGCAATATTGGATTATTACCCAGCCACTTTCTTTGTGTGTATTTGCAATACCTCTTTTTATTGACTTTCCTGTTAAATGGAGAATCTGACCTCGTAAACAACTAAGGATAGAAATGCGAATGTGTCAGATAACTAACGAGCTGCCAAGCCATCATGCTTTCTAAAAGGTACAGTTGAATGCTATTAGATCTCTTTTATAACAACACTGTTGGAAGGGCAATTTTCAAGAAAAACCATTTTGGATGTAATTCAATTGTGAGAGAGGAAACTGTCTGCAATAATCAATATTATTGTCAGTATTAAGCAGTGTCTATAAAGCAGAGCTCCATACACAATGTACTGTATATTAAAGCAAGATTATTTAACTTTTTTGTTTATAAAACAGTCACTTAATTTACTTTAGTAAGCCTAGTTCTCATTTACTGCTTTTTTTCTGTTTTTTTTTTTTCATTGAGCTCCTGACTCAGCACATAAAGGGTTTATGTAGAGTTTTGACATTTTTCACTCACAAAGTATTTTTTTTTAGCCAAGAATGTACTCTCTTGCAAAAGTAATAACAGGTTCTGTTCATAAGATAAAGTGAATGAAGCCAATCAGGTCAAAAGATCCTGTATTTTCACAGAGGATAAGGACAAAATACATTTCAGGTCAAAATATATTTTCAAAGGTGTGGGATGTTTGTGTCTAACCGAATGCGCAATCTCTTTTAAATCAGCAACAAGAGCAACAGAAATTATGGTATTTTGCTTTTGAATAATAAAACACGATTGTAATGAAAAATGTCAAAAATCAAAATTGGCCCTTTATGCACCTACAATAGCTACTCAATGTATCCCAGGTGTATATAAATGATCAAGGTGTTTATTTACAAACTAATGTGCTTCCAGGAGGCATTTATGGTATGCACTGGAAATAATCTGCTTGTGATGTTCTCTAGGAAGCGCCTTCCTCATACAGCATCTGCATACCGGTAGTTAAACTAAACTCAACTTTGCAGGCAATTTCTTTCTCCAAAAAAAAGGGGGGGGGGGGGGGGGGGGGGTTAATAGAGGATTTTTAGTATGTCAAACATCCAAGATATTTTGAGGTTTTTTATGGTCACATGATCTGCTATTTTGCAGGGCCTTCTCTGAGGCCATGAGAACCTGGCTTTAATAATGCATAAAAGAGCAAAATAAGAAACCACAGTATTGCCTAGTGATCTCTTGTGCTAAACTACAACATATTCTTTTTACCCACACACTGTTGAAACAGTAATCGGTTTTAAGGCACCCGGGAAGGCAACAAGATGATAGTAAAATGTAACAAAGTATTAATAATTTTCATTCTGCAAATTCCTATCTTAGAAAATCAAATAATGGTTACATATATCAATATGTTCATTCTTTTAAAACTTGCACATTAAACTTTCATATGCCCAACCTTGTGTGATTTTGGGAGAATTAAAAAATACACACTGACAGATGCTAGCTCTTCCAACAGTGCTTATTATTGTGTTGATTTTGCACGAGGCTGAGTAACTGATTAATTTTATTTGATTCACTCGGATTTATGGAGACCAACGATAAGGAATTTAAATGGATGACATCGATGCAGACAAAATTTCCCTTCTGCCTGAACTATCTGCTACTGGGACTATTGATGAGGTTTACAATAATTCTAGTCTGTTCAGACTTTCCTTTTGAGCCGAGCGTGCGAGTGCGAGCGCGGAGCGTGAAAACGAGCCCAGAGGGCAAGAAAAAAGGAAAGTATGTGGACTTCTTTTGAGAAAAGACGCTTTTTAGACCCCTCCCCCATGTCAACACCTTATCGTAATCACCTCTACCTTAGGAAGAATGGCGACGACGTCCTTCGGCTTGAGCAAGCTTAAAATAGCTTCTTTCCGTTCTTCTTTAAGGCCAGGAATACCAGTATACTTTTCAACACACTCATCCAGCAAACGCTCCATGATCTACTTTTTTCATCGCTGATCGAAAACCAAAGTTTCAGTGAAAGAAACTGAGAGAAACAAGTTTGTTTACATGTCGATTTTGTATGAAGATCGACCAATTGTGTTGTTATGCAAATTGAAGGGTCGTAGTGAGCGCCTCAAAGTGATGGCAGTTGTTAATCGCATGATGCACGACTGATGGCCGTTGACATGTTGATGACAGTTTAATCGCCTTTTAGCCAACGCCATTTTTCTTTTTCAGGAAAAACCTAAATTCACTTTTTTAGAAAGAAGTCCACAGACTGTATTTTTTTTTCTGTCGCAATAGGGGCTCGATCTCTCACGCTACGCGCTCACACTTGCACGCTTTTGCTTCGCTCACACTGGGTTAAAAATCAATCGGTCTGTAGACAGACTGCAATAATTCAAGATGACAGCAACCTGAGCTGTACACTTTGATGTCTGCAGTGTTATCAACAACAGTAATAACATTGTTTACTTTTCTACAGCACCAATTTATTCTTTTAGTTTTGCACTGTAGAAACTCAAGGAACTGAATCCAGTGAGAAATAGTTATCGAGCAGTTGACTTTATTTGTTCTTTATGGCTAAACTTCAGTATGGAATGATAATACACGTATTGTAAACAAAAGTCAAGATTCGATGGTTCTGCACACAGCCATTATAATCCGTTTACCAAACTCAAACGGGGAAAAGTTCACCATAAATATTTAAAAAACATTTCCTTATCGTACCATGTATACAGTACCTTTCAAAAGTTAGTCACCTGTCGCGTAGCGTTTCTCACGCTACGCGATTTGCGTCCTGCGCTACGCGATTCGCGTAGCGCAGGACGCGAATCGCGTAGTGCGAGCGTCACCAAAGCGGCAATAATTACACTGTACGAAAAGTTTATCTTGCGCGAAATTAATCGGTTTCAAAGGTCAGCATCTAACTGCAACTGGATGGTTGTCAGGAAAATGGAAGGCAAAAAGTATCTCGGGATTCAATGCGTTTCGTGTTTTCCTAGACGGAAATGTTTCAGTCTGTCCTCAACATATCATGCGATTTAAATGGCTAAGTTTTCTAAACAGATCGGTTTCGAAAGTGTTTGTACTTGAGTTTTGCGAAATTACTATGTATTTGTCATTGACAGACATTGTGGTTTGGATGGCCGAGTATTTCACGAGTAAGGTATTTTTCCTTTTAAATCACCACAAACAAAACAATTGTGTTTGTTAGTTTTTGATTATTACTGCGACTAGATTCTAAACTAAACATGTGAATCAAATGGCGTTTTTTTGTTTGCGAGCGACATTTTTTGCGAGCGACATTTAACCGATATGTTCATTATCGAACGGCAAAATAATTCTTTCGAACGGCTCGCGGTGAATGGCTGAATGACAGACTACGCCAGCAGTCCGCGAGAAGACAAAGTATAGTACCAGTCATGCTCGTTTTACCATTAATTTGAATCAAGCAAGGTTTTGACTTCAAGGCCAAGGAATGATAAACGTGATTTCTTTTATCAGACTGCAAAACATTAATTTTTTTGTCGCTGCTTGCTCGCGGAATGTAAACAAGCGGCCCGGAGTCCCAAATTCAGCAGTCACGCAAAATTCATGTGTAAAATTATTTCTGCACTTCATGTTTACTTATTATTGAAATAAATCTTGAATGGAACTAAAAATTAAAATCGAAATTAAAGACGGTAGGGAAAGTTTGGTAACAAAATAAAAATTAAACCCTTTGAAGTTTGTTGTAGTTGTCGGTAAAAAAACGTGCTTGGCGGTCCCTTGGCAAGAGTGGTAAAAGTGCACCGAATTTGCATATGTCAAAACGGTAATTTGAAACCTGAAAACACGCTGGCACAAGCGAAAGTCACAATATTTATATAAACTTCTACAAATTCTCTGTTTTCTTTTTTTTCATTTCCGAGTATTCCACCGCGCTAAAACATCACAGAAAGTTTGGAGTGTCTTCGGGCTGGGAATAAACATAAGGCCGCATTTGGTTTCGCGAGCGTTTCATCGATCCATCCACGTCCATCTCTGTCTAAGTGAGAAAAACATTCATCGCTTGATTCTTGCTCGTTTTAAGAGCGGGACTGTTGTCTGGCTTGAATCTCGCTCGTGTTTGGCCAAACAGATGCTCGATGACATTTCTGGGAGAGAAAAACTAGCTGTTTTATTATGGAAGATCATCCAGCCCAATTATTTCCTGAGTCGGCTAAATGTTTCCAAAGACTTGTTTACGCCACGTGAAATTTGATCGGGGAAGATATTTATCACGTGCTTGGCAACGGCAAGAAAAAGCCATAAAAAGATGCTTAAACCAAGCAAATGGAAGCAAAGTTCATGATAAACTTTGCAATGGATAATTGTTCGCTGTGTTCTGTGTTCTGTGATCTGTTTTAAAATATACAGAGTTCAGCAAACACCGTCTATCGAACCAAAGTTTGGTCGCCTTGCATGCGCTTAGCGCAATCGGTGGTTCACTTGGTCGCATCTTCATCTTCAAACGCCTCAGGAAATCAGATATTTTTAAATGTGACCTTTCACGCGAAAACGTACACTAACGACTTTCCGTTAAACGGGTGAAACGAGCGGCTATCGAACGGGTTACGCACGGGTCACCAAGCCGTTTGAAACGGTTCCATCGAACAGCTAAACGAGTTATTAAGTATTCCGAACGGGTTGCCAAAACGTTCGAACGACTCGTGAAATTTATCGAACGGGTAGCCAAGACGTTCGAACGGCTTATGAAAATTTTGGAACGAGAAGCCAAAACGTTCGAACGGCTCATGAAATATTTTTCGAACGAGTAGCCTAAACGTTCGAACGGCTTGGTTTATATCATTCCGGCCGGTCAAAAACAGCAAGGGCTGAAAATTAAGTCATTGTTGTTACTTTTTTCGACGCTGAATGGCCAAAGAAAGTAATTTTGAAACACAGTGAGCATTCGCTACCGGGTTTACTAAAGCGAAACTCAAAACACGCAAAGGTCAAAGTAATAACTTTATCGTTTATCTTTGCCGTGTTGTGTTTATTCCTGCTATTTTACAAATACGCGACTTGTTTTGCTTCTGACAGCTAATTCCACGCTAATTTTCACTTTAGATAACATTTTTTAAACGGTTTCTTCGTGAACAGTATAATTACGAAGAAGTTTTCGCTTGCAGATTAAAATACGTCGATCTTGCGAAATTTGCATAAATACGAGTCACATCAGACAAAACAGTTTTGACAGGTATGTAATTTTGTACCAAATGAAAACAGAGAGCTGAATTGTTTACATACATGTATGAGAGTTATAGTAGATTAATTGGCCGATAACAAAATGAGAGAATCGAAGGCGGCCGGAAAGAGAGTAACTAATGTGCGAGCACCGGCGAGACGAAGCAATGTTTTGCGAGCCTCGAGCCTCTTCTTGAGAGCCACTTTTATTTTTGCGATATGTGACCTCTCCCTATCCATTCGAGCCGTTCAAGATGTTCTCTTGCCGTTTATCAGCAGTAAAAAAAACTACAAGGATAACAGAGCGGTCTGTGTTCAGGTTTCAAATTACCGTTTTGACACATGCAAATTTGGTGCACTTTTTACCGACAACTAGCTTTAGTAGGTACACTGACAAACTTATATTAGGAGGGCTAAATTTGTTTTTCTGCTACATAACTTTTCCTGCTGTCTTTAACTTCGATTATTATATTTAGTTTCATTCAAGATTTATTTTAACAATTAGTAAACATGAAGTTCAGAAACAATTTTACACATGAATTTTGTGTGAGTAATGCACTTGGGACTCGGGGCCGCTTGTTTACAACCATGGTCTTCAAGTCAAAGCGACAAACAGTTTTATCTTCCTTGCAATTTTCGTATATATTACGTTTGCAGCCAGCCGTTCGGCCGCGAGCTGTTCCAAATAATTATTTAGCCGTTCAGCGGTTCGAAATAATAATATTCTTTAGCCATTTCAGTACAGCCGGATTGATGTTTTTATCGAACGAGTGACCAAGCCGTTCGAACGAATTCATCTTTTTAGCGAACGAGTGACCAAGTCGTTCGAACGGATTCATGTTTTTAGCGAACGAGTGAGCAAGCCGTTCGAACGGATTGATGTTTCTACAGAACGGCTGACCAAACCGTTCGAACGAATGCAAATTTATTTCGAATGGCTAACAAATGGGTTGTAAACGGAATTCTGCTCGAAAACGGAAAGTCGTTAGTGTACGTTTTCGCGTGAAAGGTCACAAATTGGAATCGCGCAAGAAGTTGTACAAGCTGTTTAAGCTTCACACGCTACGCAATTCGCGTAGCGCAGGACGCGAATTAAAACCGCTTTCTAGAATAATCACAGGCTTGACTTTTTAAACTGAGTAATGGCAACCGGATTTTTGGTGGTTTTGGGCTGTTTTCGGCCAGCAATTTCTAGCTGCAGTGAGCTTATATTGTTCTAAATTATAGCGACTTATGTTGTTATGAACTCATTGGATAAACTGAAGTAAAAAAAAAGTCGAAAAGAAAGACAAAAATTTTTGTCGTAGTACCACTTTTAAAAACTTTTTTTCCAAAATTTGAGCTTCAAAACTCAGGGTGCTGCTTATCTACGAGTGCGGCTTATACACCGGGTGTTTACAGTAACTACCAATTAAGCAAAAATTAAAGGTATTCAACAATTTGATCGCAGTAGCACTTTAACAGACCTACTCATATAAAATTTGGCATGGAAAGTTGCATTTTAGAGATATTTTTAGACTAACAGACATTGGGGCCATATCCAGTAAGGAAGACCAGATTTTCAAAATTAGGTTCGCCATTCAAATATCTTATCTCGGAAACAAAGTCAGTGACCCCCATTTTTATTTTTTTTTGCATTTCTGACACAAGTAACTCATTACCTAGCTGTAGCAAGTTTTATAAAAAAAAATCATTGTTAAAAGATTTTCGCCCGAACGTCCTTAAATGATTCACTTCACACTACAGTATGTGGACACTGGACCGGCAGGACCCCGGACCGGCACTTGCAAACATGATGTAATTTTTTTTTCGGTAAACAAAATAAAAAAATGATTTATCGCTTAGTCTTCTTTAACATGACCTATTTTTGGCTTTCCTGCTGTTGCCAAAGGCGCGAAATTCCCATTTGTTGACAGGTACATGTTAGTCTGTCTTTTTTCATGCTTTCCATATCAAGGGTCCATAAACAGCATAGAGGGGTATAGAATGGTAAATTCGAGACTATGCGAGACTGCAACACCCTTGTTTAAAAATTTGAGACCGAGACTTTAACGTTTCTATCAAATCCGAGCCCGAGACTTTACCCAGGGTTGGACATTAGCACTCGCCCGCTCGCCCAGGCGAGTGTCTAAAGTGTCGGGCGAGCGCAAATCATCGATCACTCGCCCGTTTGGCAAGTGCGATTTCTGTCGCCAAGAAAATATTAAATAATAAATTGCAAAATAATTACATTCCATTTTGGCGAGAAAATCCCTAAACATAAACTTACCATTTCTATTTTGCAAAGTTTTACATTCCGAACTGTCTAATAAATTGGCGCTGAAAGGCAACATTGGGCTTCGCAAACAGACAAATATGGCCTCCTCCTAGTGATAATTAGATAACACATGTTCTTGCACAAAGTGATACTGCTGGTCACTATCGAGCCATCACTGATCAGGTAAACATGGCGCCAAAGGACCGCTCCCAAGAAGAACAGACACAAATACTCGCAAACTGCAGGGATCTCACGAAGATTCATCAATAAAAAAAAAACTATTTGAAGTATAAAGTAAGTGCCTCCATTGTGTTTTCTTGGGGTTTAAGGTATTTAAATAGAATGTTTCATTGTCCTTGGTCGGCCAAGTGCTGGACGACGTTGCGAGCAAATTGTTTTCCCCGACTTTCCCTGCGCTCTGATCAACACGTGTTGTCCCAGTAAGTTTAAAAATGGAGTAAAGTGATCGCGGCCAATATGTGGAAATATTTATCAGGAGTTTCTAAAGTCGTCGATGAGTAGAAGACTGAAAAAGCCCCGAAAGCTGCCAGAGATACGAGGGAATACGAGAAGACAAGTATCAACTTTTTGGCGAGTGAAAACTGGTCCGGGCGAGTGCATTTTGAGGGTCACTCGCCCGAATGTCGAGTGCTCTCAAAATTAAGTGTCCAACCCTGTTTACCTCTAAACAATACGAGCCTTAGACTCCAATTGCTGGAAAATGTCGGGCCGATAGTACTAAAACAGCTTAAAACGTGACTGAAATCTCCAACGGAAGCTGAGATTTACGAGAAAAATTTACGAGACTCCGAGATCCAAATTATCAAAATTCAAGACTTCGAAATTACAGCAAGCCCCAGTTTCCGAGACTCCAATTTCAAATGCCGAGAATTCGAGACTTGGTGAATATATCCCTAGCATAGCTATATTTATTACGCTAGCAAATAGTTAAAATGCAATACACCGAATACAAATATGGCGGCCGATTAATTGTTCTTTGATATGTATGTTAATTAGACTGACTAGCCTCATTTTAGAGTAAACATTCTTTTGAAATTTGCACATGCTAACGAGGCTAGTCAGGGAAATTTACATACACATAAAAGAATATAATAAACCTACGTTTTTTTTGTCAAATAAAGTCAGAAAGTATAAGTTTTCTATTGATGAAAATGAATTCGCTGTAGCGTTTGAATGTTTCCTTTTATCGCCTTTTAAAAAATGTCAACAACTCTCGCTTGGTGGCCCCTGGTCCAGCAATAATGTCGCTTGGGAAATTTAAATGTGCTTATTGACAATTTTTCGCCTAAGTTGACCTGGAAGTTAAATATAATTATTAACTACAATGGCTATTTTTGTTATTTAGTTGAAAATGATATTTTAGTTACACTTTAGGCGTATACCAATCTCTAATATATTGCTGATGAGGTTACTACAAGAAAAGAGCGGGAAAAACGGCTTTACTCAGGAATGGACTGTTTTGGCTGATACAGTAAGCTTATGTCATGAGTGCCCACAAAATTTTCAGAATGCCTTCCCAAGAAAATTCAGCTTAAATATATCAGGAATAATATAAATCAGTAAAATACTATTAAAAAACACTAACTTTCTCTTGTCAACTCTTGCAAAATTATCGGCATTAACGAGCAAGACCCTAATTTTTCAAATTACGAGAAAAGTATTTGAGGAAGGATGTTTTTAGGTTGAGATGTAATAGAGAACCATAAAAGCTATTTCCAGGCAAAATTTTAGCTCATGAAGTGTCGAATCAGGTGAGATATACGAAATTATGTTGTTTAGTGCCGAGCCAGGGTCCACATACTGTAGTAGTGGGGCTGAAGCACACAAGCAATTATTGGACAGTTTATGGAACAAACATGTCTCTCGTGTGTTAAGCCCCGGCTGCACGTTCTAACATTGTTGGACCAACAAATGTTATATAAATGTTACAACGTGTAGCCGGGGCTTTTGATGACTTTATAAGCTAAACTTCAGCTTAGTAATTACCTTTGCTGCTTCTACGTTTCCAAGTTGCACTTTACGACCAGACTCTCGCCTTGTGTTTTGATCTAAAAAGAGGAAACTATTAGTAAGTTTCGACGTATCATCTAAAATAGCAGGATAAAATGCCGCGTACTTAGGACTATAAGAGGTGTTCCTGACATTTTCGACGTTTTGAGCAAGAAGCCTCCTTGGGTGAGTTTCAAGATGGCCGCCACACGTGTTGCCTCCCCGTCACATATCATCCAATCAAAGACAACGATGCATTTCAATATCAGCTGTGTCATTTCGACCAATCAGAATTATTGCGGGCGACAAGAGGAGCCCGCAATCCAAATCTCGCTGCCTCGCTCCATTCTCGTCCCCAGAGCCGCTTGGCCCTCTTAACCGCCGAAACCTGGGTACGAGAGCTCTCTTACCCAGGTTCTGGCGGTTAAGAGGGCCAAGCGGCTCTGGGGACGAGAATGGCCTCGCTCTCCAACGTCTCCAACATGATCTCGAGACCAGAATAACGATAACATTGAAATTTAGTTTAAGACTGAGTGCCGAAAAAGAACTGACAAAGACTTCGGTACGGAATCCGAGGTGGCTCAGCCACTTTTGTTTTTATTTTCATTTGCATTTCCATTCTCATCAGTGCTTTTCATTTCTGTTTGCATTTTTGTTTTTATTTGCATTTGCATTTTAAGTACACTTTGAGTTGCGATGCGCTTGCGGTTTTGGTTTTAAGTTTCATATCGTTTCTGTTATCACTTACCATATCAACTTTCGTTTTGATTTTGATTTTTCCTTTCATTTTGACTTTTTCGTGACGTCAAAATCAAAATGGAGAGCAAAAAATGCCTTTTAGGAAGTCTAAAATTTTCATGGGTGGGTGATGACAGTGATGATGATGCCAAGTTATAGGTCAAACTACGCGTCTCTGGGTGTCCCACGGTTGGCTTAGTTATGAATGTCGCTTTGGACGAGGTCGTAACGTTCTTGAGAGATCTCTTGAGGAAAAATAAGACGAATAATGTTATTTTGTTGTACCTTAATGCAAAGTTTGGCTTACAGTGGAGGTAGGTCTTCATAACTTGGGACAGGATATTTTGCGAGTTAGTCACTCACGCATAGTCAAGGTCATGTTATGGGAGGCTATTCAATTGTTTGCGAGTAGCGTGCGGATACAAACTTCCGTCGAATTTTACAAGCTTAGATCACGGTCTACGCCGGATTTCTCGCTAAAATTATACCTCTTAACTCTCGTCTTTATGCAAAGGGTCACACATAGCTACTTGTCGCAAATTAAGCTGATGTAAATATGTGATTTGCGAGCTTTCCAAAATGTACACAACCACAATACAGTATTAACCTTGTTTGCTACATATTATTGTTCATTTAATGATAGTTGTTCAACGCTGAAGCGAGTTTTCAAGGACCATAATTTGAGAAGACACGATGCTCTGTCTGCTCAAGACGTTCTAGCGGCTGTCGAAGTACGTGAAGTTAAGCCTTCATTAAATATATCTAAAAAGCGATTAAAAAACTTTCATTCAATGCATATTCTAAAAGATACACTCTTTTTTTATAAGAACCTTTTTTATAAGAACGTTCAGGCTGAGATTAACCAAAATTTTAAGAACATACTAAGAACACACCGCGGCTGAGAGTCAGTTAAGAACGTCTTTATTTTGCTCCTTTTTTGTTAGTAGTATAAATAAAAGTACAACTGTAGTTTAACAGGACAATTAACTCAAATACTTGGGGACATTTTTTAACATATTAACAATGTGGTTCTTATTGCACGATACCGAACAGACCGAACAACTCAGTTTGTAGTCGAACTTAGTCTGTACTCTAAGAACATGTTAAGATGTTTTGACATTTACCGAGCTATTTTAAAAGTTTTCCTTTACTTTTTTACTAAAAAATTACAAGTTTTTTTGTTTATACGGATGTAACTTAAGGGGCACAATATTAGTTTATCTGGATGTGCCCCTCTCCTCTCCTTCCTATATACAATGTGACTTAATTTAAGTATCATCATATGCTAAGGTTTGGAGAAATAAATAAATGAAAAATGAAATGGAACGTTTTCAGGCTAAAATCGCAAAACAATAAGAACGTTCAGCCTCATCCCCAAAATTAGACGTTCTTGTAAAAAAAAGAGTGTACTCGATCATGGGTAAAAAAGTATTAGCATTCTGTCCTTTTTTCTCGGTTGCATATCAATCACATCAATTAAGCCTCCAAGTGATATTTTGTCTGAAAGTATAAAATTTAATGACTAAGTACTTCTGTTAGTTAGAACTGAAGGGATCAGGACAACTTCTTGGAGCGAGATCTCTACATCTTCGGATTCGAATGCATCAAGGACTCCTTGTTAAGAGGTATGTATTATGCATGCATAATGCATATGCTATGATACTTTTTGTTTTCTTCTTAATATATTGTATATGTTTGTAGTTAATTTGAGACCTCATTTGAGGCACTCTCGAGATGCTTAAAAGTACAATTACTCAGTCAATATATCACACGACAGTAAATTCTCATTCTGACTTACATCTCTTGTATTGGGTTTTGCTAAAAGAAGGCCCACGGTCCGCGGTCCGCGGCCCATGGCCCACTTCATTGCCTTCGGCCGGCGGCCCAGTCTAGATTTTCCACAGAATTTTTGTCGATTGTTTATTTGATTACTGAGTACAGAATTTCGTGGTTTTACTGACCTTCCAGTGAAATGAAATGATCACTTTCTTCTGAAAGGGGGCATGCATAGACTTTATAACCTAACGTTTGTTACTTCCTTCCTATGCCCGATTGTTGTCGTTTTTTAACAAAACAAAGGAAAACAGAGATCGACTACTGCCGTGTTTTCGCAAATAGAAAGTTTGAAATACGCTCTGCCCCGAATAAGCGCCGCACGGACATTTGATAAGCAACGAGGGGATCTTTCGAGTAAATACGGTAGTCACGTCTCACCATGGTCTTTGTTCCTCAGGGGAGGGGGGGGGGGGGCTGTTTTTTATTTTATTTTTTTTTTTTTGCAGAGAGAGAACACAAATCGCTGTGAGAGAGAACACAAATCGCTGGGTAAACCCTCTGTATTAGACTGCGAGCAGTCTCTTATTTTTCTTTTAATTAAATCCATTTTGAAATCACTGGTGATCCTTGGAATCTGATTGGTCCAAAATGGTGCAATTTATTTCCAAATTGCACCATTTTGGACTCTAAATTGCATCATTTTAAAATGGTGCAATTTATTTCCAAATTGCGCCATTCTGGACTCTAAATCGCATTATTTTAAAATGGTGCAATTTATTTCCAAATTGCACCATTTGAAATCACTGGTGATCCTCTTATTACAATATTACACTTTTTTGTGCAATATTGGGGGATTTCAAAATGGATGTAATTAAGTGGTAATTGAACTTCGTGTCGTGCAATTTTGGTCTGAAATCATACTTGTGATTTCAAATCAAACTCGCGCTATCGCGCTCGTTTGATTTTGAAATCACGCGTATGATTTCAGACCAAATTGCACTCCACTCAGTTCAATTACCAATATAAATCAGTCGAGCGCGATCGTTCCGAGAATGGCGTGAACGAGAGGAACGAGGGCGCTAGCCCGAGAAGAAAAAATTTCCTCCCTCGCCCCAATCCCTTCTCGTTTTTTCAGCAATTTGCATAATTACAAATGTGCGCTCTCGCGCGTGGCACCGAGGAGGAAAGGGCGACAGCTCGCGGTCTACCTTTGTATGTATTATCCAAGTTTTGATGTGCGTACTTTTGTACATTTCATAGAGAACAGGTAGAGCTTGCTTTGCAGTATCTTGCCCTTTCCAAAGTTGTGGCTCGTGGTCCAGGAAAAAAAAACGTTCTTCGTAAAAGGAAATACTTATCAAAGGTGAGAGGGGTCCATTCATTTCATTCATCAGACCATTTAAAAAACCTGGACAGTTACGAAACTCTTACATGTCAGAAGTATTTGATATTGTCCAAGAGATGTCACGTGCGAAATTATTGCTCTCCTATATTTCTACTTTGACATTCATGGACAGAATTAACCTGATGTTTAAGGTCGCGGTCGCATTTATGAAAAGAGTATGCACGAAGTGCAACGGCTGATGCCGAAAATGCACAAAATATAATGTTATGTTTTTTTTTCGAAATGTTTCGTGCATAATTGCACATGCAAAGTGCTGTCTGGTAAAATACACCATTTTGCAACGAATTGTTCTTTCCACATGAAGTGTTGACAATAGCCAGATAGCCCGTGGATTAAATTAGGGAAGGTCCGTTTTTTCTTGGGGGGGGGGAGGGATGGGGCCTCAGAGGGGAGGGTCATAAGTGAAAGTGAGCAACAAAAGGGGAGGGCCACACCTCATGTGAGATTATGTTTTTCTTTTCACCTACTTTGATTCAATTTTGTGTTTTATTATAGGTACTAGGTTACATTTCTACATGTATATTATGTCATGGCACATAGTTTTCTCGGAGGACTCGTATCCTTTTCCGTCCGTAAAAGGCCTGTCTGCCTTTAACAGAACTCGGAAATGTAGGAAATATTTGGTTTTGAGAGGCAGATTTCGCATGCTAAACAAATAAACCTTACCTGTTAAAATAACCAACAGCACTGCCGGCTAGTCGAAGAAAGAAGCGCGTGTATTTTCCCTTTAAATAGATACAGGATATTTTATGTTCAAAACTTTTATAATAGTCAAGGTTTATACTTCCATAATCAAACTTCAGCTATAAAACGTAAATACCCCACACTGATTGTTCGCATTTTCCTTGTTTCAGCGCGCACACATTCAATATCGAGATATATTTATATTCAAAAACAGATGTAGTAGCGAGGGGAGTGTCACACTTTTGTCAGTCACCTAAGGGTGGGGGATCAGGAGTTGTTTTTTTTTTGTTAAAATGCAAGGGAGGGCCAACACTTTTTTGTTAAAAAATACCAAAATTCCTCAGCCCCCCACCCCCCAAGAACGTACCTTCCCTTTAGTTAGCAAACTTACCATAACTATATGTTTGCATTCGTGTTTGCTCGGGAAGCCTTCTGCAGCGTAAAAACAAGCTATTTTGTGTCCAAGAATTCAGCACGGATATAGCTATTTCATGAGATGATACGGCAGGGAGGTAAACTAGGTGTATTGTATATTGTCATATCTGACGCAAAATGTTTAAATAGGCTTTCAAAGAGAAAAAATATGAGTCTTCAAATTCTAACATGGAAAATTTTACTCCTTTAAAAGCTAATAACTTTTCATTGAAGTTGAAATAAAAAAAATCTGCTCAAGTAAGACACAATAGAGGTTTTGACAGAGCAGGGAGTGGTGAAATCAACGTGCTTTGTGTTCTTCTCGAGGAGCAAACTTGGACACAAAATCACGCTTTACAAATTTTAACTTACATACATTACAGCATTACCGTAAAGCGCGATTCATTGAAGAAAACTCTCATTATTCCTCAATATATCTAGTCAAGCTTTAGCGAAATCGCCTTCTAAACACCCAAGATATAAAGCTTCTAAAAGTAACACTCCTGCCAAAACTTTGCCTTGTGAATTTGTTCATTGCCAGGTATGCCCCGCGACCTTAACAGCTTGAACTTGGGCCGCTTGTCATATCTCAAACAGATGGTCCAGAAGGTGTGATAACATTTAAGCACTTGCGTTACAACCTTCTTTTGTTCTTTGAAAACGTGTTGAGCTATTTCTTCTTCCACGTTATGAGCTACTCAATGTTAGCAGGTTTTATTTTGGGGTCAAAATGGAAGATATCGATTGTATACATGAAAACAGCCCATTGCCATAATGACTTGGGCATATATGCTACAAAATACCACACTCACATTTTACATTTTTTAAACTTCCAGGGACCAAACTGGTGTTGGCATCTTGACGGTTATGATAAGTTGTCCCGCTGGGGTATCTTCATCCATGGAGCTATTGATGGATTTTCGAGGAAAATTATTTGGCTTAGGTAAGCAAACTGTTAAGAGAAATTGTTTGCTCACAATTCTACCTTGAAATTACTATCGCAATAAACTAGAGGTTACAAATTGTAAGTGAAATGCCGCGAGTAGTTACTGAACAGCACTGCATCATGACGCAAGAATGAATTTAAGAAACGATAATGCATCTGTTAATGTTTTCCCCCACCAGGGAGAGGGGAGGCATTTGACTCGAATTCTCAGCCCGTTGGAGGGAGTTTTGATTTTATTTGACATCCAGGGAGCTCCCAAGGGTCGGGCAACTCTTTTCACATCGAATTTGAAAACCAAGCAACGGACCAATTAACGTAACTGAAAATAGCTGACGTAGGTGGCACAGCCAATTTGAAAACTAAGCAACGGACCAGCTACGTGATTGAAAGTATTTTGTAATGTTTCGGTTTGTTAAAGGTGAAATAAGGGCCAATTTTCACCGTACAAATTTGTCGCATGCGATTTTTTGCAGCACGCGCTGCTTGCGTCAGGCAAAAATTGCATACAACTCGCATCACATAACTTTCATTATATGACCCGTACGGCCCTGCGAGCGCTTCCTTTGCAAAACCATTGATGAAAGTCCCGTATGCGGGCCGTACGCCTTTGCGCGAGCGGGTCCAGAAAAAGCCGTACGGCCCTACTTCTAAAGCGTACGACCTCGCGTGTTAAAACTTCAAGCAAATTTGTCACCAAATTGGTCATATGAGAAAATACTTATTGACTAGGTTAGGTCGGGCCGTATGGGAAAATATTTTGCTCTCGGTCAGGGCGTGCGGACCGAGCGCAGCAGCCAAATATTTTTCCATCCGGTCCTCCAACTTAGTCAAAAAAAACATAGTATGTGTCTGCGATTGTTGCAGGGTTTTAAAACATGTTTTAGAATCCTTTGACATTTTTCATGTTGTGTGCGTTTGTCGTAAGGATGTCGTAGGTTGATTTACGCGACACGATTCGTGTTGTAGTCATGGCGTTAGCGTGTCGCATGCGATAATCGTAGGCAAAATCGTGCCGTCTAAATCACCCTTAATTGCTCAGCAATTTTGTGTTGCAAGTTTAAGCTCTGATGTTGCGCGTATTACCAGCTACGTGCGCAACAAATGTCATGTTGCAGAGGGCAGACGTCGCTTCTTCTTCAGTTTCTGCAACATGAAAATTTGTTGCGTGCGTACATGGTAAAACGCGCAACATCAGGGCTACAACTGCAACGCAACATTGTTGCGCGAGCAGTGCGTGGTGACACCGCTGGACACACGCATGCTCAAAATCATCGTGACAAACAAAAATCCGTAGAATCGAGATTCTACTGGTATTAATTCGGGCAACACAGGTATCCCATCATTTACAGGGATCCCGTCAAGACTAGCGTGCTGCTCGCTTGGAAGCTCGTAGCAAATATACCTTACTATAAATTAAGTAACATATATATTTTCCTTTTTAATTTGACAGAGCATACTCAACAAACAAGCAGCCGTGGGTCATAGCGAAATATTATATACAACATGTCTGTAGCTTGAATGGTAATGATGTATTATTTGATACAGGTTTTGCATTGAGTGGAATGTTAATTAGATAATCTCGCCTGTTTATCGGTGTGCTCTTGCATCAGGTCTCTGTGAGTGATCTTAAGCCATTTACTTCATGAGTGTAAGTCATATCTTTTGGAGGTTTGTGTGATAATTTTCTGTAATTAATCAGAATCCATCTATAGGTTTGTCTATTGTTTAACCATCTGGCCGCTTTTTAAATGTTTTGTTTAAGTGTTTCCTTCTTAAAATTCCTTACATTTATTTTTATTTTTAGTGGTTCCGTCAATTACTTGTTCTGATGTAGGTACAGAGACAGGTCTTGTGGCATCATGTCAGTGCCTTCTTCGCAGAAATTCAGATGATGATTTTGCTGGAGAGAAAAGCCACAAATTTGTAAAGTCCACTGCAAATCAGGTAAGTATGCTCTGTTAGATGCTGTCAACTTTTAATTGGTGTTTTTCCAACTATAACGTCTTGTTACTTCTTCTTGAAGCGAATAGAGGCATTCTGGAGCCTGCTGCGCAAAATGTGTGGGGATTTCTGGATTTCCCTTTTCGAGGTTGGTACTCACCCATCGAGCATTGGGGCGAGGATGCTCAATTTATATGAGTTGCAACAGACTCACATGTACTGCACGAATAAACTTACCTGTCTGGGAATATTAATAAGTGATGTGAGGTGACAAAAAAATGGTCTACTATTATTGTTTGATATGGTATATTATATACCTCCATAGTTATTGACTATATATATATTATTTTAAACGATCTATGTCAGTAATGACTTGCATGTATCATATATGATACCTATCTGAAGAATATAATTCGTGTAAATAAACCAGTGAAAAAAGCTGGAAATTCAACTTTTCACATTTTTTTTACAGGTTTTTCGGATTGTATCAAATTTTGAAAACATGTGAACAGGGCACTTTGCACAGGGTTAAAACCTGTGAATTTTTTTTCACAGGATCTAAAATCTGGGTTTTTGGACACAGTTTAGCCTACTCTGGACAAAGTTAATTGACCATGCCCTTTTAAATGTTAGAGGGAAAGAAATTTCTATTCAAAAGTTGTTACACAATGTCTCTTTGGAGGGCAGAAATGAAGATAAGCTTAATTAACTTTATACACTCGTCAGTTACTGCTAGCTGCTAATAGACACTAACCCTATAATTTCATATGCAGGATATGGAATTTACAGGGTTACTGGACGTGACAGACTCGGTGCACAGGTAATTGTTGGCGGGTAAAGTAAACTAGCGAATGATAAAGCCTATTTGAGGCAAACACCATAACAGTGCTTAGATACGGAGCGTACGCACAGTTTGTAAACGGTTGTCAAGGAAATCATTTCTTGTTACCTCAGTATTCACAAGGCATCTAATAGTTGCTTGTGTTTTAGCTAGACAAACAAAAACCACGCCTTCCGCGTGAGATTTAAGCAAAAGCCCAGTATTGAAGCCGCTTGGTGGGCAAGATTTCAATATTACGCCATAGTTTGTTATGCATGCTTCCTGTAGGCGATAGTCCGAACAAAACAGTGCCCGCCGGTAGAGTTTAGCCGACAAGGAAAAGGAAGCATCTCGTAGTAATATTTCGCAGCGAGGTGGTCATGCGACCTGTCCACATTGTTATTAAGTTAACAATGAAATTGCTAGACTTTCTGCAATTTTAACGAAGGAAACAAGTCAGTAGAACATAGCCTGTTCCAGGCTATTAGACAGTGGGGCGAGCGAAAAATGTTGGAGCGAGATAAGGAAAGACGAGGGAGGAGGAGGGGGGTGGGGGAGGAGGGGAGAAGGGAGAATTTCCGTCCTCCTCCCTTTCCCAGCCCCCGCCCTTCCACCCCTCCATTCCCCACTCGGTTTTTTCTTCACTCTCTCCAACATTTTTCTCTCGCTCCAAGGTTTGAAATATCGATTTCTATGATTATCAGAAGTGCTTGTTTATTGCAGACATTGTTTTCTTTACGTCTTTTTACCACTTCTTCAAAAAGAACTCGATGACTTCCGAGAACATCATAATTCTCATCGTATCCGTAAACAAAAAGACCGCCGCGTACCAAACGGTGTTCCAGATGATCTCTACCTGTTTCCGGGAGTTCATGGTAATTATAATAGCTTTAATTAGGATACGTATTCCTCCCGCCCTCGCTCCCATCTTATCACATTTTGACGTCATTTGTTCACTGTTAGAGTATACGTCGAGGCCTGCAATGACTCAACAGTCTTCTCTCTCAAAACGGACACCATAGCCTGGAGAACAGGCGTTTTAGCCGGGCAGATCGTGCTGTAGATATGGACACCACTGTAAGCAGACACCTTCTAAGACGGACATGGCTGTGTCGCTGGTCCCGACTGAATTTCACTTGTTTCTTGTAACTGAACTCTCTTCAAGTCGGACGCCTGTCTAGTAAAAGTGCACTAGTAGAGCCACTCCTGCATTTGTTCGTCTTAGAAAGTGTCGACTGTATTTGTTTATTTGTAATTGATAGAATATTATTGACAGTATTGAAAAAGGTTTGCAATGCTGTTTCTTAATTTACATTTGAGAAGTACCCTGCAGAATCTCACAAAATAACACCAGATACACAGCCTCCTAAGCCATCGGCTGTCTCCTAAGTGTCCGCATATAATATGTTATTTATTAATTAAATAGGTGGGGTAAGAACTCTCTTGACTAATCCAAAAAGGATATTTGCCATCATGATCTAATACCAAGGGAAACAAATATTCTTTAAACAGGATTTGAAGATATGGGACGCGTCCCGACAAGGAACGATCTTGCTTATTTGGAAGAGAGATTTTACTTTGCCGAGTCTCTTCCGACGCCGGTTCCTCCTGCGTTTCTTGAAGCTATACATGGCCTACTTCCAGATGACTATGCAGATGATGTATCGAGAGCAGATGATGCTTACCGATCCCTCTTAAACTTCTTTGAAATCTCCAATTAAAATGAAGTACTGTACTAGCACTTTTCAGGTTTTATAACCTGAATTTAATAAATTGATAACGTTAAGGAAGAACCAAATGTTTTGGTCTTTTATTTCATATGTGTATCTTACTGACCTATGTACTAATAATGGTAATAGGACTGAGTGGAGTCCAATTCGGCCTGTTTTCATAAGAGTGATTTACAAAATCGGACGACCGCGAAGCACGAGTATGATTACAGACAGAATTGGACTCCACTCATTCCTGTTACCAATTAATCATAACTATAACAAAATTTGAGGATAAAACGTTAAATGGTTACACGTTTTGGTGATTAAAAACATAACAATTGAGTGTGTTTTTGACCAAGATGCACGCACGGAAAAAGGATAGCGCGCGCAAATGACGCGTACTGTCCAATTACATCGTCCAATTACAAGCATGACGCGTAAACCGTCCTATTAATGCTCTAATCGGGCCTGCTGATAGCCAATCACATTCGAGAATTTTGTTATAGTTTTGATTAATCAGTGAATACTCCCTGATGGTACCTATATCCATTGTAATCGGGTACCACGAATGACGCGGGTGTACGAATTTCAAATTATACGTGACGTTCACGGGAAAAAGTAAAAAACAAATTAGTTTATAGTCGCATACGGCATATAGTGTACTCTCTCATAAGACATGGCTGTCTCGCTGTTCCCAACTGAATTTCACTTATTTCAATATATGGCGGACACATATCTTATTAACGCGGACAACAAAAGCCGTCCGCCTGGAAAAGAAATCTTGTTTCTTGGTTGTCATAAAAACTATGAGTCAGATAACCTTATACTTTACAGAATAATCTTTCAAGTTTGACCATGAATACCGTTTTTTAGGGGTCCACAATATAACATTGAAATCAGCGAGGGCGCTTTCTCCACCCTCCCCTGAAGCAAGGACAATCCGGCAGTCGAGTAGCCCCGTGTTATCTGCACTCAACGCATTGCGTATCGAAAATGAAATTCACGTTTAACCTTTTGAGCGATGAATTTAAATGCTACGGATGACTATTTCTGGCCGTTATCCGGAGAGACAACGACAGTATTTTCGGGCAGTCGTAGAATACTATGGACTTGCCACAAGTCGATCTCCGCTTAATCACCAACATGGAAATATTATTGAAAACGCCGAAAATATTATTGAACAGGAGTTTTAGGAAGTCCAAGAAAGCGGCAGCTAATTTTAGGGTTTTTTGTTCGACCATTCTCCCACTTCTTGCAATTCAACACCTCCCCAGGGCTCATTAGGGCTCTCAGGCCATCGACTAGTATACCTGGCACAGGGTTTCGACACGGACCTCTTCCCCCATCCCCCCTTCCCTCCCCACCCCCCCCCCCCCCAATTTTCTGGGACGCCTATGGCTTTTAAATCACGTACTGATACAGACAGCAAAACAGTCGTATTTCTTGCGCTGGTCATACGAATGCGCTCGGTCTTTGAAAGAAAAGTCTGGAACGAGTGTGGGACTAGGGAGAGACGCCGGGCGTGTGAGGCGCGAGTATACACGCTTCGGATGCTTCCGACGGTTCGCGCCTTTACGAGTGAGCCAACGAAAAAAAAACCCCGACTGTTTTGCAGTCTAGCACGGATTTCGGTTGGAGAAAAGTGCCAAGGGTGGGAGGGTCCAGTTTATTTTACATTTTCAGAATCTCGGTTCGAAGCTTTGTATCGGCATACTTTGTAACGTTTCTTCTTTTCCTTTGATAATTCATCTTGATCTGACGGGAAAAGGGTGGTGAGGTCACAAGTAGTGCAATCCACATTGTGCCTCAACGTGGATGTTGTCGGGTTAAGCAGTCAATGGGTTAAGATGACTTGCTGGAAATAAAAGTTGAAAATTTCGTAGCAATTTCCTGAATCTTGTCCGGTCATCGAACACTTTGAGCTGCTCACAAAAAATAAGGAGAAATAACATGCATTGACTTCAGGAACCAGTTTAATGTCAGTGATCTTAATCGACACCGATTGGTCTTGCATGTTGTGTTCTACAGGCTGTAATCGTGCTTCCTTGTGTACTGACTAAATAAGTGTCCGTTTCAAGTGATTATTAAATATTTAACAATTAGATTATGAGCTCGAGATTTCGGCTTTTTCAACTACAACCCAATAGAAATTAAGAGCGAATAATCTAATTGTTTTAGTATAAATCTACCAGGCGTTCAAAAAAAAATCCAAAAGTTATCCAAATCCTCTTCACAGACACTTCCAAAAAGAGAAGAAGCGGCCGCCATTTTGTTGACAACAGCACACTCACTTTCTACAACAGGATAGACAGTGAGTCGCGTAGCCAATGAGAGAACAGCATACATGATAGAACACTAGTAGATTTATAATAATCTGCAATAGAACTTGGTCTGCAATCGTTTCATTGAAAGAAAGTGATTGCTAGAGACAAAATAATAGAGACATTGACAGGTAAACATACTCGTCTTCCAGTGAAAAAAAAAATAGATATACAAACATACATAGCTACCTGCATCGATTTTTAAAAACCAGGTTCCTCTGAGTAAGCGCGTGGGAATGTGTTTCTCGTTGTTCTTCGTCCTTCAAAAACTGTCTAAAGTTTACAATGTAAAAAAACGCTAGTCCTGTTTTTTCTCTAGCTCTCCCTTTCCTTCGCTTTTCACTCTGTTGTCTGTGATTTTTGGGCTATTCGGGGTCATAGAAAGCCTTGTTCGAGTTCGTAGTAAAAGGCTGTAATTTTCATTATACACGTTGTCAAAAAGTCAGGTATATAATTAACAACTATTCACCGAAGTGGAGGTGGGTAGTGGTGGATATTTACCGAGACGCGAAGCGGCGAGGTAAATATCCGCCACTACCCTCCTACACTGAGGTGAATAGTTGATTTAGTATATACTGAAACAGTGAGGTAAATATCCACCACTGGCCACCGACACTGAGGTGAATAGTATTTTTAGTATGTACTGAAACAGTGAGATGATATAGCACGAAAATGATTCTTTTTAACTCATTTATTCCTGTCAACGATTTCAATTTTCGCGCGCAAATGACCGATTTTGCTCGGAGGTGATTAGCACTTGCTATCCCGAGTTTCAGTAGCCAATCAGAACGCGCCAACAACGCTATCCACTGTTTTAATATATACTAAACATGCTTATTTCTAGGTGCTAGCAACAGCGACGTGTTCATTGGGCACTGGCTGTTCAGTACCAGGAGCCTGGACTGGTACAGGCATTTTTATGAATTGCATTCCCGTCTCTGAGATTGGATGTCCCCTGAATGATAAGGTGGAATCCAGCCTACCGCCGTGGGTTGGTCACCGGGTGCTGCCAATAGGTGATCACCTGGTACTGCCATGGGTTGACCGCCGGGTTTCGCCAAGGGTTGGCCACCAGTTAGTGACAAGGGTCGACCACCAAATACCTCCCAAGGTTGACCGCCGGGTACCGCCAAGGGTTGACCACCAAATACCGCCAAGGGTTGACCACCGGGTACCACCAAGGGTTGACCACCAGATACTTCCAAGGGTTGACAACCAGATACTGACAAGGTCTTACCACCGCGTACCGCCAAGGGTTGACCACCAGATTCCGCCAAGGGTTTGCCACCAGTTACTGACAAGGGCCGACTGCCGGTAATCGGCACAGGTTGAATACCAGGTACCGCCAAAGGTTGTCCGCCGGTTATCGCCACGGGTTGAATGCCGGGTGCCGCCAAGGGTTGACCGCCTGGTACCGCCAAGGGTTGGCCGCCAGGTACAGCCAAGGGTTGAACACCTGGCATTCGACAGAAGGGTGCACCAGGCACGACGAAAGGCTGTACACCAGGAACTGGGAAGGGGTGAGTAGGCACTTGGGCAAATGGAACACCAGGTATTTGCAAAATGTTTTGCATTACATCATGGTCTGCCAACATCCCAGCCTGATTTTGGTTTCTGACAATCAATTCCATAAGCTCTGTCTGCCGTTGGATGTGGCTTAAAATTTCTTTGCTGATAATTTCCTACAAATCACGTAATGACCACGGAAGGAATTATTTTAGATACATATCTTCTAGACTTTCGACACGCTCCTCTATCGCTTACCCCATACCCGGGGCAGGGGGTACTGCCATATATGAGCTATATAGGTACTTTATGTGCCGCTGTGAATGGTATGGTTTTCAGGCAGTTTAGTCCGGGATAGGGTATAGTAATCAGAGATATTTGGTCTAGAATAGGGTATCATCTTCCACGAAACTGATCAGTTGCGTGAAGAATTTCGTCTACGCTAGGTTTACTGGCAAATGGCATTTAAAAATCGGTACGGCGGGCAGTAAGGGATTTTTATTGACCCCTGTTAACAAATAACTGTGACAGTGAACGAGTTTCTGGAAAATAGTGAGTCTGGAATAGGTCTAAGATAGGGTAGGGATTTTCGGTGTTTAGTCTAGAATAGGGTTGCAAAATGCAGCTAAAATGGTCTAGTATAGGTTAATGGTCTCAGAGTCCCAGCGGCACACCCCCACCCAAACATTTGCAGAGTACCCCCCCCCCCCTCCCCGGGCCCCATACACAAGAAGCGATCAGGGTCAGAGACCGTATGACTGGACACGGCTTATTTTCGGTTGGTAAATTTCCTGTGACCAGTTTCTCATTATAAAGCCCCTTGCGCAGTTTGTCAAAGTTCGGTTCTAAAGGCTTTCGATCAGTTATTGTATTAAAATATAAAATATCAGCAAGACCACTGCGACAAACCGTTGAGTGGTGCCGGATCTCCCAACAGTCACTTAATTAAGAATGTATTATTAGAACGTTAACTGAAAATAATTGCAACAGCAGTATTTTTATTTATTTATTAATTTTTTTTTTTTGGGGGGGGGGAGGGG
This sequence comes from Cladopsammia gracilis, assembly GCA_022457155.1. Classification (NCBI taxonomy): domain Eukaryota; kingdom Metazoa; phylum Cnidaria; class Anthozoa; order Scleractinia; family Dendrophylliidae; genus Cladopsammia; species Cladopsammia gracilis. Next base: position 443,598 of record JAJGOT010000240.1, on the reverse strand, counting down.
TGGAAGGGCAATGTGACTGCGTAGAAGAATATGTTATGGGAAAATGAAAGGAAACGGCTTTGATTTCTACCTGTTCTCTACTTTTCCTGGTTCCTTTCATGTCTTCCGTTTCGCTATCGTTTTCATGGTAGTTTTCTCTGGATTTAGTGTGATATGAAACCTAAAAGTATACAGATTTTTTTTAAGATATAAAATACAAGGGTATCTCGATGAGGCAATACCAGTGCAGAGGTGTCGAGTGAAGAAGAAACATTATAGATGCACAATGATTTAACGTTACTACTTGCAATTTCATTTTACGCGCGATCAATCCTACATTCATAACATTGTACAACTGAAAGATGAAAGTTGCCGGCCGAGATTTTTGCACAGAAAACGCCAAGAAGGTCGCGTGGAACAAAGTTGCACCGTCTTCTCCGAGAGCGTCTTTGTTCGGGTGTTTTCACTGCGCATGACTTTAGACGAAGGATACTTACGACGAATTTATGGGTACGGAAATGTACTTAACTATATGACCTACCTGGTCTCTTCTACTAATTGTGGATGGGCCGGATTTGCTAACAATTTGGTGTGCCCGGTATTTGCTCCAGTAGGCAACCTAAAAGTATACATTTAAAGGGCTTTTCAATGTTGCGTTTCAGTAACATACGTTATTATAGGCCTTTTTGAGTTTTACCTCCTTTTCCATTGGTACGCCGCTTTTTTCTTGTAAAAGTCTTCTCTCTTCCTCTTTCCCATTTGTCTTTGCCATAGCTTTAATACGGTCGCGAACCTAGGCAATGTAATAATATCAAGAAAGATATTTAAGGACCTGAGTATATCTTTTTTATCATTCCAAACTGTTTATCCATCTACTAGGTGCATTATTATTAACAAGACATCTCTTAATGTCACGAATCGGCAAGTATTGTGATGTTACGATTCCTTTTTTTTTAATTTTAATAACTTCTTGTAGTGCACTTATCACATGACTCATTTTTTTTTTTTTGTGGTTACTGGCTGAGAGCCAGAAACCACTTAGCCTGTTCCAGGCGTTCAGATAGTGGGGAAAGCGCGAATTGTTGGGGAAGGTGCGAAGAAAAGCGAGCGAAAAAAAGCGGGGAGATTGGGGGGAGGAAGCGAGGGAACGCCTGTAAACAAACTTAACAAAAGGTTGTTCTGGTATACCGGATTCCGGTATACCCTCTGATTGGTCAATTATGACACTTTCTGTTGACACTCGAGCGCTGATGAGTAAGGCGATATGGCGGAGGAAAGACAGTTATCATCGAGTCACGCTGACATCGAAAAAACAACGTACTCAAAGACTTCCTGAATATCGTATCTCTTCGCGAAGAACAGAAAGATTGCTTGAATAACCTTGAATTGAATTATTTTGTGATGTTTATTACTCATGCGTGTAGCGGCATGAGGTAAGGTTTCGGCTCCGTTTTTCTTGTTATTATTTTTATTATTACAAATGCGCGAAGCGGCATGAGGTAAGGTTTCGGCTCCGTATTTCTTGTTATTATTTTTATTTTTTGTGTCACGATTTTGCATGCAAATTTATGCACGCATATTTTAAATTGTGCACTTCCGTTTCATGTCTTCGCCATTTACACTTCCTGTTTAGTGACTTTCGGCTACTGTCACTTCCGGTAAAAGAGCGTTACTTACGTGTCACGACAGCATCCCCTACAATCCTACACACATTACTATGTTCACGTTTGGTATATATAAGACTTAAAAGAATCACTGGCGTCATTGTGGTACAGCCTTCATTTCCAAAACATTCAATAGTAAACAACGTGGTTTGCAGGAACGATGACTTAATGAAAGGAGTAACTTATCTCCAGGTCGGACATCTTCTTATCATGTTAAAATATATCATAAAATTTTCTTAGGCATGCGCACGAGTAAAGGCTGCTTGGAGCCTTTTGTTATTATTTTTATTTTTTTTGTCACGATTTTGCATGCAAATTTATGCACGCATATTTTAACTTGTATACTTCCGGTTCATAGCTTTGCCACTTCACTTCCTGTTTAGTGACTTCCGGCTACTCTCACTTCCGGTAAAAGAGCGTTACTCAAGTGTCACGACAGCCTCTCCTACAACCCTAATTACATTAGCAATGTTCATGTTTGGTATATATAAGACTTAGAAGAATCATTCCTTTCATTGTGGTACAGCCTTCATTTCGAAAACAATCAATAGTAAACAACGTGGTTTGCAGGAGCGATGACTGAATGAACGGAGTACTCTTCGCAATGTCGGACATCTTATCATGTTTAAAATATATCATAAAACTAACTTACGCATGCGCATGAGTATAGGCTGCTAGGAGCCTCTTGTTATATTAGCGTCTGAAAGCACTCCTCGCCGCAATTAGGATAAGCTTAAATAAATCGCCAAGACTTCCAGAAGCAGAAAATCACCAAATTGTGATAAGTTTTACACTCTTTTAATCAAAGGAAATACATTTTCATTCAAGGAAAGACGAGTTTCATTCAAATGTTTCGACCTTTTGTAGAAAAGATATTTTGAATTCATAATGCATGGCCATGAAATACAGCTAGCTATCAAATTACACTTTAATCAAAGCATTTTTTTAAGAACCAGCTTTATGGAAACATTTTATTTCGATTTGGTCTTGAAATCACGGAGGAGATTTGAAAATTTAAAAAAAGGGTTTCATTTGTTATTGTTTTTGTTATACCTGTTAATTTAGGGCCTACAAATACTTGAATGAAAATCCGAGTAGGACGGGGGGGACTCTGGGTTAAAAATCCAGGCGGTAGGTCGCCGGGAAATCCGTCCATCCGTCGCGGGGTGCATTTTTTTCTGGAATAACCCATTTCACACAGGTTGCATGAGATCTAGTCACAGGAATACCAATTCTTTATATTGATTGTCAATTTCCTTTTTACAGCAGTAACCACATGCTTTCCTCGACTGCCTATTTTTTACCTCTGGTACAAGCACCAAAAGAACTTCTTTGTTCCTGTCCGGTCCAAAAACTTTTACCAGTTCGTGAACAATAACATCAGTCTGTCGACAATGAAAACATCAGAAAATCACGTCATTTACCACACGTTTTAAGACTTTCACCACACTTTATAGTATAGGCAAACATGGCCTTTACTGACGCCAAAATAACTTCTATAACAGTACAAGTCCGTGACTTTCATGCAGCTTACCAGTGCATCTCCTGGCGGCGGAGGCAACGATTTCTGATTAATACGTCCCTTTCGGAACTGGTCCATTCGCGAGCACCCCATTTTACCCCGCATTATGGCTGTCAAGTCATCCTATTTGTCATTTAGGAAGATAAGAAATAACAATGTTTTAATTTTTTTATATATAGTGAGAAAAAAGTTGCAAATTAAAAAAACGTGGCCACTTAAAGTCGTGTAGTTATCTAGGAATGTTCAAATTCTTACCAGCATATTTGCCACAACTTCTTTGGCTGTGATGCCCATGTTTCGTAGCACAACAAACTCCTGGTCCTGACAAACAGCTGAAAAGGAAGAAAAAGTTATTTTAAATGGCACTGAAATCGCGACAAAGAAGTCCGTTTAGTTCTCCCAGTTTGTAATAACACAGTAAACCACAACAGAGAATCATTTTAACAAGGGGCAAAGATAAGTTAGCGAACGTTGTTAAGCATGTAGCCACTACCCCCTACCTAAAAAACAAAACAAAACATTCCGGGTAAATATGTTGGGATCAACCCCTGACCAGGTCATTTGAGTATCAAAGAATGATATCTACCTTCCTTGTCGTCGAGACCAAGAAGTTTGCAAAAGCGATTGCATTTATGAGATAACTCAAAAGTTTCAAAAACGTCTGCGCCTAGGTTTCCAACACCAAACAATCTGTGAACACATAATTTTAAATAATGTCATGTGAATTCCAACAAAATATCATTATACCATCACAAATATATGTCACAAACTTACTCCGTGTCCACCGACGCTACTTGCAGGTCTGTGAGCGCATCGTCTGTCCCTTCAACAACATGGAAGAGTACATATAACATAAACTAAAATTAAAACGACCACAAACCAAATGTTACCGTTTTTAAGTAGTTAGAATAAAAACTATAATGAGGAAAAACAGCGAAGAAAAATATATAACTAGAGAACTCATTATAGTTTTTACATATAACATACTTTAATACATGAGCTTCGGTCAAATACGGGTTGCAAGATAAAGGTATCAACATGATCGTAGATAAAAACGAAATCAAAACAAAAAAATGGGTAGCAGTGAATTACATGGCTTACGGTAAAGATCGATGGCATTGACTGATCACTACGTAATGTTCCTCACCTTGTACGTCGCAAATAAGAAATTTTCCGCGAGTAAAGGTCATAGACCAGTGTACAAATGCCAAACATTTTTGGCCCACGTCACAAGTCTGACCCACTGGAGTAGGTACGCCATCGTTGTTGATATACTTGCGATAGAGGCCTTTAGTTATTCTAGGTTCAACGGTAAAGAACTCGGCCGTTCCTTTTCTTTGAACAAGAAATGATGGAATTATTCTATCGAAAAGAACAAAGCAAAGAAAGAATAAATAAAAAATAAAAATAAATAAATAAAAAATAAAAATAGCAACAATAATAACTAGAACAAAAATAATAATAACAAAAGCAATAACAGCAATAACTATAACTGTATTCTTCAGATATTTATTGCGGTTGGAAAGGAACAAAATGAAAAGAGCTGATGCCAGATTCACACACTGAATCATTTTGATGAATATCTTTTCTGATGTCATGATCCGACTTAACAAAGTAGATTTAAAAAACAATTCACCATCACATAAATCATTGCAAAGTAGATTTAGTTCCGGGGGGGGGAGTACTCTGCAAATTTTTGGATTGGGGTGTGCCGCTGGGACTCTGAGACCATATTGGCTGCATTTCGCAATTTTCCATTTGCCAGTAACCCTTATCTAGACTAAATTCTTCACGTAACTGATCAGTTTTGCGGAAAATGATACCCTATTCTAGACCAAAAATCTCTGATTACTATACCCTATCCCAGACTAAACTGCCTGAAAACCATACCCTTCACAACGGCACATACCTATATAGCTCATATATGGGAGTACCCCCTCCCCCCCCCCGGGATTTAGTTGCACAGAGCAGCTCCAAGTGTCATTTCTAAAAGTCGAGTTTATTCAACATGAGTACAAATTAATATGAGGGGAAAAATGTCAGAAATTGGTCGCCTGGAGAGCACAATGTGTTAGCTAACACCAACATCTCTTAAGGTCGCGGGGGATACCTGGCCATGAATAAATTCATAAGGCAAAATTTTGGCAGAGGTGTCACTTTGTAAAACGTTATATCGTGAACGTTTGAAAGCCGATTTCACTAAAATTTAACAGAGGTATTGGCGAATAATGGGAGTGTATAAGGATTGCTTTTCATTGCAGGGATCGTGCTTTGCGGCAATGCTATAAGCCACTAAAGTTATTATTTTTAAAAACGTGGTTTTGTGTCCAAGTTTGCTCCTCGAGAAGAACATAAAGCAAGTTGATTTCCCCACTCACTAATCCGTCAGAACGTCTATTGTGTCATATCCGACTCCGATTTTTTGATTTCAACTTTAATTAAAAGTAATTAGCTTTTAAAGGAGTGAAATTGTCCATGTTAGAATTTGAAGCATCATATCTTCCCTTTGAAAGCCTATTTAAAAATTTTGAGTCAGATACGACAATCTATAATACACCTAGTTAACGTTCCTGCAGTATCAACTCATGAAATTCTCTATCCGCGCTGAATTCTTGGACACAAAATTGCTTGTTTTTACGCTTCCGAAGGCTCCCGAGCAAATACGAATGCAAAAAAATATAATTATATTTATGGTAATTTTGCTAATTTTAATCCACGGGCTTCATGCAGAAAGAACAATGCGTTGTATTTTTAATACCAGAAAGCGCTTTGCACGTGCAATTATTGAAGCAGAAACATTACAGAGCCTGTTCATGAATATTTCGCGCATTTTCGGTATCAGCCGTCGCACTTCGTGCATATTTTTTTTGCATAAATGCATACTGATGAGAGGAACCTGTCCCCGCGACCTTAAGTGTACATTCTACTTATGT